>CM051500.1:27113869-27179467 GCA_028031935.1 Paedocypris micromegethes
AGAAGTTCAGAGCAAATAAGCTGTTTTAAGCCAACAACACCTTGTGTTTTGGGACAACGGACGATGAAGATCACAGACAAGCATTTGCTTAAGCTCCCTGTGGATCTTCTCTGTCGCCCCTGTGATGATTTCTTGGAATTTTTGGATGAAGAATATTGGATCAAGGATGTTGGACCCAAGAATGTTGGGTCTCTTGGGCCAGAGAGGGTCTTGGATCAGAGAGGGTCTCTACCTGGTCACCTTGGCTCCTCCTGCTGTCTATTTTGGCTCCGCCCTTGTCAGGTTGACTCCACCTTCCTCAGTATAAGTTCAGAGACCTACAGAATGAAGCAAAATCCGAGTAACAAAGACTCAGTAACAATGCCAAGGAAGCTGAAATGGCCCCCTGTCCTTTCTACAAGAAACCAGCAGCGCAGGGAAGAATTTTTGAAACGATTATCTTCTCACATGGAAGAAACTGAGACTCGTGTGTGGATGAACGAAGAGGAAAAACAAAAACAGAGGAAGAAGGTCTTCTCAAAGCCCCAGTGGCCTCCGCTTATTTCTCCGTCAGAACGAGAAAGCAGGAGAAGGTTTCGCAAGAGCTTAGAAGAAGCTGCATCCAAAAAACGGGTGAAATCGTCAGATACAAGCGGTATGTGCAAAGTTTAATGATTGAGATTGCTGCTGAAGGATAACTGCTGATGAACAGTTATCCAATTATATTTTGCATGTGATTTCAGCTGAAGACACCAGCAGCCCATCCACCTCCAAGCAGCAGCTTCCAAAAAAGCTCAAGAAGAAAAAGAAGGTTGGAGCGCCATGTAAGATCTGTCTGGCCAAGTTTATTTAATTGTAGGCTGAATGAATGTTATCTAGTAATTTTGTGTGTTTTCAGCTGAGGACCCCAGCAGCCCATCCACCTCCAAGCAGCGGCCTCCAAAAAAGCTCAAGAAGAAGAAGAAGAAAAAGAAGATTGAGGCGCCATGTAAGATCTGTATGGCCAGTTTATTTAATTGTAGGCTGAATGAATGTTATCTAGTAATTTTGTTTGGTTTCAGCTGAGGACCCCAGCAGCCCATCCACCTCCAAGCAGCGGCCTCCAAAAAAGCTCAAGAAGAAGAAGAAGAACAAAAAGAAGATTGAGGCGCCATGTAAGATCTGTATGGCCAGTTTATTTAATTGTAGGCTGAATGAATGTTATCTAGTAATTTTGTGTGTTTTCAGCTGAGGACCCCAGCAGCCCATCCACCTCCAAGCAGTGGCCTCCAACACTAAAAGGGCTTGAAGTATCAGGTATGATTTGTATATACAATGTAGGAAGGAAACTGAACAACTGTGTATCAAAACAATTTTATTTATGTTTTACAGCTCCTCCATGCGCATCCTTGGCCGTGCTCCCTCCTCCCTCGGCTGTGATTGATGGGGCCCTTAAAAGAGTGCCAAGGGCCACAGCCTATAGGAGGAGAAAGAGAGCTGAAGAGGACAGAAAGGCCCTAATGCAGGGCAGGGCAATTGCCCGGAGAAGTGACCCCAAGGGGTATCCCTGCCGGCTCTGTGGGAAGCCCAAGAGGTTGGAGTTTGGGCACAGTTTTTTCCTGGGGAAGCATTTCTGTTCTACAGCTGCGGGCAGGTCAGTCTCTGATTGGCTATCCGAACAAAAAAGAATTGCTGATGTTCCTAAGACCACAGCCTGGAGGAGAAAGAAGAGGGAACAGGAAATTGCTGCAGGCCTGTGTAAAAAAACAATCAGACCAAGCAAAGTTCGTACCTGCACCCTGTGCCAGCAGCCAATGAACAAGGAGTATGGACTCTCCAGATACGCTGGCAAAACCTTCTGCAGCACGCATGAAGGCAAAAGTGTTGAATTGTGGCTGGCAGAGCAACAAGGCCTTGTTTCTATTTGAGTGACTTGGTGTGATTTTTCTTTGCAATGTTCAATTTGTTATATTCTGTTTGCATTTAATGTAGACTTTCATTTTCATTGTGCTCTGATTTGTTGTGTTTAGTTTGCACTGTATTTCTTGTGTATTTAAAGTTGTATTTAAATTTGTAACCCTATTCTTAATTTTGCTATTTAATTTGTTTTAATATAGTTGTTGTGGTTGTAATTGTTGGATTCAATTTCAAGCACTATTAAACATTTTAAATTTTTTCAAATTCAGTTTGTATCCAGTTTTTGGTCCTCATTTCAGAGCAAATTAAATAACTCAATCAAAAAAAAAAAATTGTGGCATTTTGTTCTAGGTGACAACCGCTTCGAGTGCTGAGTGCCGTATGAACGCCCGGAGGAGTGTCAGTGCCCCCAGATGGAGCGGCATTTAAAAAAATAAATAAATTTGTTCACTCCGATTTTTTCTTTCCACACATGCGCTTTCAGATAAAACAGTGAAAATGCGCCTTAGAAATGCACTGAACTTGAACTTGCACTGAACTTTGTGAAGTGAATAAAAAAGCAACACAGTCACACATCACACAATATTTATTACTATATCAAAACTGAATAAATACAAAACTCTACATATAAAAATACAAAAAAAATCCACATAAGGTATCAGCCTAGGGGTTTTCACCCTTGTCCTGTTTTTTTTTTCTCTTCTGCTGCGGCACAGATGTACACCCCCCCCCCACCCTGGTGTGCCCAAACTCTTTTCTTCTGAGCTGCCCACACTGAGGGCAGCAGGGTTCCTTCCGTGGAGGTTTTGGAGGACAGGGCAGCCCATGCTCTTTGGCAAAATGTTCCTCTGCCTTCCTTTTTCTCCAAAGAGCTGCCCCTGGTGGAGCAGAGAAGGGCCACACAGGTGGAGCAGAGAAGGGCCACACAGGTGGATCAGAACGTGTGGCCTTAGGTACAGAACGGGACGCTGCAGGTGGAGTGGAACGTGTGGACTTGGGTGATTCTGTGGCCTTAGGTGACGCAGAACGTTTCGCCGCAGAAGGAGCAGAATGTGACGCTTTGTCGTGGAAAACGAACAGTTATCAATTTCAGTCGAGTGGAGAAACTGGTCAGAGTCGAGGGTTGAAGTCAACGCCAGGTGGTTTTATTGAGCAAATCCTAATACATCAGCTAAGATGCAAGTGCCAGAACCCCTCAGGCCTGAGAGTGTTCTTTGTCGAATTTCCCCAATCTGTGCCGCTCTTTAAAATGTTACGGCAGGTTATATACCTTACTTAATGATATTGTTACGATCTCAGGATCTCAGTGTTTTGTTTTGTTTTGTTTCTGTGTTGCATGAGATCGGTGAAGGGAATCAGCTGTTTGTGACGTCACCGCGCCGCGCCTGGTGACACGTCAGTGATCAGCGATCAGCTGGTAAAACAGAAGCCGGGATCCAGCGCGCGAGAGTGGCACTCGCTCGCTCCGATCTTGCTGGCACGTCCGTTGATCCCGAGTTTGCAAAGCTGTTTCTACGTTGCAATCAGTCCCTGTTCGTCATATTGTGTGGTTGGTGTTTGCTGTTTTGGTTCCCTCTGTCGCCGATTCGTCTGCTCGTCTGCTCGTGCATTTTCGTGTGATCTTTCGGTTGTTTATCAGTCCGTGTCGCGTCTCTGTGATCTCTCGGTTTAATTCGTGTATCCATTCTGTGTTAGCCCCGTGTGTTGTCGTCATCCCTGTATGTTTGTTAGTGGTCAGTATAGTTTAGTTAGGCGCCGCATGCGCAGAAGAACACGGGTTTTTCTTTATCTTCATCTTCATTTTCATTATTTAGTTTATGGTTGGGGAAACAAGATAGGTGGGAGTTTTGGTTAATTTCATTTATTTGACGATGCACCTAGTTCTCTTTGCGTTTCCTTTTACTTCTCCTCTCACCTTGATTTTATTTGGTTTTGTTGGTGTACTAATAAAATTAGATTTGCAAATAAAATTGTACCAGCCAGTATTTGTACCTGTCCATTCCTGACCACACAGGCCCTAAAGCACTGCTCACCCAATGTTACGCCATCATCCGACTTTCCGGCTACAAAGTGCGTAACAATATTCAACAGACATTGGATATCTGCTTTTTGATTGCATACTACATCTTAAATATTCATCTCATCCCACAAACACAGTCCCCTTGGTTTTGGTCCAACACCTGTCATTAGAAGACATGTTTCATGTTTGTCCATCAAGGATGCCTCTTCCCTGAGATTCGGCGTTTCGCTAGGCTCCCATGCACTCCTTTTTTGGGTGGTCTCCTCACTTGGGTCACTTCGCCCTCTCTTGCACAATATCATTCCCGATCTCATCAAACCTATCTATTCCTCTAGTCCCAGAGGGAAGACATTCATGGTGGACCAACATCATCCCACTCCATTCTTTACACTGTCAACAAATGGATGAGACATACCGAACTTTATGAATCTAACGGGTTAGTAAAACTGAGTTTACAAACATCTGCTTTTCTACACGTCCAGTCGGAGTAAAAGATATAAGCGATATGCCGTACTTTAATCATACACAGTATTTTGGATTATAGAAACTTCTAAAATAGAAAATAGAAACATTTAAGATTGAATTCTCTCACAGCTTCAGGTGGAGAAGAACGGGACGCTGCAGGTGGAGTGGAACGTGTGGCCTTGGGTGATTTTGCGGCCTTAAGTGAAGGTGAACGTTTCGCAGCAGAAGAAGAAGAACTTTTCGCCGCAGGGGGAGCAGAGAAGGGCCATGCAGGTGGAGTGGCTAAGGGCCACCCAGCAGGAGCAGAGTAGGGCCATGGAATGGGAACAGAGAAGGGCCACGCAGGTGGAGCCGAGAAGGGCCACGCAGGTGGTGACTCTGGTGGAGTGGAGCCTGGTGACTTTGGTGGAGTGGTGTCTGGTGATGCAGGTGGACCAGAGCAGGGTGACGGAAGTGATGGTGGTGACACATTTGGACCGGAGCGGGGCTTTGCAGTTGGAGCAGAGCTGGGCACCGCAGGTGGAGAAGAGCGGGGCTTTGCAGTTGGAGCAAGGCTGGGCACTGCAGATGGAGAAGAGCGGGGTTGTGCAGTTGGACCGGAGCGAGGCTTTGCAGTTGGAGCAGGGCTGGGCACCGCAGGTGGAGAAGAGCGGGGCTTTGCAGTTGGAGCAGAGCTGGGTGCCCCAGTTGGAGCAGAGCTGGGCGCCACAGGTGGATAAGAGCCGGGTGTCGCAGTTGGAGGTTGCGATGGAAGACGCTGCTGGCTACGTCTAGTTGCCTGACCGGACAAATCAGGATTGTCAGTATTCTGCCCTCCCTATACGTCCGCGTTTAGTTCGGCAGATAGCGAACGGTTTCAAAGAAGAAACTGTATGTGACACTCGTCGCGTTTAATGTTTCTTCAAAAACTCTTTGTAAAACTGTAATACAAAATATAGAACACAAAATGAATAAAGGCTTTTACATATACACAAAGAAAAATATACATTCAAAATATATGTAGTAAAGCTGACTCTTTACTACAAAGTTGGTTCTTACACGGCGGTGGAGCGACGCGAGGGCCATATTTGGTCGGGTAAGCGGCTTCAAAGCGCGTCTCTCGTGCCGGCGCTTGACGCATTTTTATTGGTTAGATCTCGCGGGTGCGTGGCTCTACATCAGGGCGCGTGGAGGCTGCAGAGAGTGTGACCGGGTGGCGCCGCTAATCCGGTTGGGGTATGTACGTGGTTTTATAACAAGTTTGTTTTCTTGTGTTAATGTTATTGATGGCTGTGTGCAGGAGGACGCGCGCTGGAACGGTGGTGGCTGGACCAGGCGCTGTCTTGCTTCCACCCCTTTTCCTTTTAGTGACTGATCCTGTTTCCTGTCATCCCTGATCTTGTTTTGTTGCTACCGTCAAGACCTGTGTTGGTTGTGAAACGTGCTTGTGTGTGTGCGCTGGCCTAACTTAGCGCTTACCTCGCGGCTAATTTACATAATATAAAAACGCTGAAAACTAACAGAACCAATATGAACAGAACAAAACAACACCAGCATGCAACATAAACTCACAGGCATATGCTCCTCAATGCCTTTGCTGAAGCTGTCGTTTATAAAGTTTTCGCTGACTTTCGAGCGTGAAACTTTCTCCTCGCTGAGTACCAACTGTGTGTCTCGTGCACTGACTCATTCAAAAGAATATAAAAAAAACTTGTACCTTGCGCCCTCTACAGGACAGCGTAACTAATTGTCCTTAAGGGCCAACACACTCCCCGTCTGGTATAATGCATTATACCACTACTCTCTGTCTTTGTGGAACAATAAAACAACCTCTGTTATAGGTCTTAAGTACACTTAAGTAGTACCTTGCTTACACAACTTAACTTCTACTTTCCGCACTCTATTATCACAACTAGGAACAGTTTTAACAACAAGTCCAATAGGCCACTCCGTCCTTTTGGCCTGAAAGTCTTTCAGAGGCACAACATCTCCGACCTGCAAATTGTCCTTTTCAGTGTGCCACTTTCTTCTTGGTTGTAAGTTGGATAGATAGTCCATTCTCCATTTTTTCCAAAATGCGTCAGCCAGTCCTTGAACCCTTTTCCAATGTTTGTTTGAAAGGTCACACATATCAAAATCTCCTGCTGGAGCATGGAGGGAGACAACCTTGTATGTTAACAGCATCGATGGGGTGAGCACTGTTGGTGATTCCGGATCTGAAGACACTGAAACTAAGGGTCTCGAGTTCATAATAGCAGTGTCCTCTGCCATTAGAGTGGTGAGCATTTTGTGGGTCATTGATGACGTTTTCGACTGAAGAAGGAGAGCATCCAAGATGCGCCTGGCGATGTCAATCATTCTCTCCCACGCCCCACCCATATGAGAAGAATGGGGAGGATTAAATGTCCATGTGCACTTGTTTTCTTGTAAATAACTCTGAACATCCGAATTGTCTGCTTTGAAGTCGAGTTCTTTACAAGCTCCTATGAAGTTTGTTCCTCTGTCTGACCTGAGCATTTTAATAGGTCCTCGCAGTGCAGTAAAACGTCTTAGCGCATTTATAAAGCTTGCTGTTGTCATGGACTCTATAACTTCAATATGCACGGCTCTCGAACTGAGACAGGAAAAGATAATAGCCCACCTTTTGCTTTTCGCCTGGCCACCTCTAGTTCTGCGGGATGTCACAGTCCATGGCCCAAACACATCCAGGCCGACTCGTGTGAACGGTGGTTCAGGCGTGAGTCTGTCTGACGGCAAACTTGACATTTGTTGTGTTTCTAGCTTTCCTCTCAACCTTTTACATGTCACACATTTGTGTATGACACTGGACACAAGTCTTTTTCCTCCTAAAAGCCATAATCCAGCAGCTCTTATGGCTCCTTCAGAGAAGTGTCGTCCTTGGTGAGCAACTTGTTCGTGATAATGTCTTACAAAAAGAGTTGCTACATGACATTTTGGGATTATGAGAGGATGCTTTTCCTCAAAGGTTATTTCTGCTGCAGATGTGCGTCCACCTACTCTTAACAGTCCATCTTTGTCCAAAAATGGAGTCAACCTTCCCAGCGGACTTTGTCTTGGCAGCTGTTGGTCAATTGTGAGACACTTGAAATCTTTTGCGAAAGCATCTTGCTGTGTGGTTTTAATAATCAGCGTTATTGCTTGCATGTTATCATCTTTGTTTGGAATTGCTGAAATACGTTTTGCTTTTTTGATTAGGGTGATAATGGATCGCATTAATGACTTCCATGTGGAAAATCTTCCAAAACTGCTTGATCCAAGTAAGTTTTTTGTAATGTTTGTACTTAGAGTTGTGACCACAGGTCGGATCTCTACGCCTATGTCAGGTTGCACCAATTCAAAATTTGCCTGAGTATTGAGATCGGCTGGGTTTTAAGAATCAGTGATGATCCAGAGAACCAGTTGGTGTTTTTAAGATCTGTAGCTGCGATTGGACGTGTTCCGTGATCAGCAGGGTTGTTCTCTGTGTTGATGAAATGCCACTGATGTGGAAAAGATGATTTTCTGATTCTTGTAATCCGATTAGAAACATAAACGTAAAAACGTCGTGCAGTGTTGTGGATGTAGCCTAACACAACTTTGCTGTCTGTAAAGAAAGTCACTGAATCAATGTCAATGTCCAGTTCATCTTTGATGAAATCTGCCATTTCTACTGCCAAAACCGCAGCACACAGCTCAAGACGGGGAATAGTGTGTGCAGGACGTGGGGCTAACTTGGATTTTCCCATTATGAATCCAACATAACATTCGTTTGAAACAGACACCGTCCTTAAGTACGCTACGGCCGCAACAGCAATATTCGATGCATCAGCAAACACACAAAGTTCGTTGGATTTTGCTTGTGTAGAAAGAGAGAGTGGAATGTACGGTCTCACAACTTGTAGCTGTTCAAGTTCTTTGATGGAGTCTCTCCATACTTTCCATTGCTTTTGTTTTACAACTGGCAACTCAGAATCCCAATCAAACTGTTCGTCGGAAAGTTCTCTCATTAGTTGTTTTCCTCCCAGTGTAACTGGAGCTACGAACCCGAGTGGGTCGAACAGACTGTTAACTGTAGAAAGGATGCCTCTTCGAGTTATGGGTTTTTCTTCTTGTGAAATTCTGAATGTAAAGCTGTCTGTTTCGAGATTCCAAGTGAGGCCTAGACTCCTTTGCATTGGTAATGGTTCAGAATTGAAATCCAAGTCTTTTAATTCTTTAGCTCTGTCAGTTGATGGGAAGGCTTGCATGACATCGCTGCAGTTGGATGCGATTTTGTGCAACCGAATGTTTGATTCGGCCAGCATTGCTTGAGATGTCTGTAGGACGCTAATTGCGATGTCTTTGGTGGGAAAAGACGCAAGTCCATCATCAACATAGAAATTACGACTCACAAATTCCAATGCATTGGGAGATGGGTTAGTAGCTTCAATAGCAGCTCGGCGTAGACAGTAAATAGCTATTGCTGGGGGTGGACTATTGCCAAATACATGCACTGTCATCCTGAACTCTGTTATGGGTTTCTGCAGGTCATTGTTTTCAAACCATAAAAATCTCAGAAAGTCCCTGTGTTCTTCACTCACATTAAAACAATAAAACATCTGCTGCACATCGGCTGACACTGCTACAGGTTCCCTTCGGAAGCGCATCAGGACTCCAAGCAGAGCTTTGTTCATGTCAGGTCCGCTGAGCGTATCATTAAGTGAAATGCCGTCGTATTTGGCACTTGAATCAAACACCACTCAGATTTGGTCTGGCTTTTGAGGGTGGTAGACACCAAAAATGGGTAAGTACCAGCACTCTTGGTCTTCTTTCAATGGCGGAGCAGGTTCTGTTTGTTTTGCATCAAACATCTTCCCCATGAAGTCTAGGAAATGATTTTTCATAAGCGGATTCTTGTTAAGCATGCGTTGTAGTGATGTCAATCTTTTGACAGCTTGTTGCCGGTTGTTTGGAAGTCGGCTTCTGGGTGATCGGAAAGGCAGTGGGGCAGTCCATGTCCCTGACCTGTCTTTGAACACCTGCTGTTCCAGAATCTCTACAAAGTTTTTGTCTTCAAGTGTAGCACCCCTATCTGTCTGACTTATAAGGAGTGTTGGTGTATGTTTCGGGTCCTGCAATATGCCTCGTGATAGTGGACTAAGGCCCCCTACGATTTATCAGACTGTTATACACAATATTTGAACTATGTACATTTTATTTACATTCAAAACCCAAAGAAAGCATTCTTTAACTTAAATAATACCTCAATTAAATTCTGTGACGGGTTGTCACATTCACTCGCGTTATCATGCTCTATTTACAAACTACTGTACAACATAACATTTCCAATAGTATGCACAACACATATACATGAACAGGTGACGGGGCCCAGCACACACTCACAGTCCCACAAACCTCCCCTCGTTGCAGGCCTGTGAATGTCCGGGTGATCCGTTGCGGGCAGCACGAGTATGATCCAGTTCAACTTCTCCCCAGAAATCCAAACAAGAAACACAGAGATCGGTAATCCCAATCTCAGCACGTTGGTAAAATACTCCTCAATGTCCGTGAGAACGTATCTTGGCTAGTAATCCAAAGTATCCAAACCCACAGAACATGTCCGGGCAAAGCGCGTCTCCACTCACATGAACGTCCGAGTCGAAAACAAAGTCCGCGGTCGCGAGTGACACTCAAACGGGGAACTGTCTCAAACAAAAGAAAACCTGCCTGACGCGTAGTCCGCGTCTAGGCTACTTTTTAGGTCTTAAAACTGGATTTTTGTGAAACTTTCCGTCTCGTGGCTCTACTTCAACGTTCACTCCCGAACTGCTCCCGCGATCCCCTTAGCTCCGCCCCCTTCCGGTCCACAACCAATCAGAGGACAGGTTACTTAAACGTGCATTCCGTTTCTGTCCAATCATACACACTGTTGTTGCTCACATTTAAAACCATTGATTAAATGACTTAACATGAACACAAAAATAAAACATCCAAACATTTTAACTGTTATAAAATAAAACACTAGGGGGTTACATGAGAATGCAGGTTTCTCGTCATGTTCGGATCTTTGAAACACTTCTCTGCCAATGTCGTCTGTATCCCACTCTCGGGCGTGGACATCGTTTGGAAGCTTTGTTTCTGAGACAGGATTGCTCAGCCTCTCTTTGACATGGATGTTGTTCTCACATGGGTTGAAGAGAGTAACACGTCCGCTTTGCAGGATGTTCGTTCTGTAAACACTTAGGCTGGTTGATTTGTGTTTTCTGTCTAAACATCTCTCCAACAATGACCCATCCGAGGTCGAGACGCTGGGCATAGGGTTCGTTGCGGGTTCCGTTATGATGCTCCCTAACCTTGTGCACCTGAAGTATGTCTCTGCCAAGTAGGAGGAGGATGTCTGCATTTGCGTCGATAGGAGGTATTTTATCTGCAACTCCTATTAGATGAGGATAATTCTTGGCCAAAGCTTGTGATGGAATTTCTGATCTATCATCAGTTATCATGTTGCACTCTATGAGTGGTGGCAGTGGCAGCTGTACAGATCGGTCGAGTGACTGGATGACAAAGTTGTCTGCTAGTCTTCCTGTCGCATCCGTGACACCTGCACACGTTTTCAGAGTGTACACCTCCAATGGTCCTTTAATATTGAAGATGTCAAAAAGATCTGATTTAGCTAAGGAGAGGTTGCTTTGGTCATCAAGCACGGCGTACACTTTGACTGCTTTGTCTGGACGGTAAGCTGGGAATACATTCACCAAACATATTTTGGAACAAGACCTTGGACTTGCTGAATTTCCACAGACCTCTGTATATTTTGTGGTTACAGCCATAGCGTAAGTGTCTTGTTGCTCCCCGCCATGATCTTCAAAGACAGCAGGGCTCACTGATTTTAGTGGAACTGGCTCTGGATGTAATAATAATAATAATAATGAGTATTTATAAGGCGCTTTTCACAGTTTTAACTGTCTCAAAGCGCACATGTAAATATGTAAGGGAAATGATGCTTTTTATTCAATTTGTCGTCTGGATTGTTGGTGTTGACTAAGTGGCTGCGGTTATGACAAGACAAAGACAAAGACCAGCGAGCAAGCGCATACGCAACAGTGGCCAGGTAAAAGAAACCTCTTTAACGAGGAAAAACCCTGGGGAGAACCCGGCTCACTGGTGCCAGTCTCCTCCGGCATTCTAACACTACACAATCAGTGCAGTGGGATGGTTTTCACTGTTGCACTCCGCGCATTTTACTAGCTTAGTGCAGTCTCTAGCCATGTGATGTACTGAGGAGCAACATCTGAAGCAAATGTAATTATCTTTCAGAATTTGTTTCCTTTCTGTCAAAGACTTGCTTCGAAATAGCCTGCATTTCCTCAGTGGGTGTGGCTTTGCATGAAGTGGACACTCCTTCTCAGGATCTATTCTTTGGCTATCTTTGTCGTTCCGTTTTGTCCACGGTGTCTGTGATACGTCTGTTTTTCTGACAGAAACAGGTTGTTGAAATTTTTGTCTGAATGTCTTTTCTGGTTTGTTTGCAGCAAGCATGGCTCCTGTGACACAAGCGAAACTGGGGTCGTTACGAGTCCTTGCTTCTTCATTAATGAATTTGACAAAGAATGTGAATGGAGGATATGAAATTCTGTTTTCTTTCTTGTATTTTGAAGCAGCCGTTACCCACCTCTCTTGTAGCTTGTAGGGCAGTTTAGTCAAAATAGGATTGACACCATGTGCTGTGTCCAGATGTGAAAAGCCTGTAAGAAAACCATTCAATTTGGCAGCTTGAAGTTCAGTTAACAAATCTCCTAGCTCTCTCAGACGCCGTGTCTCTCTGTTTGACATTTTCGGGAAGTCTTCAATTTTCTTCAGAAGAGCATGTTCAATAATTTCTGGTGCTCCAAAGCAATCCTCTAGTCTCTCCCAGACCATAGCGAGACCTGCACGAGGGTTATGGATGTAGGCGGCTCTTATACGTTTGGCTTGAGCAGAAGATTGTGGTCCTAGCCATTTTGAAAGCAGATCCAGCTCTTCTTGAGATGACAGATTCAGCTCTTGCACTGCACTTTCAAAGGAGGCTTTCCATGCCCAGTAATTTTCTGGTTGATCGTCGAATGAGAGTAAACCGGAGCTGACCATTTCTTTCCTCATTAAATACCTGGTAAGTCCTGATGTGTCTCCAGGTGTGCAGTCTATGGATTCGTGTGGTGGGTTGTTATGCCGTGGGTGATGAACTTGGTCATTATGGTCTTTATTGTGGGTGGAGTCTGGACTGGGCTGTGTCATTACATGATGCAAGCGTGATGGACTAGCTGGTGTCTGTAACCGTGACTGAAACTCCTGTCTTTCTTGATCTTCTTGAAGATAGATTTCTTTTTCATCATATTGTGCTGATGGTGTTAAAGGTGGTGCTGCTGTAGGAGTTTGGATGTCGAGTGCTTGCAGTTGGTGGATCATATCTGCGTGTGATTCCACATACTCTTGAGTCCGTTGTTCTGGCTCCAGGAATGGCGTGCAGTCCAGTTGTGAACATGGTGGGTCAGTTTCTTAATGCTCCAGTGATTCCCATGCTTTAGCTTCAGCTTCTGCGACCTCTTTCTGAGTCTTGAGAACATGCAACTCTGCTTCAAGATCAGCTTTCCTTTTCCGCTGCTTGGCTTGCTCTCGCAGAATCTCAGCTTCTTTCTGCACATAGACGAGTTGAGCCTTTGCAGCTTCTGCTTTTGCACGTGCTTTGGTTGCTGCGACAGACGATGAGGTGATTTGACTGGAGCGCACAGAGCGCGTGCGTCTCGATCTCTGCTCCACTGTGTCTTCCATTGACACCACGACGTTAATCTTCGTATAAAGACTTGAATGGACGGATGCCTTTTTACTATTCTGCCCTCCCTATACGTCCGCGTTTAGTTCGGCAGATAGCGAACAGTTTCAAAGAAGACACTGTATGTGACACTCGTCGCGTTTAATGTTTCTTCAAAAACTCTTTGTAAAACTGTAATACAAAATATAGAACACAAAATGAATAAAGGCTTTTACATATACACAAAGAAAAATATACATTCAAAATATATAAACACAAATATCTCCGCTAACATCACTAGCCTAACTTAGCGCTTACCTCGCGGCTAATTTACATAATATAAAAACGCTGAAAACTAACAGAACCAACATGAACAGAACAAAACAACACCAGCATGCAACGTAAACTCACAGGCATATGCTCCTCAATGCCTTTGCTGAAGCTGTCATTTGTAAAGTTTTCGCTGACTTTCGAGCGTGCAACTTTCTCCTCGCTGAGTACCAACTGTGTGTCTCGTGCACTGACTCATTCAAAAGAATCAAAACAAAACATGTACCTTGCGCCCTCTACTGGACAGCGTAACTAATTGTCCTTAAGGGCCAACACAGTCAGTCTGATAAAATGGCTGACAGGATCCTGATGCAGAGGGCACTGAACGTCTGGCTGCTGGAATCTGGATCTGTGTGACCATGCAAATAGGGAGCAAGGGCACACTGTCTCCCAGCACAATTGCATCCAGCTTCTTTGTGTAGTTGTTGTGCCTGTTTGAAATGGCGTAATGAATAAGATTAACACAATCTGAAAAAATATGTAATAACTTTTTTAACTATCTTTAAGAGACGCCACTCACCAAACAGAAAGTGTCCGCTGATTCACTTCAAACAGCTGGATCTTTGTTTGACCCTCAGAGTCGGGCAGTTCCCCACCAGACTTCTTATGGCCTGGTAATCATGTAGGACAGCAGCCCACCGGTTCATAGAAACACCCCACTTAATTTTGCGTGCCGGATTTATGGAGCACAGAGCCAGACATATTGCCTCCACAATCCTGCTGATGCTTGGTGACTGAGATGGACCTGAGCCCTGCCCCAATATACAACTGTGAAATAAAACAGGGTTATTAAAAGCCGTTATGAGTTTAATTGATGAAAATGTTTTTCTTACTGCTTCAGGCTCTCTGTCCCACATATAGTGGAGGATTTTGAGTGGGTGGCCTTGAACCTCCCTTGGAGAAGCTCCAAGGCCGAGAGCTTTGCCATGAACAGGCCATAGAGTGGGTGACGGTCTGTGTGCAGGCCCGAGGCGAAGCGCAGCATGAAGTGCCACACGTCGAGACGGACCAGCAAGTCACTCCAGCTGCTGAACATAGCAGCTGCTTTAGACAGGCCCACAGAAGAGCAGCAGTCCCTGTCCACGTACAGGACCTTGGGGGGAGCGACAGCAGCGTCCTGGTACCTCCTCACCAGGCCAGTGGTCATGGGAAGCAGTCCTTGACCCTCATGTGAGGGGAGCACAGACATGAGGATCTGTCCATGCTCGTTTCCCACGTTGCTGACCCAAGCGGCGGACCTAGATGCAGCTCCAGCCAGTTTTTTGGTCACCTATTATAAAAAAATTAACGTTTAGTGAGCTTTGAACATGCTGCACATACACAAAGAGGTACGTCTCTTGATGTACCTGTTTGGTGGAGTCGATTTTCAAGATGGACCCAAAAATGGAAGTGACCCTGGCTTTCATCTCCTTGCACCGAAGTCGGACATCCTGTGCGTGTATATGGAGGAGCCACTGAGCAGTTGGTACTGCCGTCATGGTTGCGGAGGGGGGGGGGGTGAAGCCCCTGAAACGCCTAAACACTGTCATGTAGAGAGCGCTTCTGGCAGTTGATATCTCGCTGTGCTGTTCACACAGATTGTGATAGAGCATGGTGCTGCTGTTGCCGAGAGTGCGCTGCCTCATCATTCTCACCACACCCATGTCACACGCCTGCCTACAGTAAAAACAGAAATAAACAAGTTAAGGCAAATTTTAGTTAAAGTGGCTGTATGCCTGTCTTGGGGAAAAACACAAAAGCAGGACTCCGTGAGAGGTCTGAACCAGAACAAAGGTTGGCGCCTTTTCAAAGGTCAAGCTAAGTTCAAAGAATGTGTCAAGGGTGTTCACACATTCTAGGTAGCCACAGGAGGTCAATTGCTGTACTCTTGAAAGATTACTTACACTTATTTTCACACTGTGTAATTACTTTTCGCAATTACAAAAGCAAATAACGAAAGCAAAAAGCTTTTCTGAAAAATAAATAATGTTTTAAAGTGGTTTTATTTGCTGTGGCATTAAAGCAATTAAACAAAGTATTTGTCTATTTTTGGCTTTCCTGCAACATTTTTATTGACTCACCGGTAGGTGAGGATAGCTGGGAACATGGCGCGGAAAGCCGGGTTCAGCTGGTCCAGAATGTCGAGGGACCACGCAGCCTGCTTTTTACTGCATCGCCGACACTCCAGGTACTCCGTTGCCAGAAAGTACCAGCCTTTCAGGTCCAGCACAGAGCCCACAAGAGGTCAGTTCCTGCCCGGCCCGTCTGCAGACTGGTGAGCTACAAAACAGCTTGTAGGACCACATTCGGTAGGGCATCCACAGACACAGGGGCCAGGTGAAGAATGCGTCAGGTGATGCTGGAGGCTGACTACACTGCAGACGTGGCTCTGGAGGGTGCCACCAAAGTTTCAGATCATCCTTCAGCACGGCCTTTCCAGCGTGAGACCTGAAGAGAGCACGTCCAACCCACTCGTGCTGCTCTTTGGGGAGGGAATCCTTCCAGGCCTTAGGCAGAACAGCCTCCTGTGAACAAAAAAATATTGTCACATGTGAATGCCTGCAGTTTATTTGATAAATAAATTGACACATGGTCTTCTGAAAGGAACTCAGTCTATGATTGACGTGTCATTTGCATTGCTTCTACAAGTGTAATCAACGTCTGGTGTGATTCCAATGGCCCATTTAATTAAATCAAAATAACAAAGCACAGGAGGATTGGCCGTCTGGCCTTCTTTTGTTTGGTAAGGCTCCTTGAAATGCCTTTTGACACAAGTTCACTCCAGTACAAAGACAAGTGTGCTTAACCCTAACCCTAAAATACACAAATTACTCCTGGGAGATTCGTGACACGGAGCCGGTGGTGAAAAAACTACAAATGCACATCAATGTTTTTTTTTTCTACTAGAACTTTTGAATAACAGCATATGGCTACGTATATGGGTATATCATTTTTTATGAACACTCACCCTGTGACAAAAATATACAGCATTGATTAGAATCAAATTTGACAAAAACATATAGAATTATGCCATGTTAATACCTGGAAACTGACCTAGTGGTGTGGCAGGCTGGGAACATGAGGGAGAATGAGGAGGAGAGACAATACGTGCAGGGCCAGGGACTGGTTGGGATGATGCAGCAGATCTTCTAGCCTTCTTTTTCTTCTCGTCCCTCTCCAAGATGTATGCTCTAAGAGCATCAATCTTGCTGGCTGCACGGGTGTCCTTCTTTCGAATGAAGTCCACATAGCTGCATGACAAAAAAGCCCACACCAATGTTTAGATTAAAATGCACACAACACATGATCAAAATTAATATGATTCACAAGCAAGCAGAAGCATGCTATACCTTTTCCTCTCCTTGTCCTTGGCCTTGTAGAGCTCCTTAAAGGTGGACTTGGAATGTACTCCAAAGCCCACCGTACAGTCCCCCTGACCAGGTAAAGTCCGCTCTCTCTGCCTGTGCACTTTGATGGCATCCTCAAATGTGCAGGCATAATTAAGTAAAACATCTTTATTGGCCATTTGGGAACCTTGGTCCACCCGGCCAGCCTCGTGCTCCCTCCGATGCTTAGACAGGATCATAATAGAGTACCCCACATCATTTTCCAGCAGCCATTTGAAAGTTTTTCCTCTGTACTGACCAAACTGGATGGCACATTGACTAGCCACCAGCAGGACTCCCTCCACCCTTAATGACCCTGACCCTAGCCTCTTGAAGCACAGCATCTTTGGCCACAAAATAAACCCCTTTTGCGACTTGCGAAAGGTGGATCTTTTGCATTGTGGTTGCTTTTTTTGAGGCTCTCAGCACCAGCTCTCCACCCTCAATCCTAAAACTTGGCTTGCTTTCCATTCTGCAAATGGAAAAAAGAAATGCGTTTTATGTTAAAGAAAAAAAAATAAGTAAAGTGAGTGTGATTTAAGAACACATAAATAAGTACAATGTTGAGGCAGAAAATGTGGCTTTCCCTCTCTAACGTAAAATACAGTAAATGCAGATCGAAAGACAGAAAGATGGCAACCATTAAACATATTTAGCATTGTTCTTATTGTTGGAAACAAGTTAAATGCTTATCGAATCAGATAAAGAAAGAAAATATTACGCATATCTCGTTCGTCAAAATTACGTATTTGCAGATTTAGTAGCCTTAAAATTACATAAGTTGTCTAATATAATACAGTGATGTAATTAAAATACAAACTATTAGTTTCACTATAGCGAAAGGATGACACGCAAATCCGTGAAGCGCTCCTCATTTTGTTTTTGTGCCAAAAAACCAAATTGTTCAAAACTATTTAATGCTGTCCTTGTTGAATGCTGAATGCAGAACCTGCAGTACAACAACATTCCATTTTCACCAAAAGTCAACCCTGCATCCAGGTCAAAGTGAAAGACAAATGACCTGGCAGCAGATTCCCTAACCTAGGACTAATTGGCGATGAGCAAACACAGGTGTTCCAACTATTTTCAAAATTAGCTGCATGGATTGGCCGGTCCCAGCAGTTTCCCTAACCTAGGACTAATTGGCGATGAGCAAACACAGGTGTTCCAACTATTCTCAAAACTAGCTGCATGGATTGGCCGGTCTCAGCAGTTTCCCTAACCTAGGACTAATTGGCGATGAGCAAACACAGGTGTTCCAACTATTCTCAAAACAGCATGGATTGACTGGCCCCAGCAATTTCCTCAACCTAATTGGCGACGAGCAAACACAGGTGTTCTTTGTTCCCTATACAATTCCATTCATTTTTCACTTTTTCCTTTTCTTTTCTTTTCTTTTTTTTTTCTTTTCTTTTTTTTTCTTTTCTTTTTCTTTTCTTTTCTTTTCTCCTTACCCACCCGGTCCAGTTTCTTCCTTCAATGTGAATATTTGACACAAATAATAGCAAATTATGCCTAATAAACGACCATGAATGCTGAGTTTGTCGTTGTTTCCGCCCGTCAATCCACTGACAATTTGTGGCATCGATTCTCGGCCCTTTGGCTAAGATCAAGTGGGCGAGAGACAATGCCGGTTGATGTTTCAAGAGGGGAGATGCCGACCACAATGGTGCGGATGAAGAATACCGTGAGATTCAGTCTGAAGAATAATGCCACGGCAGAAGAAAGAAAGAAGTTTGGAAGAGAATTTATTGTAAAGGAAGTCCTCCAAGACGTTTTTGGATTGCAGACTACCCAGATCTTCTGTCTGCAGGATTTCGCTGCTGCCGGGTTCGTTTATTTGACCTTTTTTCTTCTCTCCAATTGTGCTGCTTTTTATGAGAGCTGGGCAAGAAGCAAGGATCTGCAATCGCTGCGAGGATTCCCATTCCCATTCTCGCCCAGGACTTCCTGCCGCTGACTGTCCACATCTATAACCCGTTCGTGGAGGATGCGGATGTGCATGCCTTTTTGTCCAGATATTGTGAAACGGTGAAATGTGGTGACAAACTGCTGGACAAGTTTGGAATTTGGAACGGCAAAAGGCGCTTCCAGGTGAAGCTTCGGGCCGGTGAAGTTTCGGGCCGATGCAGCGTCCCCTGGTGGTTCGGTGCATCCACCGGGTTCCAAAAAGCCCTTACTGTTTCCTTTGCCATTGGAAACAGTAAGGGCTTTTTGTTTAACCGGGGCAGACTTTGTACTGCCGAAGGTGCGGGGAAATGGGCCACTTGAAGGCCAACTGTCCGGGACAGCGGTGTCGCTCCTGCGGCTCGAAGGAGCACCTGACTAATCGGTGCGATCAGCCAAGGAGCTGCAACCTTTGTGGGGAGGAGGGGCACCTTTTCAGGAACTGCCCAAGCAGACATAGGAGTTTTGCGAGCCTGTTTAAAGAGGGACAGGTTCTTCAACCCGGCCAAGAAGGAGTGTTGGTGAATGTGCAGGAGGAGGGCAGCGGACTCTTGGGATCAGCAGTTGCCATGATGGACATTGCCTGTCTGCAAAAAGACAACAGGCCCCCGGAGAAGAGCCCACCGGTGTCAGCGGAGAGGAAGGAGGGGGAGGATGCACTAGCCAAGACGTCCCAAATATAACCAGAATTTGACATGGCTGAGGTACTGGGTGACATAATCGGTGACTGAGACGTTTTGGAAACGGAGGGGGGCCAAGGAAAGAGTCGAAGAAAGCGTTCGGGAGGGGAAAGAGAGGGTGAGGAGGAGAACACTAAAGTTCGCGCACAAGAGTGGGGGTATGATGGCGCTCAGGCCTTGACGGGGGAGGGACAAGTGATGAGTGATGACGATATGGTGGGGAATGTTATGTTTTTTTTTTTTTTTTTAAGATTAGACCTTTATTGTCATTCCACAATAGTGCAACGCAATTTAAGGTGCAGATACAAGGGTTACGTGTCAGTGCAAAATGCAATAAACAATGTAATAATGTACATGTAAACAAATGTAACAAACAAATGTAATGAACAAGAAACAAATGTAATAAAAAAAAGGCAGTGCAAATACAGAAACCCTGGGGTAAATAAACATACTTATACACACACAACATTCGCAACACTTAAGGAAAATAACTACAGTACACATATTGCACAGTGATGTTATAAAGCTAACAACTGAAGATCTTCACGACTGCAGAAGTGATTTGGCCCACAAGGTGGATGTAGAGCAGTAAAAACGATAGAACACGAATTAGTAAATTGAAAATTACAAACGATCAAAACTGACTGTAAGAGTGTGTAACCGCTGTGCGCCGCCATCTTCATTTTTTTTTCACAATTTTTATTGGGCAATAGCAAATGTACACATGTAGAAGAAACATTACATGCCTTTTGTTTTTGTTTTTTTGTTAACTAAACCCCGCCTCCCATCCCACAATGCCCCAGTAGAAACAGATACATAATCAAGAGTACAGAGAGAGAGAGAACAGAACAAAACAACAACAAACAAACAAACAATTAAACAAAAAAAAAACAATAATAATAGTTAAATTAAGCAATACTTGTAGTAATAAGCAAGTAAAAAGCACCATCGGCAAGTACAAAAACCAAGAACCATCAGTCATCACAAAAGTTTACATTCTTAGTAAAAGTAAGTAATGGGTTCCAAACTTTTACAAACAGGTTAGAGTCTCTAGCGGAGTATCTGATTTTCTCCAAATACAGGAAAGACATCAAATCCTTTAACCAGGAAACATTTGAAGGGGGGCGTTATGTTTTTCTTGCAGGAGGAGGGAGGGGGGGGGTGGAGAAGGTGGAAGGGGCAAGGTCCTTTGAGGGGGGGTGGGGGTAAAGCGGAGAAGAGGATTGTTGGGAGGGGCTGGGATGGCGGGTTTCAAGTGAATGGCACTCTGTTTAAAAGTGGCTACCCTGAATGTAAGGGGGCTCAAAATGTTACAGAAAAGGACTGCAGTTTTTCTGTCACTGAATATGCTTTCTTTGAATGTATGTTTCCTGCAGGAATGTCACATCGCGGGGAAATAAAACGCTGAGTCTTTCTCACAGGGGTGGAGGTGGGGACCATCGTTTTGGGGGGTTGGCAATGGGAAAGAAGATGGGGTGGGGATTTTGTTTTTGTCACACGATGTTGTTTTTGAATCCACTGTGGTGATTATCCCGGGGAGGGTGGTAATGGTCGATGCCAAATGGGAGGGACTCGAGTTCCGGTTTGTGAATATATACGCGCAGAGCAAAACCAGCGAGCGGGATGGGTTTTTGGACAGAATCAAGCCGATTATGTTTACAAATAAGATTTTGGTTGTTGGCAGAGACTTCAACGTGTCTCTAGAAAAGGACTCTGGTAAAGAGCTTAATAAGTTGATTAAGGATTTTTCTTTAAAAGATTCCTTTAGACTGGCGGGGGGAGGAGGGGAAACGTATACTTGGCACAATAGCAGAGGGGATAAGTCAAGGTTAGATTATGTTTTTTTCAGGGGGCAGCGACAGATCACAAAGCACACTCATCGGCCTATGTGGTGCACTGATCACGTTCTGGTGGAAGTGCACGTTCAGTTGGACGGGGAAAAAAGAGGGAAAGGGTTTTGGAAGCTCAACACTTCCTACTTGAAGGATACACATTTTTGTGCCGCTCTATCTAGCCTAATGAGAGGGTGGATTGGCATGAGGGAGGGGTTTGAAAGCTGGTGTGAGTGGTGGGAAGGAGTGAAAGAGAGGGTGGAACAGTTCTGTAAGAACTGGGGAAGAACGGCAGCAAAAATCAAAAGGGGGAAAGTTCAAAAATGGTCAGAAGAGCTGCAGGAGATATGGACCAGTGGGGCTCTGGGGACAGCAAAAGGGTGGGAGCGTGCTGCGGAGCTTCAGCACTTTATGAAGGATTTCTTTTGGGGGGAGGCAAGGAACTTCTTGGAGGGGTCCAGTGTTGAGAAGGGGCTGCTGGACGAGAGGCCGACCAGCTTTTTCTTCGAAAGGGGCAAGGGGGCATGTTGAGGGTGGCGGAAGAGCACTACAAGCAGCTCTTCAGTGAGAAGGCAAACCGGAGCTCTCCTTTTGGAGAAATCTTGGCGGCGGTTAAGGGGCGCTTAGGGGAAGAGGAAATGTTGCTGCTGGAGGGACCTCTGAAGCTCGAGGAGGTGCGCTCTGCGGTGTGGGCCTTGAGAACGGGGAAGACTCCGGGGTGTGATGGCCTGCCTGTGGAATTTTTTAGGCTAGTCTTCCCTTGGGTAGGGGAACAGTTAAAGTCCATGTACGAGGAATGCCTAGAGGCAGGACTCATGGCGGAGACGATGCGAACTGGGCTGGTTGTGCTCTTGCACAAAAAAGGGGAAAGGGATGACCTAGGGAACTGGAGGCCGATAACTCTTCTCACGACGGACTACAAGATCCTGACAAGGATCTTAACCGACAGGCTCAAAAAAGTCATCGGGAAGGTGGTTCACGTATATCAGTCGTGCGGTGTTCCAGGAAGGTCTATCTCGATGAACCTTGCTCTGGTAAGGGACGCAATCAGCTGGGCGGAACAGAGAGAGTGTCCTCTGGGTCTGTTAAATATAGACCAGGAGAAAGCCTTTGACAGGGTCAGCCATAGCTACATGGAAGCCACCCTGAAGCACATGGGGTTTGGAAAGGGTTTCACGAGCTGGATTCGTTTGGTTTACACAAGGGTGTTTAGTAGAGTGGGGACCAAGCCGGTCCTTGACTGGACTGCATCTGCCGGGGGCGGGGGGAGAGTGCGTAAAAGCAACGGCATACGCGGATGACATCAGTTTCTTTTTGTCGTCGGATCGGGATTTTGAGGCAGTAAGGGAAATACTGGGTGTAGCATACCCCCCTTGGATGGTCAAGATTGCACTGATGGGTTTTTATTCGTTTATTTAAAACCATAAATGAACCACCGTAAGAGCTAAAATAAACATAAATAAAACATTTCAATAACAGAAACCATACACATTAACACACACAAAACCACAAATTATATTTACTAACCTTGTGCCACTTCGGAGGGTGCTAAATGTGTTTTATTAACTTTTTGACACTTTTCGTTCACCATTCATAATCATGCGTGTTTTTCCTTTTTTACTCCGTTCCTTTTCCTTCTGGTAGCACAACATTACGCGAGTGACGTAGGGTTTTCCAAAATAAAAGTTCCCCAAAACAAACCGCTATTATTTAAAATCTTAAATTAACAACAAAAAATGCACCAAGTCAAACGAGAATTAAACGTTTTCAAAAAATGATTAAATAATGAATTTGGGTCATTTACACTGGGAGATTTTGAGAGGGTTTCTGGGGCAAGGGTTAATGTAAATAAATCAGTTGTTATGTTTTTTGGCAAGTGGCCAAATGGAAACGAGGTGAAGGGGAAGTATAAAATTGTGACGGAGGGGATCAGGATTCTGGGAATAGTTTTTTCCAAGAACAACATGGCGAAAGAAAAGTGGGCTTTTAAAATTAAACAAGTGCAGGCCAAAATAGCGAAATGGGCGGTAAGGGAACTTTCGTTGTGGGGCAGACTGGAGGTGATTAAAGCAGATATTCTGCCGCTACTAAACTTCGTGGCAAGGGTATTTCCTCTGCCAGCGCGGCAGGGAACCGTCCTGGAAAGACTGGTTATCAGGTTCCTTTGGAGGAATGGAAGTGAATGGGTGGCAAGGAGGCACATGTACGACAAAGTCGGGGACGGGGGTAGAGGAGTGCCATGCTTACCACTGAAAATGGAGGCCCTCTTTTGCTCTCAGACAGCCAAGCTGGTGGTGGCGGAGAAGGAACATAGAGCTAGATTTCTGGCACGTTTCTGGTTGGCGTTTCCCTTCCGGGCTCTCGGGGGCTACACCACGTTGAGGCCATGGTCCAACGACAGGCCGAGTCATTATGGGGGAGTGGCGGGACTGGTTTCCAGACACCCGTGGTGCCTCAAGGATGGGGCGGTTTTAGACCATCGGATGCTGTACTCCAAGCTGAGGGAGAGTGGGATCAAAAGCAAGGGAGGGGAGGAAAGGACCCGCGCAGTTAATTGGGGCAACATCCAGCCATCCTTTCTGTCGGGGGCGTGTAAAGACTTGAACTGGCTCGCTGCGCTGGACCGCTTGCCGGTCAGGGAGAGGCTGCACAGACATGGGGAAGCAAGAACGCCCAAGTGTCCCGTATGTTGCGGCCAGGAAGAAACAGTGGAGCATGTGTTTTGGGAATGTCCGGGGGCTAAAGAGCTATGGAGCAGGGTGAGGAGGTGGTGGGGGGAGTGGAAAGGGCCTGTCATTAAGAAGGATTTGGTCTTGCACGGGGAAGGGTTGGAAAGCACAACACGGGGACGAGGTTGAGTAGTGTGGACGGTAATTTCAGAAGGGAAACGGATATTGTGTCTAAAAAAGAAATTACCAAGGGTTGAGTCGTAAAAACTGTACATGCAGCTAATGAAAACTGTGGAGTTACAAATAAAAATGTTCAAGGTGGCACATGGGGAAAAAGAAACAAAACATCTGTGGGGAATACTGGATAGGGTAGGAGTGGGTTGACGCGGGAAACATGAGTTTAATGCTTTTTTGTCTGGGGTTTTGTCTTTATTTCAAAGAGCCAATGAGGCGAGACGGTTTTGACAAGGCCAACAAAGGTTTTTCCACATTTTTTCTGTGCAAAATTGATTTGTGCGGGAAGGTTTTATTTGGACCCTTAAGACACTACCTTTATTGGACTTGACTGACTGATACGGTCAGTCCTCGGGCGCAGGCCCGTTTGGAGAAATTTGGGGGCCCCAAGCAAATCGAATATGTCATGTCGTTGCGTAATTTACATATTAATTTGCATACATATTACGTTTTACGCATACGTATTACATATAACATTTGTAAAATATCGCTGATTTACACAATGCGTGTTAAGTATAAATAAATACATATACACATACTGTAAAAATCCCGTTTTTTGGCCCAACGGCGGTTACCAAAGACACGGCCGAAGGTTTCTGCGTGTTGTTGTCTTTCTCTTCGCAAGACAAGCCAGGGGTTGATTAAGATGAATTTATGTTAAATTTATAATTGGAGTCAGATAAAACGAGTCAAAACAAAGATAAAAAGATTTCGATGTATGAAATGATTATTTGATTTTAATATTCCATTGCTTATTTTGACTTTTCTGTTTAGACTCAGTACACTTGTTTACTAATGCATTGATTCTATTACACATAATCTTAGTAAAAGTTGATGATTAGAGGGGTTAGTCCTTCTCATTAATACAATATCAATTTTCAGAGTTCAAAATCATAGGCTGAGGCATATTCCAACTCACACTTTATGATACAACTAAAATCATCATTGGCTAATGGTCAGAGGGGTTAATCCTTCTCATAGTTATGATATCAACTTTATTTTGAATTCAAGATCAGAAGTTGAGGCCAAATCCAACTCACAGAAATGTGATATCAACTTCCTTTTAAATCATGAATTCAAGATATGAAGCTGAGGCATAGTCCAACTCACACCATGATACAACTGTCTTAGCATAAATGAATTAGAGGGGTATTCCTTCCATGTTGATATCACTTCTAATGCTAAACGTAAATATTCTAGGGTAGTTATTCACGCCGGCACTAATGATGTCCGACTTCGCCAGTCCGAGATCACAAAAACTAATATTAAAGAGGTGCTTGAAGCTGCCAAAAAGATATCAGACAAAGTAATTTACTCTGGCCCCCTCCCCGCTTACCGGGGTGATGAGACTCACAGTAGACTGTGGGCGCTCCATGGCTGGGCGTCTGAGTGGTGTCCTTCGAATGGCATAGGTTTTATAGACAATTGGAGATCCTTTCGGGGAAGACCTGACCTGTTAAAGCCCGACGGCCTCCATCCCTCGTGGAAGGGGGCCGCTCGTTTATCTTATAATATAGCCTATAGTTTAGCGTCTAGTTCGTGACTCGCCACCATTGCCCAGGTCAGAGAGCAGGCGGCATCACTTAACCAGCCGCCTGCGTACTGCTCACAGTCACCCAGTGCATTTAGTGCATCTAGATACAATCCTAACAATAATAATAAAAATAATAATATTATCAGCTCTATTAAAACCAATAACAACAACAATATCGATAATAAAAATGCTAAAAGTAATAACAGACACAACATAGAAACGGTATCACAATCTCATAAGCCTAGCCATAGAAACCGGTCATTAGACAAAGAAAAAATGGTGCTTAATCATATTAAACAGACCAAGACTTATACAAACAAATATTTAAAGCTAGGTCTCTTAAACATTAGATCTTAGCACAAAAATCTCTTATCATAAACGAAATGATTTTGGATAATAAGCTTGATGTTTTAGCGCTCACAGAGACATGGCTAAAGCCAGACACCTACACTAGCCTAAATGAATCAACTCCACCTAATTTCTCTTACGAACATGAGGCACGATTAACCTCCAGAGGTGGAGGCGTCGCTACCATCTATAATAATAATTTCAAGATGAATAGGAAATCAAACTTTAAATTCTGCTCTTTTGAACTGTTAGTACTACATATGGAGCCAGATATAAATCGGGAATCAATACTTATTGTGACAGTGTACAGACCGCCAAAGCACAATACTGACTTTTTAAATGAATTTGGGCAACTACTAGCAGAACTCATCATTAGAGCAGATAAAGTGATTATACTCGGCGACTTTAACATTCACCTAGATAATGTTAGTGACTCTCTAACTCGCTCTTTTTATGATATTCTAAATTCCACCGGCTTTAAGCAAAACGTTATTGGCTCCACTCATAAGTTTAACCATACATTAGATTTGATTCTTTCATACGGTATCGTAGTTCATGATGTAGATATTGTTTCGGTGAGTGACTGCATTTCTGATCACTCTCTAGTTTCCTGCTTAATAAATATAGACATCCCAGCTGTGATCTCACCGCAATATCGCTCTTGTAGACTCATTAATTCCAGCACAAAAGATAATTTTATTAAACGTCTTCCTGATCTTACCATTTATACCCCTGAAAGAACAGAAGAGCTTGAGAATTTGACTGCAGCCTTAAATCTAACTTTGTCAAGTACCCTTGACTCTATTGCCCCTCTTAGGGAAAAGAGACTAAACACAAAAAACAAAGTGTTATGGTACACTAATGACCTAAAAGCCTTAAAATTATCAAGTAGAAAGTTAGAAAGGAAATGGAGAAAAACTAAACTCGACGTTTTTCGCAGTGCCTGGAATGACAGTATAATCGCATATAAACAGGCCCTAATATCCACACGATCTACATATTTTAGTAAACTTATCTCTGCAAATCAAAATAATCCTCGTTATCTGTTTAAAACCGTAGCTCAGTTAACAAAGAAAAAGGGCACAGTAGACTCCGCAATCCCCCCACAGCTCACTAGTGTCGACTTTATCAACTTCTTTAATGACAAAATTACTAATATCAGAATGAAAATTGTATCCACAAATACTAGCCCACAACTGGTTATACCGGAAATAAACCCACCCGCTGTCAAGCTTAGCACTTTCAAACAGGTCAGCCCTGATGAGCTCACTGAGATTATAGCTAAGACCAAGACGACCTCCTGCTTACTTGACCCTATACCAACTTTTTTACTTAAAGAAGTCCTACCATTAGTTAACGAACCAATCTTGAATATTATAAATTCGTCACTAGTTCTTGGTCACGTGCCACAAGCGTTTAAACAGGCCGTCATAAAACCGCTTATTAAGAAGCCACATCTTGATGCCGACGTGATTGCTAATTATAGACCAATTTCAAACCTTCCATTTATATCTAAAATTCTTGAAAAAGTTATTTCGGGACAACTCTGTAAATTTCTGGAACAGAACGACAGATTTGAAAAATTTCAATCCGGCTTTAGATCGCACCACAGCACAGAAACGGCACTAATCCGAGTCACCAACGATCTTCTAATGGCATCAGATAAAGGGAACGTCTCACTCTTAGTTCTGTTAGATCTTAGTGCTGCTTTCGACACTGTTGACCATGATATTTTAATACATAGACTTGATCATTACGTTGGTATTTCTGGACACGCGTTAGAATGGTTTAGGTCCTATCTGTCTGATCGCTCTCATTTCGTCCATGTAAATGGAGTCTCATCACCCAGATTTAGTGTTAAATATGGAGTTCCACAAGGCTCAGTGCTCGGCCCAATCCTATTTGCACTTTATATGCTTCCACTAGGGGACATAATCAGAAAGCATGGTCATAGCTTCCACTGTTACGCAGATGACACACAAATTTATATCTCGGCACGGCCTAATGAAATCTCAAAATTTGCAAATATATTAGATTGCTTCAGCGACATTAGTGATTGGATGACAAGTAATTTTCTCATGCTGAACTCAGACAAAACCGAATTATTACTTGTTGACTCAAACTTAAAGTCTGATGCACCCGAATACAGTATGAATCTTAACGGGCTTGAAATCTCATCCTCACCTAAAGTGAAAAGCTTAGGTGTCATTTTAGATAGCAAACTCTCTTTTGAAAGTCACGTGCACAACGTCTGTAAAACTGCCTTTTTTCACCTCAGGAATATCTCAAAGCTGCGTCACATGCTCTCCCGACCGGATGCAGTAAAACTGATACATGCGTTTATGACATCACGGTTAGATTACTGTAATGGTCTTCTGGGAGGTTCTCCTGCTAAACTAATAGATAAACTTCAGTTGGTTCAGAATGCAGCTGCTAGATTACTAACCAGAACAAAAAAATTTAGCCATATTAGTCCAGTGTTAATGTCGCTACACTGGTTACCTGTTAAATATCGCATCCAGTTTAAAATTCTCTTAATCACTTATAAAGCACTAAACGGTTTAGCTCCTCTATATCTCAGTGAGCTCATCACTTACTACGAGCCTACACGACTGCTGCGCTCTCAAAACTCCGGCCAGCTTATAATACCGCGAATCTCTAAAATCTACCAGGGAGGAAGATCCTTTTCATACTTAGCACCCAAACTATGGAATGCTCTGCCTAGTCCAATTCGAGACTCAGAATCAGTGAGTCAATTTAAGTCTAGACTGAAGACGCATCTCTTCAACGAAGCATATATTGACCTGTTATAATAACTTACAGAAAATATTAATATATCGTATAGAAAGGCTGCCTAGTTAGTGCTCGGAACCGAATTACACCTGCACCTTCAGAAAATTGTCAAAATCTATAGTACTTGAATTTTTCTAATTGCCTTGTATTTTTTTTTTTTTTTTTTTTTCCTCTCCTGAGCGCCAAGTGTCGTACGACCGGAATCTCCTAGAGCTTCGGAATCATCGGTGGTGCTTCCTCGACCTCTGTGGACCTGATGACGCTGTTGGCTTGGAGCAGTGGAGCCGCCTCTTTCCCCATTGAGGAGGGAAACATCGTTCCAGAATCATCATTAAAAATGACGCGGAACAACCAACGCACTGATTGTGTAGTGTTAGAATGCCGGAGGAGACTGGCACCAGTGAGCCGGGTTCTCCCCAGGGTTTTTCCTCGTTAAAGAGGTTTTTTTACCTGGCCACTGTTGCGTATGTGCTTGCTCGCTGGTCTTTGTCTTTGTCTTGTCATAACCGCAGCCACTTAGTCAACACCAACAATCCAGACGACAAATTGAATAAAAAGCATCATTTCCCTTACATATTTACATGTGCGCTTTGAGACAGTTAAAACTGTGAAAAGCGCCTTACAAATACTCATTATTATTATTATTATTATTATTATTTATATATTATATTATTATTATTATTATATCAGCTTAATCATATATTCAAATTCTGAAAATGAGGCATGGTCCAAATCATATTAACGATACAACTAATAACCAACCTGAACTCGTGATTAGTGATTAAGAATATTATTCTCAAGAAATCTAACAGAGATAAATAATTCACAAGATGCCAAGATATCAGAACAAATCAGAATGATAATGGATTATAACAATTTATTGTCCAGGTAACAATTAGTGTAAACCAAATCAACATGAATCCAAAGCCAATTCAAAATAGAATGTCAATCATAACTATAACTTGAAATGAGAGAGTTGTTACCTGGAGCTTGTACACACCGCGATTCTGTGTGGGGAATCTGCTAGCAAATCCCCCGAACTAACAGACCATCCACGCTTTTATACAGCCTATTGGGTTGCATATATTTGCATACAGAACCTATTGAATTGGGTTGGGTTACTCTACAGATTTTAACCCAACTTGTGTATCTGAATTATGGATTTTTGTACCTTGAAGGAGCTGAAACGTTCTTTTCACCCACACTGAGACCATTAAAAAGATATCAAACATGACTGGTTTTGATGACTTGATTGGTCACATTTTAAGTATAAAGTGTTAGAATGTTGGTACCGGAAGTGAATGTGTGTGAGGGGACAGGGTGGCTGGGAGGATGGGCACAGTGGGAGGGAGCTGATAAGGTACTGTATTCAAGTGTTGATCAACCAGGCCACGAGAAGGCATTGAGGTGTCGGTTCACGTGCTTTGATCATTTGGTCATGCATTTGGTCATCAGCAAAAAGTCTTACAGTTTCCTCCGTTTGATCATCAAAAAGTCTTACAATACATACATACAATATAATATACAATATAAAAATAAAATATTGTGGAAGGTGCGAATAGAAGAGATAAAAACGATACCCTGGTTAGAGCACACGAACGCGTGTGTCGTTTATTCAACACTTCCAACAACATCCGGCACACGCGTTATACGTCACTATGACGTCAGAACTTAACTCCCAACGGGAGAACAAACAGAACTGCCTTTGGCAATGTAACACAGATTACTACCCGGGTGAATTATGTATAGTCACCACAATATTATATTTTTGTGTATATATAATTTAATTGTTAACTTTGTCACAGAGAAGCAAACACAGAGAATTAAGCGACTGAGGAAGTTTAAGTCAAGTACAGGCATCTTTATGTGTGCAGTTACTGTGTTTATTTTAGACAAAGAACATTTCATTATTTTATGCAGTTCATCAGAATGGAACATTTAACATTTGTGGTACATCTCGCTTACAAGCCAGGGTTAGCGAGCTTGTAACTTGCCCTTGCAGATGTAGCAGATATGCGACAAAATCGCTAAGTTGCTGATTGCGCGCGGTTGGCTGGTGTCAGTGAGGGGGGCCCCGTGGGGGGAATCCCGAGAACAGTGTCATTGCACTTTACTGCATTCACTATCAATGGGGCGCTCACGCAGTTTGTCGCTGCACTTTATTCTTAACCGGTCGTTGTCTTGGGGCCCCTGCCAGCTCGGGGCCCCAAGCAATTGCTTGGTTTGCCTGCCTTGTAGCGACGGGCCTGCTCGGGCGCTAAGCTCAACAGGAGCAAGTCCGAGGCCAAGCTCTTCGAGGCCCGCCGTGGGGGAACGTCAACGCAGAAGGACTTAATCTGGCTTTTAACGACTCTGATTTTAAGATTTTAAGAGTGAAATTCGACGACGCGGGTGGAGGACGAGGGAATTGGACTGACCTGTTAGGAAAAGTCAGGCCACAACTTGGTTTCTGGGGACTGAGACCGTTGACGTTAGAGGGCAAGGTTTTAATCAAAGCTGTTATTTTACCTTTGCTTTTAACTGTCTGTTCTGTTTTTACTCCCCCGATATGGTTTCTTTTATATTTGGACAGTGCGCGGTTAGGGTCTGTTGGGTTCGTTTCCTTCTTAACATGGATGTTATTTCATCACAGAAAATAAATCACAGCACTTGCAAAGTACCAGACCTTTTATTTTATTGCAGAGAGAAAGTCTACTTAGGCAGTGAAGCGGCTAACTTTTTAGAGAACATTCGGTCTTCTCTGTTCTGCTCTCATTCTGTTCTGTTCTTCTGAGTCTCTCTTACACAGACACACAGTAATATCCAGGTGGTTTCGCAACACTTCAACAGCGCCTTACATAACACATAAAAAAGAGCTGGTTATCTTTTAATTGGCTGTTTACGCCAGAGTTACGGCTCTGGTCATCGCGACCTGATGTTCTCCAGTTTCGGCATGAGACTCAGCCACTCCCTTTCTCTGAGAAGTCCTGTTTCAAAGCATAGTTTTAACTACAAGCGTATGAGCACATTTACTTTATCATTTGAAAATATATTAATATATAATCTATAAATATGTTTTTATGTATCAAAGCGTAATATAGTAAAAGCAAAAACACTCCAATAGGGTCCAAATGGGAACGAGTCCGACGAGAGGTCTTTAAGAAGAGAAAGGAGAACAGAGGAAAAGGCCTCCCAGACTCTCACCTGTTTTTAGGGAGCGTCTTCACATCCGGTACGCCACGACCCCATCCAGCGAAAACAAGACTGCACCCATGGTCCGCTTCTGGATGGGGTCGTAGCGGAGGAGGCTCTGCATTTTAAAACCCGACTTGACCAGACTAGTCTCTTTTTGCCTCAAGGGCGAATATGTTTTTTTTCTTAACTTGTGTTTGTCTGTGTGTCCCGCTCTGCGAATGGTTGGCAACCAATCCAGAGTGTGTATCCTGCCTCCGGTCCCAAGACGCTGAGATAGGCACCAGCTCCCCGCGACCCTGTAAAGGATGAAGCGGTAGAAGAGAATGTGAATTTCTTAACTTTATTTTCTAAAAAATATTTCTTAACTAGCCACAGATCCATTGTCTCTTGTACAGGACAGAGAGACTGCATGCGGAGGTCCTGGCATCACACCCGGCTCTCCGGAACAGTTAGAAGGACCTGACGTGGATGGCGGCTCATGAGATCCTCCCGAACAGGGCGGTTAGGCACTCCCGGGGCATGGCCTCGGACCCCACATGCCCAGTGTCTGGCTGCAACGCGTCAGAGACTGTGGGGCACATGCTCTGAGAGTCCAGCTCCTTAAGGGACAGACTGAAACATCCTAAGTGTTGGGTTCTCCGGTTTTCCTTAACGATGGACCTTATTCATCACAGAAAACAAGTTGCAGTTTGTTGAAAGTTCATATACCTTTATTTTGGTTACAGGAGTAAATCGGTGAAGTTGGTGAAGCGGCGAATCTTATGCGTGTAGCTTCTCAAGAGCAAATCTGTCTTCCTTCTCTGTTCTCGTTCTAAACTGTTCTGCCCAGCTTGCATTCTTTCCTTCAGTCCTATCCAGGTGGTTTATTGGCTGTTTAGGCCAAAGATATTTATCTCTTGAGCGCGAGCCTCAGCCACACCAGATCCGCCTGGTACGATGTCCCGACCTCTCACCTCTTCTACATGACTCACCCACTCCCTTCCTTTCTCTTCCTGAGAAACATTCTATTCCTAAAGCAAGCATTAAACATCATAGTAAAACAGTAAATATGAGCATGCATACGTATTTACCTAACGTTTCTTTCAAATGATAATATAGTAAAAGCAAAACACTCTAACACTAAGTGTCTGAAGGAGCGACACCGCAGGTCGTTTCTACCTGCTGCTGTAAGACTTTACAACCAGAGCTGCTTCCAGTGAACTGTGCAATAACTTAACTTTACTCACTCATTCTGTGCAATATCTGAGTGCTTTCCACGTGTGTTTAATTCTTGTCAGATTTTTATATTTCATATTCTTATTTAACTGTAATTTCTAAGAAGTATACTTTTTATTTGATGCTGCTTGTGTTTTTTCTTAATGGTGAAATTTCCTTGTAACTGCAGCACTGTGTGATGAATAAAGGACTTTCTATTCTATTCTCCCGTGTTTCCTTTCTACTCTACTTGGTTCTGTACAGTTTCTACCCTAACCTCCTCTCTCCATTCTTTTCTTTGCTCCTTACCCACCCGGTCCAGTTTCTTCCTCCATTTCCAATCCCATCGGTTGACCCAAATAAATGCTATATTTGCCTAATGAACGACCAGGAATGCTGTGTTTGTCTTTATTCCCACCCCGCAATCCACTAACAATTTGTGGCATTGCTTCTCTGCCTTTTGGGTAAGATCAAGCGTGTGAGAGAGGATGCCAACCATGATGGTGCGGATGAAAAACACAGTGAGGTTCCGTTTGATGAACAGTGCTACACCAGAAGGAGGAAGAAAGTCCGGAAGGGAATTTATTGTGAAGGAGGTCCTCCAGGACATTTTTGGATTACAAACATCACAGATCTTCTGTCTTCAGGATTTTGCTGCTGCCGGGTTTGTCAGCATGACCTTTTTTCTTCTTTTAAATTGTGCTGCCTTTTTTGAGAACTGGTTGTAAAGCAAGAATCTACCTTCGCTGCGGTGGCTGGAACTGGTTCTAGCCTTTGCCCAGGATTTCCTGGAACCGACTGTTCATTAGTACAACCCGTTTGTGTAGGATGCGGAGGTTCTCTCTTTTCTGTCCAGATATTGTGCAACTGTGAAAGGTGGGGAAAACTGTTGGACAAATTCGGCATCTGGAATGGCAAAAGGCATGTCAATGTGAAGCTCCGAGCTGAAGCAACGGCCCCGAAGGGTTTGATGCATCCGCGGGGAGTTTGCTTTTGGGAATAACAAAGGGTTTTTGTTTTACCCGGGACAGCTGCTGTACTGCAGAAGATGTGGTGAGATGGGTCACGTGAAAGAACACTGTCCTGGATTGAGATGTCGTCCATGTGGCTCAAATGAGCATCTGGCTAGTCAGTGCAACCAGCCAAAGAGTTGCAACCTGTGTGGCACTTTTTAGTAACATTTTAGCCAACCGCATGTCCACTGTTTTAGGTGACCTGATCCACATATCCAGAATGCTGACACTAACCATAAGAGGCTGAGAAAAGAGGTGTTGAAGAGGGGGAGGTAAAGGGGTAAAAAAGCAACTAATTTCTGACAGGGTATGGGAACATTTTCAAATGGGTTTGTTTATTGAAGGCAAGTACCCTTAACGCAAGGGGCCTGAAAATGAAGCAGAGGAGATCAGCATGTCATGCCAATGGACGTTTGCTTTCTGCAGGAATGTCATTTCTCGGGTGTAAATATATGTAGAATTTTTTTCAAGAGATTAGGGAAAGGGGCCATTTTTGGGTGTGGGAAATGGAACATAGTCGGAGTCATCTGTAGCAGTGATCCCGAGGAGGGTGATAATGGCAGATGCAAAATGGAGGGGTGTAAATTTTAGTTTTACTAATGTTTATGCTCCAAGTAAATTGAGCAAATTGTGGTTTTGGGAGGGGATTTTAAGGTTTCACTGGTGAAAGTCTCGGGAAAGGCACTCACAAGCCTGGTGGCGTCTTACTCCCTAAAGAACTCTTTGGGAGTCAGGGGCGAAATGTACACGTGGCAAAACGGCAGAATGGAAAGGGCCAGACTTGATTGTTTATTTCAGACTGTGTGACAGTATCATAACATGTACATTTCCCAACGTGGTGCTCAGATCACTGCCTGGTTAGGGCCGAAGTGCAGGTGGAAAACGGGGTGCGGGATCTGGATGATGTACATGTTGTTTTTTGAAGATGAAACATTCGGGACTGTGCTTTTCAATTTGATGGAGGCGTGGAAAAATATGCAGGGGTGGTTTAGAAGACATTACGATGTGTTGATGGTGCTTACAGAGAGGTTGAACGGGGTGATAGGAGGAGTGGTGCAGTCAGATCAGACGTGCGGGATGTCAGGCTAGTACATACATATGTACTTCAACATATGTAGTGTGTAATGCGGGGAGCTGGGCGGAGCAATGGGAGCAAGCACTGGGCATCCCCATTAACAGACAAGGCTTTTGACTTGATCAGTCACTGGTTCGTGGAAGCAACATTGAAGCACACAGGGTTTAAAATGGGAGTTTAGGGAATGGGTCAGGATACATTACAGGGGTGCTTTTAGTATGATTGAAGTGAATGGTTTTTGGGAAGAGTGGAGCAGAGGGGGCTGGGGGGGTGAGACTATTTAGGTGATGGCACTGGAACCTCTGTTGACAAACATCTGGGCTAGTTGTTCGGTGATGGGACTGCATTTTCCAGGGGCAGGTGGGCTGTGCAACATAGCAGTTTTCGCAGTTGATATCAGCCTCTTAACTTCGGACCGAAATTTAGAAGAGACCATGAGGTTTTGAATGGATGTCAGGAGAAAAAGTAAATCACCGAAAGTCCTCAGTCAAGTTTTTTGGAAAGTGGGCGGAGAAGAGCCAGGTGAAAGGGGACTGTATTGTCATGGGGAGCTTAAAGCTTCTCAGGTGGAAACATGGCAAAAGCAAACTGCGCACAAGGAATTGGCATGGTTAGGGCAAAAAAAAAAAAAAAAAAGTCATCAAGTGGGGGGCTCGGGAGCAGTCTTTGTGGGGAAGGTGGAATATTGTGGCAGGTGTCGTCCCTTTGCCATTCCCACAGGAGAGGGCTTTGGAAAAGGTAACTTTCAGGTTTTTGTGAGGAGGGGCCGGAGAATAGGTGGGAAGGATAAAAATTAGGTTAGGGTTACTTAACCACCACCACAGTGTCCGGTTTTCTTTTAAAAAGGAGGATGGAATGCTCTGGTGGATGTCCAGACTGGATTTTTCCCAGAGGGCCCATCCAAAAAGTGCTGGGTTCCAAAGCTGAACATTTGAACTGTCTAATGACACAGGCGTTGACGAGAGTTTGAAAACTCTTGGACTGTTTAACAATTTCTGGTCTCCGTTTGAAATATTTAAAGGCAATTTTTCCCATGTTAACATTTGAGAAGCTAACTGACAATTCACAGAAAGTGGTGATTGTCAGGATGTTCAACGAAACTGTGACTGGAGACAACAGCAATATGGTTGATGAGATTTTGCACTGTTCAGCAACAGCTGATCAAGTTGTTGGACGAGGACAGGACCTGGTACTGCGCTTGGAGAGTTTTCTTTTTAAAAAGAAGGTTGGTCCCTGGCATGGAAGTCAAGGTTGGAATTTTCCATGAGACTTAGGGTTTCCAAAAAGATTCATGCCCCCCTCCCCCCCATATTTTTAAAACTCATATAAAGAATAGAAATTTCTCTTTAACTTTTTCCACATTCCACGTCTTTGCGTTGGTCTCGGACTAAGGACAAATGGATCAAAGGACTTGCCGGGATCGGTGGACAGACTGCGACTCGCGCTTTTTACATGGATGACGTGACCCTTTTAACGACTGACCTATTATCAATTCGAAGAGCAATGGACTTGATTGACTGGTACAGGTCAGGCCTCGGTGCCAAGCTCAATAGGAGCAAGTCTGAGGCCAAGCTCTTCAGGCCGTGTGGGAATGTGGGAACAATCTTTAGAATAGAAACACATTTACATTTTTTTTTTTTTTTTTTTTAATTAAAGATTTTCTCTTTTTGAGGACAAAGTAATTCGAAACAAACATGCTGAACTGCATTAAAGTTAAATAAAATTATTTGAAGGAGCGAAATGGGAAAATGCACCTTTCTAAAACAAATAACAAAATAAAGATCACTAAACAGCCCAACATGTCTCAAGACTAAGTCCCAGTCACAAACACTGCTTAAGTACTCTTGAGTAAATGAGGTTCAGGTGACCTAAAATTAGAGGACTGTTAGAATTTGTGCTTTTGCTAAATTATGCTTTGCTGCATACCATGATTATTGATAGTTATCATTTGAAAAAAAACGTAAAGTAAATATGTGCGCTCATATGCTGCTTTACCATGATGTTTTTCTGCTTGAAGTTGAATCTAGCTTTAGGAATGGAATGTTTCTCAGAGAGAGAGAGAGAGAGAGAGAGAGAGAGAGAGAGAGAGAGAGAGAGAGAGGGTGATACGCCGTATCATTGACTCTGGCGTAAACAGCCAATTAAAAGATAACCAGCTCTTTTTGATGTGTTATGAAAGTGCTTTTGATGTGTTGCAAAACCACCTGGATATTACTGTGTGAAAACGTAAGAGAGACTAAGGAAAACGCAAGTTAAGCAGAACAGAACGAAGAAAGGGAGACAGATTTTTCTCTAAGAAGCTAGCCGCTCCACTACTGCCTGAGCAGACTTTCTCTTTGCAATAAAATAAAAGGCATTGGACTTTGCAAGTGCTGTGATTTATTTTCTGTGATGAAATAAGATCCATCTTAAGAAGGAGAAAAAAACCCACCAGGAACTCAATATGAAGTCAAATGACCTCTAGTGGCAGGGAGAAACACTACAGGATGATCACACAGGCTTTAAAAAAAAAATAGAATATCTGAATAAACTGAAACAAAGTACTTTTTTTAACCCTTTTAAACTCTCTCAGAGCAGTTTAGCCTGTTTGTGTTAACACACCATACAATCTCAGACTCCCCTAAACCTTACAACATTAAAGTAACAAAACGTACACAGAGGAGACAAATACATTGTAGGAGATTTCCTGCATAAACAGATTCGTGTGTGAACTAAAAAAAAAAGTTGGATCTCCTCAAAAAAATAGCAGTGTTCTCTTACGGGTCCACTAGGTTGGGAACAGCAAAAGCACCAAGCCTACCTCTGGCTGGTTCACTTTAAGCAACCCATAGACTACAAATTTTAATGCTTACATTATGTAATCCTTAATGTATCTCTTGGAGTGTCTGATTTAATGCTATTTGAATAGTTTCGTCTCGCCCTCCAACAAGAGAGTGTTGTTTTCTAGACACTGACGTGTATGTAGCTTTAATTAAACACACGTGGAAAGCACTCGGATATTGCACAGAACGAGTGAGTAAAGTAAAGTTATTGCACAGTTCACTGGAAGCAGCTCTGGTTGTAAAGTCTTACAGCAGCAGGTAGAAACGACCTGCGGTGTCGGTCCTTCAGACACTTAGGATGTTTCAGTATGTCCCTTAAGGAGCTGGACTCTCAGAGCATGTGCCCCACAGTCTCTGACGCGTTGCAGCCAGACATTGGGCATGTGGGGTCTGAGGCCATGCCCCGGGAGTGCCTAACCGCCCTGTTCGGGAGGATCTCATGAGCCGCCATCCACGTCAGGTCCTTCTAACTGTTCCGGAGAGCCGGGTGTGATGCCAGGACCTCCGCATGCAGTCTCTCTGTCCTGTACAAGAGACAATGGATCTGGGTCTGGGACTTGTAACATCTATGTAAAGAAGGAAACGAACCCAACAGACCCTAACCGCGCTCTGTCCAAATATAAAAGAAACCATATCGGGGGACTGAAAACAGAACAGACAGTTAAAAGCAAAGGTAAAATAACAGCTTTGATTAAAACCTTGCCCTCTAACGTCAACCGTGTCAGTCCCCAGAAACCAAGTTGTTGCCTGACTTTTCCTAACAGGTCAGTCCAATTCCCTCGTCCTCCACCCACGTCGTCGAATTTCACTCTTAAAATCTTAAAATCAGAGTCGTTAAAAGCCAGATTAAGTCCTCCTGCATTGACGTTCCCCCATGGCGGGCCTCGAAGAGCTTGGCCTCGGACTTGCTCCTGTTGAGCTTAGCGCCCGAGGACTGACCGTATCAGTCAGTCAGGTCCAATGCTCCTCGAATCGATAAAAGGTCAGTCGTTAAAATGGTCACGTCGTCCATATATAAAACACAGGTCGTCATCAGTCCGCCGGTCCCGGGGATTGTCAGTCCTTTGATCCATTTGTCCCTTCTCAAGATCTGAGCCAGTTGCTCAATACAGGCCACGTGCAGGAGGGGAGATAACTGACACCCCAGACAGATGCCACTGCAGATATTGACTGCTTTTGTCAAATGCCCGTTTACCAGAATTTTGCTGACAGGGCCGTTGTACAGCAATCCCACCCAAGCTATGAACCTTTTCGGGAAACCCATTTTTTGCAGTACCTGGAGCAGGTACTGGTGTGAGACCCGATCAAAAGCTTTCTCAAAGTCTAAATTTGCCACAGCTAAAGGAATGTTTCTGTCTCTCGCAAAACTTACTAAAATGTTTACAATCATAATTTTAAAGGGGGATCGGTCGCCAGTTCCGTAGGTCAGTCCCGTCTCCTTTCTTGTGTAGTAAGGTAACTGCCCCTACTCTAAAACTGTCGGGTAGTCAGTCTAGAGCAGGGGTCGGCAACCTTTAACACTCAAAGAGCCATTTCGACCCGGTTTCCGTGAAAAAGAGAACACTGGGAGCCGCAAACACTTTTTGACATCTGAAATTATGTTGATCTTTAAAAATCTGCAAACAGATGTTCTGACATCTTAATGAATGACTTTCATACATTCTCCGTCTGTGATCGGCTTCTCATGTCTGACCATTTCTCGAGCTATCAAGTAGTGGAATTGGAAGATTTTACCCACTTCTTTAATTTATATTTCATTAGATCAGCTATCTTCATTAGTTCCGAAACAGCTTTTTTTCCTCTCTTCTCCCTCAGGATATTTTACAGCAAAGGCTGTGTGTTTATTTTTTTAAAATGTTTTCCCACATTTTACCTTTTTATTGTTGGGCAGTTTTTCGCCACAAATGAGGCATACACAATGAGCCTCATCGCCACAAATGAGGCTCTCATCAGAGGTAAATGCAAACGAATCTGCCCATTCATCAATAAATGTTCTATTTTCTTCGGATATTTTTCTTTTTTTTTACCTTTCCCCATAATTCGCCTACCTGTGGTCGGAAGCGACGGAAAATAATAAAATATATATATAATTGTAATTTTTTTTTCTATACTTCCCGATCACAGTAGTCTTACACATTACAACTGCAATTAAACAAACGTACAAACACAAATAAAATACAGTAACATGATCGGGATATTTTGTGTAATGTTAATTTAACGGCCGGAACTATGAGATTTTAAAGAGAATGCACGGGTGCGTCACTACGTCGATGTGTGTTTGCGTGAGATGGATAAACATACAGACGAGCACGTGGATCTGTTGCTGTTTCCAAATCCTCGTTTGATTTATTTTATTCATGTTAATCTTTTCTTTTGATAATTTTGTAACGCTCTCCCACGGACTTTATGGCCAAATAAAGGTGCTGCTCAAGCTTCCCTTTCTCGCGAGGGCGCGTTACATTACGAGGTTCATGTTTATTCATCGACCGGTTATATGCTGTTTCCCCATTGGCTCCAGAAGTCTAGCTCCGCCCGCAAGGTTATAAATAGGAGTGGTATGTGCCGGCGGTGTTCTTTTCGACTCGTAGTGACAACCGCAGCAACCGAATTAAACAGTTGTTGTCACCTTTGGTCTTCGTTCTTGTGAAACCCTACAATACATTGTTTCGATACTGAGCAGTTTGGTTTTGCTGGGTGTGAGAAATGATTTATACTTTGTCTTCACATTTTATTTCTGTTCTATTCTGAAATGCCTTCTTGTTTTGATGTGTTTATTTCTCAAGCTTCTACTTCGCTTTGATGTTACCTTTTGTTCTGAATGTTTGTTATCACGTGAAACTGTAAATATCTTAAAATTAGGAATGCCTTTCAAATCATATGCCTCCCAGGCTAGCGGCCCAGACCCCCTGTCGCAATCTCCGGACATGCGGAGAAACCCCGCCGGTTGAAGTCGGAGTCCTGGAGCGATGTGCGGCTCAGAAATTTGCATCTACCTCCGCGCCCCACGCCATCGATCAGATCAAAGACTTACACGTGACACACCGATGCTCCTTCGTAATTGGACAGATTCAAACCATGCATCTCGATCTCTCTCGTCGGTTATTGGACCAGGCGAACAACTCCCACCCACTGTTCTTTCATTATACCCTAACGTTGGTTTTTCTGCTCTGCGTATCATTGTCTCCGGATCCGCTCATTGAACACGCCGCTACAGGATACAGAGAGAGAGAACTCCGTTTGACTGCTGCAGAAGACATCCTTCGACTTATAATAATTAAAAGGCCTCCAAAAGATTATTAATCTTACAGTTGAAAATATTAATAATCTTACAGTTTGGTGTCAGAAGTGGGATTTATTAATCAGGCACTGCTGTTTATTTTAAATACTTTATCTGGTCAGTAATATTACCCGTGCTTTATTGATTTTTTTTTCGGCTAAAAAATCGATAGTGCGAGATCAACACAATTCGAAAGGGTGGTTGCAGGGGTATCAAGGCCCCGTGTTCTTCCTTTGTTTTACGGGTCTTATCGGCTATACGATTTCTGCATGTCTACCTTAAGTCGTGCCTCGATAATAATTATATTCCCGGTGTGGTGTTATAAAGGTTATCGGTTACTTTTGAGTGTGTTTACTCAAAGTGCCACGAAAGCAACCAGGCTTTTTTCGTGTCCGCTTCCACGAAAACTTGCCACGAAGCAAAGGGTTGGCAAAACTGAGATAGTGAGATATCGTCAGTACCTAGACAAGAACTTAACGATCTCGTATGATAGCACAAGAAAATCAACATTTAAAATCGAAAAGTTGAACCTCGAAAGTTTAATAGTGAAAGTTTAAATTTAAGATTGAATTTTGAAACTCGAAAAGACTCTCTCTCTTTTAGCGGCGATTTCATTGACTGTACTAACATGGGTAACAAAAGTTCGTTCCCACAGCCTGACAGTGGGGAAAGTGTTAGACATTGGATGTGTAGATGTAATCAAGGTTATTTTACGGAAAAATGGTTGGATAATCTGGCAGAGTGGACCGGAAAGCAGAGTCAATACCCTGTTTGGCCAAGAGAGGGCACTTTCGCCCATGAATATCTAATACTGGCACATAAATTGATCGCCCTTAAAGAAGGAAATCCCGAGTGGAATTTAGAATACATGATTCATGGGTATGAAAATTGGTGTAAAATGAAGAAAGTGTGGGATAAGAAATGTAAAATGTATACGCCATCGAATGTGTTAAAAAGAATTCCTAACATAAAAGATACATCGGAAATAGTTAATTCGGGAGCTACACTAAAAACTCCGCCGATTTTAAAAGAACTTGTTGAACCACCGCCGTATTCAACCGACACAACGATAAAAAATAATCTTTATCCAGACTTGAATACAACTCGCGAATCTGCTGTTGATGTTCCTCTCACACAGACAGCCGCCGCAGCCCCCGCTGCAGCTGATGTGCTTCACACACATGAAACAGCGGGAGCTCCAGCTGTTCGGCTGTTACAACACAAGCCGCGAAAAGCGCCTCAGACAGAAAATGTTGCGTGTGTTTGGCTCACAAACGCTGAGGGCAAAATTGAAAAAAAGCCCGCTTCGGCCAGTGAGTTGCGCGACATTATTGCCGTTTTACCGAGTGTGGATAATCCAATTCAGTTTGTTGACATGCTTATAAATGTAACTCGTCATTGTCAGTTAACGGGTGCAGATTATAAGCTGATTTTACAGAACAAGTTGGGATCGGATTACGATGAAGTAGGTCTTCTTCGTCACGCCGTGGTTTTAGAAGCATCAAACGATCTGCCGTATATGGATTGGAAGGATGGAGATGTAAATGAAATCATCGAAGCGGCCGGAGAAGGTGTGGCGGACGAATTAGCTGCAGTTGCTGGAGCTGCACTGCCCCCAGCCATTCCCATTCAATTTTTTTGGCGAGATAAAGAAAATGCTCTTACAATGTTAAGAGATCAATTGATTAAATACTTATTACAAAGGAAACAAAACAATAAAGATTTGACACAAATAATGAATTGCAACCAGGAAAAGACAGAGCTTACCTCACTTTTTCTAAAAAGATTTACAGAAACATGGACATTGGTTGGAGAATTTGCATTGGATGTGGATTCAACTAACCCAGTGTTTGTGAATTCTTTCACCATCAATTGCAGATCAGACATTCGAAGTATTTTAAAACACCATTTGGTTGATAGAATCAGCATGACTCCCTGTGAGTTAGGTAAATGGGTAAGAACAATGGAGAGTGATGGGATTTTGGATTCAGAAATCAACACAGTGTGTCTCACGGTACAGGGAGATCAAGCAGTGGTACCGAGACGTATACACTACCCCAGAAACCACGGCAAGCCTGGCAATTGTCGCTATTGTGGCAAGCAGGGACATTGGATAAAGGAATGTAGAAAACGACAGGCAGACAGTCATGGTGGGCCTTCTTACCACTCCTCTCACCCGCGACAGTTGTCAAACTATACTCAGCAACAGCAACCTGGTGTGCCTGTTAGAAACGAAGCCGCTCCGCACACATTCACACAATAGGGATGAGAAAAGAGGCAAGCGGGGAGGCGTGTGGGCCCGGCTAAAGGCTAGCCCCTTTGAACCACCGCTTCCGACCATATTCCTCTCCAACGCCAGATCCATCCGTCACAAAATCGACGAGATAAGACTGCAGATCGCTACACGACGGACGTTCGACACTTGTTCGTGCATGATTTTCTCAGAATCCTGGCTGGACAGTTCCGTTCCCGATGCGGCTATTGAGCTAGCGGGCCGCACCGCCTACCGAGCCGACAGAACTGCGGACTCAGGCAAAAAGACCGGCGGCGGACTGTGAACCTACATCAACAACTCCTGGTGTTTAAACGTCACAGTAACCGATAAACTGTGTAGTCCAGAGGCTGAACTGTTGTTGTTAAAGTGCCGCCCATTCTACCTACCCCGAGAATTCTCCTGTGTTTACATCTGCGCTGTTTACATTCCACCAGACGCTAATGCTAAGCTAGTGCTAGCACAAGTGAGCAGCAGCATCAACAATAGCCTAGCAGCGCATCCGGACAGTGTTCTTATTGCAGCTGGGGATTTTAACCACGCAGACTTAAAATCTGTCCTTCACAAACTCCACCGAAATGTGAAGTGCGCTACCAGAGCAGATAAAACACTGGACCAGGTCTACACAAATATTGCAGACGCATACAGAGCTCAGGTCTATCCACACCTGGGCCTGTCAGACCACCTGTCTCTCCTGCTGCACCCAATATATACACCAAAGATCAAGAGAACTGGGATTACAATCAAAACTGTGAGAACATGGATGCCGGACGCTATTCCAATGCTTCAGGACTGTTTTCACCACACAGACTGGGAAGTTATCAAGGATCAGCACATCACTAACCGTGCTGCCCTGGACAGTTACACCACCACAGTCCTAGACTACATCTGCTTCTGTGTGGACAATGTAACAGACTGGAGACAATTTCGGGTATTTTCCAATACTCCACCATGGATGACACGCAGAGTCCAACATCTTATCCGAGCAAGAAATATTGCTTTTAGCTCTGGGGACCAAGAGGCATACAGCGCTGCCAGGGCAAACTTGAGGAGGGGCATCAATGCCGCCAAACAACATCACAGGAAGCGCATTGAGGCCCGGTTCGACAACACCACAGACCCAAGGCAAGTTTGGGAGGGAATCAGGGCTATTACGGACTATAAGAGGAAACCACAACCACCCTCAGCGGAAAGTCCCACTCTGGCTGAGGAGCTGAACCTCTTCTACGCCCGCTTTGACAGAGACAACACCGACCCTGTCCTGCCCCCTCTCCTCTCAACCGACCCTGTCCTGCCCCCTCTCCTCTCAACCGACCCTGCCCCTGTCCTGAGCACTCACGAGGTGAGATGTGTGTTTCGCTGCATCAACACCAGGAAGGCTGCCGGTCCAGACGGAGTATCAGGTCGAGTGCTCAAAGACTGTGCTGCAGAGCTGGCGGACGTCTTCACGTCTATTTACAACACCTATCTGTCCTGTTCACTGGTCCCGGCCTGTTTCAAAGCAGCAACCATAGTTCCCATTCCTAAGCAGTCAAACGTCACATGTCTGAATGACTACAGACTGGTGGCACTCACCCCCATTCCTGCCAAATGCCTAGAGAGACTGGTCATCAAACACATCAAAGCCGCTCTGCCACCATCCCTGGACTCACACCAGTACGCATACAGAGTCAATACAGAGCATACCGGTCAACGGAGGACGCTATTGCCATGGTGCTGCACACACTACTGGAGCACCTGGAGCATAAGGACACCTATGCACGGCTCCTCTTTGTGGACTATAGCTCGGCTTTTAACACCATCCGCCCATTCAAACTCCGGTCCAAACTCCACCAACTCGGACTTACCTCTTCGCTGTGTAACTGGACTGTGGACTTTCTGACAAATCGCGCTCAGAGAGTCAGAATGGGTAATAGCATCTCATCCACCTTAGTTGTTAACACTGGGGCTCCTCAGGGGTGTGTCTTGAGCCCTCTACTTTATACACTCTTCACCCACGACTGCCTTTCCTCATCAGTGTCCAACCTTATCGTCAAGTTCGCCGACGACACCACTGTGCTTGGACTAATTTCCAACAGCGACGAGACGGCTTACAGGACAGAGGTGAAAAATCTGGAGTCATGGTGTCACAACAATAACCTTGTGTTGAACAGCAAAAAAACAAAAGAGATTGTGGTGGATTTCAGGAAAAAGAGACAGGACCACCTACCTCTCCTCATCTGCAGCGAGGAGGTGGAGAGGGTGAGCAGCTTCAAATTCCTGGGGGTAACCGTGTCCGAAGACCTGTCCTGGGGCAAGCACATCACCTCAGCGGTGAGCAAGGCCCAACAGCGTCTGTATTACTTGAGGAAGCTGAGGAGCGTCCACATTCCAAGATCCCTGATGACAAATTTCTACACCTGTGCCATCAGCAGTATCCTGACATATGGATGCTTAGTGTGGTTTTCCAGCTGCACTAAGGCCGAACAGCAGTCACTCCAGCAGGTGGTGAAAGCAGCCGGGAAAATCATCGGGACTACTCTGCCCGAGATCAGCACCATCTACTCCGCCCGTTGTCGGAGAAGAACACACAACATCCTGCGGGACCAACACCACCCAGCACACAACTTATTTCACCTGCTGCCTTCTGGGAGAAGGTACAGGTCAATCCAGGCCAGAACATCAAGACTCAAAAACAGTCTGTATCCACAGGCTGTGAGGCTACTGAACACTGCCCCCCTCCTCCTTTTCATGGACAAACAAACACCTCTAATCTTCAATAACACTGAACCGGTTCGCACTATTGTTGCACTATGTTACCATTCTCTGCCCCACTACTACCCCGCCTCTCTCCATGGACAATAATCACACCTTACAAGGACACTGCACTTAACATAATTTACTGATCCCTGTCTAAAGCACTATACTTATCTGATGCTGCTAGAACTGTGCATTGTACTTATTTATTTACTTCTGTGAAAAGAATGGATGCTCCAAACGCAATTTCGTTGTTTTTGTGACAATGACAATAAAAAAATGAATTGAATTGAAAGGACGAGGTGGGCCTGGTGCATTGTGTTCCATACGAAGCACGCATTAAAACAACAACACCAGTCTACATCAAACAATACCCCTTATCAACAGATACATTACAAGTGTACCTGTTGAAACACAGACGCAGCCGTTATTCGCATTCACCCACAGGGGGCAGCAGTACACCTGGACGCGCCTCCCGCAGGGCTTCATTGACTCACCTGCTGTTTTTTCAGCAGTAGTAAGGCACAGTCTGGATAACCTCCCCCTTCCATCAAACTCCAGTATTCTCCAATACGCCGATGATCTGTTGGTCTCTGCCACCGACCGACACACCTGCATTGAAGCAAGCCTGGCTCTTATGAGACATCTAGCTCAAGAGGGCTTCAAGGTCTCTAATACCAAGCTTCAATTCTGCCAGCCCACGGTACGTTACCTGGGCTATGAATTGTTCCAAGGATCCCGAAGACTGTCCAAAGAAAGAATCCAGGTCATCCTGGACACTCGCCGACCAGCCACGAAACATGCGCTGATGGCTTTCTTAGTGTTGCGGATAGTTGGGATCTTTGCTTGCGGTCGCAGTACAGAAAGTGGGTTTCCGGTCAGAGAAACACGGGAACTTGATTAGCCAGAGAAAGGGCCTTTTATTGACAGAACAGAGAGGAGACTTCTGTCTCCTCAGATGGAAAGCAGGTAACTAACAGTACACAAACATTCTGTACACAACAGTCTGGTTGCCGCGGAGTTCCGTGGAGATGATCTGGTGACGAGCACGTATCTACAACAATGGCGCAGCATATTCCATAATTGCATCAGATACTGAAATAAAGCATGTTAAATACTGATTATTGTACTGTTATTGATTATAGGAAAGTGATAGAACAGTGGGAAACACACAGAATAAAACACACAATCTCCTACTCCAAGTAGACTTTCTAACATAGCCGCCCCAATTATCTGTCAGGATAATTAAAGAAATAAGAAAGTCAGTTTAAGTAGGAGCGACATCCTTTCCGAAGGAAGGGAGTGAGATCAATTTCGCGAGGGGTCTTGTATAGGTCTTATCCTTGACTTTGACTCTGGCTACTTCTGACCCGACCGTCCTCACCTGGCAGAGTTTCAATTACTCTTCCTACCGGCCACTCCGACCGGGGTGACTGGTGGTCTGCAATAAGCACTACCCGACCCGTGTCGATCTCCCTTTGATCTACCTTCCATTTATCGCGTCTTTGCATGCTCGGCAAGTATTGTCTAACGAAGGCTGACCAAAAGCTATCTGCTGACGCTTGGCTGTGTCTCCAACCTCTCTTTCCCAGCGTGTTACTCGTGTCCTAAAATACTTGGGGAATTGCTGGATCACGCCGGTTCATTAGTAGCATGTTCGGTGTTACCGGGTCATCGTCCGCAACGTCAGAAGACACGTAGCCTAACGGCTTCGAATTCATTAATACTCTCAATTTCGATTAGGAGGGTTCGAAGAACTGGTTCGGGTACGGACTGTTCGTTCATGACGACTCTAAGAGCCCCTTTGATTGATCTAATTTCTCGTTCCCAGACTCCTCCGAAATGGGGTGCTCCCGGTGGATTAAAACGGAAATTAATCTGCTGGCTTGCTAACTGCCTCTGAAATCCGGATGACATTGCTTCGAAAGCTTCTCTCAATTCTCGCTCTCCCCCAACGAAGTTCGTTTCGTTGTCACATAATAATTCATACGGTTTGCCTCTGCGGCAAATGAAACAACACAAAGCCATGAGAAAGGCGTCCCGATCCATAGAGGTCAGGAGTTCCAAATGTACGCATCTAGTGGTCATACACTTAAATATTATTCCCCATCTCTTTTCTCTGCGTCGCCCGATTTTTACCATGTAAGGTCCAAAACAATCAACTCCAGTGGAGTAGAAAGGCGGTTTGGAAATATTAAGACGGCTTTCGGGAAGATCTGCCAATCTTGGGATCTGTGGATCGGCACGCCATCTCTGGCACTCTGTACAGGTGCTCTGATATTTGCGGATTGCTTGTCTACCCTTTATTATCCAGTACCGTCGCCTTATCTCCGCGAGGACTCTTTCGGTCCCTGGATGCAGTAGCCTCTCATCAATATCTTTGATCAGTAGCTTCGTGATGTGATGGCTTGGATAGAGAACGATCGGGTGAATTGTATCTAAAGCAATATTTTGACATTGTCTCAACTTTCCTCCTACTCGGATGAGGCCGGTGATTTCGTCATACTCAGGAGCTAGCGCAGTTAATTTGCTCGTCCGAGGGATCGGTTTCCCTGCCTTTAAGGCTTTAACCTCAGTGGGAAACGATTCGAATTGCGCTTGTACCAGGAGGAGCCTCTCGGTTTCTATAAAATCCGCTGCATTCGGACCATTCGTTTCTGATTTAGCCGCCCCGTAACGGGAAATTGTCATTGTCTGATTAAGCTCTTGCCACGTCTCGAATTTCCCGATACCGTGTGGGTCATTATCTTTAGTCACGATAGTACCAATTAATGTCGACTTCTTTCGTTCTTGATTGTCAGTTGTTTCGTGAGGTATCTGAATGTCGGACCCTCACTCCACCCTATCGGTGCTGTCAATTGCTTTAGGGTGAGTCCTCTAGTGATGTGGTCAGCCGGGTTTCTACGCAAGTCGACATATCGCCAATTCATGGCCTCGGTTAGCGTTTGTATCTCAGCTACGCGCGCTCCCACAAACACTTTATATTGACATGAATCAGATTTTAACCAGTGTAATACAGTCATTGAATCGGACCATAACGTGACCTGATCTAACTCTAAAGTTAGTTCGGTTTGTATCGTCTTGGCCAACTGGGCTCCGATGAGAGCCGCACACAACTCTAGGCGTGGTATAGTCACGGTTTTTCTAGGAGCCACTCTGGATCTGGCTAGTAGGAAAGTAACCGCGACTCGACCCGACTCGCACGTCGTTCGCATGTAAGCTACCGACCCGTATGCTCTTTCTGATGCATCGCTAAACACATGTAGCTCTCGGCGTATGATTTGATTGTACTGCATGTCGGGCGTATAATACAGAGGAAAATGAATTTCCGAAAGAGTTGAAAGTTCCCTTTCCCAACACTCCCATTTCTCGCACAGATCTTTCGGCTCAATGTTATCATCCCACCCCAGCTTGTACTTCCATAAGTCTTGAATCAGAATCTTTGCACGGGTTGTGAAAGGTATGATAAATCCGAGGGGGTCATATTGGCTAGCCAAAGTCCGATACACATTACGCATTGTCGGTTTGAGTGGTTCAATTAATCGTGTCTTGTATCCTAGTAGATCACTGATACAGTTCCAGCGGAGCCCCAGGGTGAGCTCCTGTATATCTTGACTGGCTTCCGTTAACCAGCGATCACTGTTTGTAGATCTGGCTTCGGAAGGAAGGTGTTCGATTACGGCTGGGTAATTGCAGGCCCATTGTCTCAGTTCAAACCCTCCTTCACTCGTGACTCGTCGCAGTCCGTCAACTGTGGACTTTGCTTCTTGCACGGTAGTCACGCTGTGTAGGCAGTTATCAACGTAGAACTGTCTTTCAATCAGATTCTCAATTTCTGACATTTCTGTCAGATTCTCCTTAGCATGCCGTTGAATAGCATAAATGGCACAACAAGGGCTGCAGGTAGTTCCGAACGGCAGTACTTGCCACTCGTAGATGTCTGGATTTGAGTCTATGTCCATGTTCCTCCAGAGGAAACGCAGAACTGATTTATCCTTAGGTAACAAACGAATTTGGTGGAACATCCCTTTAATGTCCCCAGTGATTGCTACTGGATGCTGTCTGAATCGCAGTAAAACACCGAGCAGAGATGGTCCCAGATTTGGGCCGGCCAGGAGTTGTTCATTTAGACATTGTTCATTGTAACTATAGGAACAGTTGAAGACTATCCTGTCTTTGCTGTTATGATGCACCATGTGGTGTGGAAGGAACCAAGATTCGGTAGTGCTCATTGCTTTGTTAAGGGTTATTTTAGCGACGTAACCCGCTTCTTCTAATTTTCGAATTTCATTACAGTATGAATTAGCTCGCTCTGGATCTTGTCTAAGACTCTTCTCAGTTCGACGGAGGCTGGCTAGTACCGTGTTACTTGTAGTCTGCAGTGTGACTACTGGTGTCTTTCTTAACAGCGGTGTTGCATAACGCCGTATCCCGTCTAATTCCAGTCTAACTGTCTCATCTTGTAGTATAGTGTAAGCCCTTTGGTCTTGCTTCGATCTAGTGACTGTTTTTGTTTCAAATGGTACTGTTTCAACTTGCCATAGTTTCTCTATGTAGCCTACTAGATCGGTGTCAGAGACTGCTACCCTCGTTTGGTAACATTGCTGTGGGCCTCGAGAGTACTGTAGTGGACCTATTGGCCCCAATACTGTCCACCCCAATCGGGTGCGAATCGCTCCCGGAGTCTCCGGTGGTCCTGCTCTTCCCTCTAACGGTTGTATCAGGTTGATCATGTCCGCACCGATCAATAGCAATGGTAGCACGCGTTTGACTGGGCATAAGTTCAAGTCCTTCAGGTGGCGGTATGTAGTTTTAAGTGCTTCGATCGGGTAGTTCAATTCTTCGAGGACTAACTCCGGGGCAGTGAATGTATGTCTGAGCTCTCCTGCCTAATCGTAACTACACATAACGATCCAGGTTCACCCTTCAACATCAACTGCGTTACGACCTTGTTCATCACCATGGTTTTCATTGCGCCAGAGTCTAAAATTGCATAAACTTCCAGGTGGCGTTTACCATGGTGAATAATCACTTTAACAACTTGCAGCATCACCTTTGATGAAACAGAGGTCCGTATATAAGATCGTTTGTCTGGTGTTTTCACCATCAAGACTTGCTTGGCTGAGCTTTCAATCATATCATGCAGAATAGTTAGGTGCTGTTTCTTGCATTTCTTACATGGGCATCGGAGGTTACATCGATCGGTGGGGTGATTGCGCGCACAATTTTGGCATCTCCCTCCCTTAGCTACCCAGTAAGATTTCTCTTGATTGGTGAGCTTCTTAAATTCGTAACATTCGCTGATACGATGTCCAGTACTGTCGCAATAAGGGCAAAATGATGCAGCTTTAGCTCTCTGCTTCGTTGGTCTCGATCGATCGCTAGTCTTAGGATCTATATCCTCGGTAACCAGTACTGCTACCTTATCTCTTCTTCGGCCGGCAGTGACTGGTACTGTAGGTTCTTCTAGTTCGTCAATGTCTTGACATTGTTGATTTATCCACCACGAAAACTGAGGGATGGTATAACCAGATCCAAATCCCATTTCTCTGAAATGTGGCTTGAATCTAAGTGTATAGTCCCTTGGTAACTTCTTTAGCAAGCAATCGACATTGAAACTACGAGTGGCTTCGCGCCCGTTTTCGCCTTATAACCGTTTTGACGAAGGTATTGAATGCTAGAAGTGACTTCGGGTCATACACTCGTACTGTCGGATACACTTCGATCCTATTTAGCTCCTTCCGGATTGCACTCTTAGGATTGCTATATCGTTCTACAAGGGTTTCCATTGCATACGTGTAGGGTTTTGATGAATTCAAATTACTCTCTGCTAATTCGATGGCTTCTGGCCATTCAAGATGATTCATCAGAGTTACATATTTAGTTTCCTCATCTACATCGTCCCTATGTGTCAAGTGGTAATCGAACCTCGATCTCATATGCATAAATTCATCGGAATTACCGGATTTGAATTTGGGTAATGAAAGTGATGCTACATTAAAGGCTGGGGGGTAGTAGTGCGAAACCGCGCCGTGGGTCGGCTCTCTTACTGGTCCCCGCGGCTTAGTTACTCGCTCTGCGGGTCTAAATTCCGTTTCGCTCCCTCCTTCATCTTCTTGATCACTATATCACTATAAATATGTTCAGTTTGGATAATCTTTCGCTGCTTCCTGCTTGCCAGGGGAGATGATTCCGTCCGATTTGGGCGTGAATACAAATGTCTGTCTGCAGAAGAGGGAACATCCTGCTGAACCAACTCTTTCGTGGTGGGTAGGACTTGATTCTGCATAGTGTCCTTTGTCCACCCTCTTGATTTTAATGAATGAAATGAAAGGCTCACCGGCTTCTTGGGCGTGGAAAGGCGTGTAGTTTCACTCAGCTCACTTTGAAGAAAATTGTAATCCACTGCTGCACTCGTTGAAGCCTTGGCTGGATATTGTGGTAACGGCAGAGTCGACGCTGCTTCTGGATAGAATCCTTTGGGTGCCAGGGTTTGGGGAGAGATCTCTTCTCCGTACTCAGTCGCACCTAGGTCTCGTTGAGCCTCCTGTACTCTCGCCGCAATATCACGTCGCCTTTGATCCAATGCCTTTTGGTCCCGGGCCTCCTTCTCCCTTCGCTGTTCAGATTCCAGCTCAGCTTCCAGCTCCCGACGCCGGGCCTCCATCCGGGCTTCTATCTCCCGTCGCTGAGCTTCCATCTCCCGTCGCTGAGTTTCCATCTCTCGTCGCTGAGTTTCCAGCTCAGCTTCCAGCTCCCGACGCCGGGCCTCAATCTGGGCCTCCATCCGTGCTTCCATCTCCCGTCGCTGAGTTTCCAGCTCAGCTTCCAGCGCTCGTCGTCGGGCCTCCTTTCTAGCTTCCATCTCGAGCTCCTGCTGCTGCCTGATGAGGTCCTCTAAGTGTCTCTGCTTAATCTTCTTTTCCAGTACAGTGTCATCCTGTTGACTAAGCTGTTCAAGACGGCTGGGACTGGTTCTGATTCCTGCACATGACACGTCTTCTTGCGTGTCGTCTTGAAGCTGCAGGCTTTTCTGGCTCATCTCCTTGTCTTCGAACTCCATCTTCGGATCTTTCGACACTGTTTCTGTACTGGTTAAAGGTGCAATGTCCCTGTTCGGGCGCCAATGTTGCGGATAGTTGGGATCTTTGCTTGCGGTTGCAGTACAGAAAGTGGGTTTCCGGTCAGAGAAACACGGGAACTTGATTAGCCAGAGAAAGGGCCTTTTATTGACAGAACAGAGAGGAGACTTCCGTCTCCTCAGATGGAAAGCAGGTAACTAACTAACAGGACACAAACATTCTGTACACAACAGTCTGGTTGCCGCGGAGTTCCGTGGAGATGATCTGGTGACGAGCACGTATCTACAACAATGGCGCAGCATATTCCATAATTGCATCAGATACTGAAATAAAGCATGTTAAATACTGATTATTGTACTGTTATTGATTATAGGAAAGTGATAGAACAGTGGGAAACACACAGAATAAAACACACAATCTCCTACACTTAGGATTAATTAATTATTGCCGCCAGTGGATTCCTAATTGCTCACAGTATGACAAGTGCCTGCGTTCTGCAATCATTCATGAAGATGCACTGAAGACACCTCTGAAATGGACAGAAGGTATGGTCCAAGCCTACGACGCTCTCAAAGCCGCATTGTGTTCTGCTCCATCACTGGGATTACCAAATTATGAGCTGCCTTTTCACCTTTATGTTATGAACCAATGTGGAACAGCGTCTGCCGTTTTAGCACAGGAACATGGAGGGGGGATGCGACCTTGTGCCTTCCTATCCAAAACCCTCGACACTGTGGCCCAGGGACTTCAAGCGTGTCTACGTGCTGTTGCTGCCTGTGCGGTGATGGTAACGGATGCAGAAAAATTAGTGTTATCCCATCCCTTAATCCTCCATACACAACATCAGGTAAAACAAATTCTACTAAATTTAAACACTCAACACATGACAGCACAAAGGCGATCAGGATACGAAACCATTTTATTGGCTACTGAAAATTTAGAAATCCGTCCTATATCCTCATTAGACACTATTGCACACGCACTTAGTCGTTTAATCAACACACAAGAGGACACTTTACCCACGGACAATGAACATGTCTGTCTTATGGAAATTATACACAACACAAGCATCCGGCCGGACCTCTCCTCGACGCCTCTCGCAGTGGGTGAGTCTATATTGGGTGAGGATGTAACAAGATGGCGCCAGATGTGTTCGGCTTGCCGTCTGTCGTGCTCAAGATCATCATTTTTTGCTATTGTTTTACAACTTTATTCTACCACATCAATACCATGCTGGTGTATGATCGCCTTACGCTCCTGGCCCTTCGTGCCTCAGTCAGGAATTTGATGGATTTTATTGTCGATGGTCAGGAAAGTTTGCCTCCTTTGATGTCGGAGATACCTGCGCACCTTTTCCGGTTCGCGGTGCTACCCTCACGAAGGAAACGCCCACGTCGCAGAGGCAAACGCAGCGGCAGACTTGTGAAGTCGAAATCCAACTCGTCGTGCCTTGTGGTGGAGTCGCTGCATGGTTCTGGATCGGTTCATCACCTCTTCCCTCCCTGGCGCGCACGGGAGCCTGCCGGTGCCTGGTCGGTGACTGTCGTCGGCACGGAGAAGTTGTGTCATCGCCGCCGTCTCTGTGCTACCCGCCCCAGGCAGTGCGGGGTAAATCTGAAGAACCTGCGGCCTCTCTGCCGAGCCCGAAATACAAACGCCCGGGCCGTGTCGCCGTCAGTCAGTTTCGGCTTGGTGAACGCTAGGTCGCTGGCAAACAAAACTTTCATCCTTAAAGACTTCTTCATTTCACAACGGTTGGACTTCCTTTGTATGACGGAGACGTGGCTGAGTGTCGGTGAGTCCGGTGCTTTATCTGAAGTATTACCTCCGGATTGTGGTTATTTTAACTGCCCACGCGCGTCGGGTCGAGGTGGTGGAATAGCCACAGTGTATAAATCTACATATAAATGTAGTCAGCCATCTCTTTCGAACTTGTTCTCCAGTTTTGAACTGGACATATTTGAACTGGGTCATCCGCATCCTGTGGTTTGTGTCGTTATCTATCGTCCGCCAAAATATAATAAGCTTTTTATAAACGAATTCTCTGAATTACTGGCTGAAATCATGCTCAAGTATGATCGCGTTATTATTGTTGGGGATTTTAATGTGCACGTCTGCTGTCCAGACAAAGCAATGTCTAAGGATTTTTTAAGCCTCATTGACTCATTTAATCTACTACAGCACGTTTCAAAACCTACGCAAGAGCGTGGCCATACACTCGATCTGGTTTTAACTTTTGGTCTGCCTGTCTGTAATCTAAGAATTTGTGATGCAGTGTTTTCTGATCATATGCCTGTTTTGTTTGACATTTCTCTGCCACGTAACACCTTTAAACCTCGCGCTCCTGCTCGTCTGGTCCGAATCATTAACCCTTCCACGGCCGCTCAGTTCGCAGCCTCTTTTCATCCAAACCGCCCAGAACCCGTGTGCTCTGACACGGATGAGCTCAGCTCTTGGCTACATTCCGCCTGCCGAACAGCACTGGATGCGGTGGCTCCACTAAAACTCAGACAAACTAGGATTAAATCTGAGCCCTGGCTAAATATCAGAACACGTGCTGCCAGACGCGAGTGTCGGAAAGCTGAGCGAAAGTGGAGAAAGGACAACTTGCAAGTGTCATTGCAAATATTAAAGGATTGCTGGCGTCGCTACCAAGCTACTGTAAAGGAGGCGAAAAGAGAACACCTGTCCAACATCATCATATCAAACCGTCACAAGCCACGTGTTCTGTTCAACACCATAGACTCTGTTCTTAATGCCCCAAAGATCGCCTGTGCAGAACCTTCCCTCGTTGCATGTGAAAGTTTCCTCAATTTTTTTATAAATAAGGTGAACAATGTCAGGGCCCTCATATCACCACCTGCTTCTGACCCTTCAGTGTTTGTGCTTCACCCTGAATCTTTTCACCAGTTTGAACCAGCGACCCTGTCAGTACTATATGAGACTGTTAAACACCTGAAGCCCACAGGCGCACCTACTGATTCTGTTCCACCTCGATTCTTTAAAGAGGTTATTACAACCTTAGGACCTTCAGTTCTAGCTGTCATTAACAGCAGCCTCACCTCTGGAATCGTCCCTAAAAATTGTAAACATGCTACAGTGCAGCCACTTATCAAAAAGCCCGGTCTGGACCCCTCTGTGTTGGCAAATTTCAGGCCCATCTCGAAACTTCCGTTTATTTCAAAAGTGTTGGAAAAAATTGTATATGTGCAACTGAATGACTTTTTACACCGAAATAGCACACTTGAGGTTTTCCAGTCAGGTTTTAAATCGCTACATAGCACAGAGTCAGCATTGCTGCGTGTTTTTAATGATATCTTGATCGCTACAGATGCTGGGGATCATGTGGTCCTGGTTTTATTAGATCTAACTGCAGCCTTTGACACAGTGGATCATGATATATTGATTTCACGATTAGAGAAATGGGTAGGCATTAGTGGCACTGCTTTGGAGTGGTTTAGGTCGTATCTGGCAGAAAGAACTTTCTGTGTACAGATCGACCATATCCAGTCCTCTACTGCTCCTCTCCTGTGTGGTGTCCCGCAGGGTTCGATTTTGGGCCCTCTGCTCTTTTCACTCTACCTGCTTCCCCTCGGCTCGATTTTCAGAAAACACAATTGCTCGTTTCATTGTTATGCGGATGACACACAGATATACGTGCCATTAAAACGGAGGGAGGGTTTTGCTCTGGGCTCACTGAGGGAGTGCTTGGATGAAGTGAGAGCCTGGATGGCTCTAAGCTTTCTCCATTTTAATGAGAAAAAGACTGAGGTCATCGTTTTCGGTCCGAGCGCCAGCGGTGGGACCTCTCAAGTGGACCTTGGTCCTCTAAAATCATTTTTTAATCCTATTATTACTAATTTGGGTTTTAAAGTGGACAGCGGTTTTAATCTGGACAACCAGGTCAGGGCAGTGGTTAAATCGAGCTTCTTTCACCTGAGACGTTTGGCCAAAGTGAAACCGTTCCTGTCGAGAGGGCAGTTTGAGACACTGATCCATGCTTTCGTAACAACTCGGCTGGATTACTGCAACTCCCTATACATCGGTGTGTCTCAGTCGTCCATCTCCCGTCTCCAGCTGGTGCAAAATGCCGCTGCACGGCTGATAACAGGAACTCGTAAAAGAGAGCACATTACACCGGTTTTAGCTTCACTACACTGGCTACCTGTCCATTTTAGAGTACATTTTAAAATTCTTTTATTTGTTTTTAAGTCTTTAAATGGCCTTGCCCCCCAATACCTCTCTGAGCTGCTGTGCGTGCACTCACCCTCTCAGTCACTCCGGTCAGCTGACCAGCTGCTTCTCTGTGTGCCGAAGACACAGCGAAAGCTCAGAGGTGACAGGGCGTTTGCGGTTGCGGGTCCGAGGCTGTGGAACGCTTTGCCTCTGCAGGTTAGGCAGGCACCTACCCTGACAAGTTTTAAATCCCGGCTAAAAACCCATCTCTTTTCCATGGCATATGACCGAGCGTAAACAATTTGGTTTATTTTTAGTAAATTTAAACTACACATTTTAGTCCTTTTAATCTTTGTGTGCTTTTTAGTAATACGTATATTTATTTGTAAATTTTTACTGTGATTGGATTTTGTGGATTATGTGATTATGTTTTAATTGTAAAGCACTTTGGTCAGTCTACTGTTTTTAAAGTGCTTTTATAAATAAAGTTGACTTGACTTGACTTGACTTGACATATTTGTTGATGGTTCTTGTTCAAAACCTTCAGATGGCGTGTATCATTGTGGTTATGCTGTTTGCAAATTGCCGTCTAAAAAATTAGAAGCATATGCCTTGACATTTAACTCTGCAAAGGCTGCTGAACTGGTTGCTCTCACTCGTGCGTGCGTCTTATCACAAGATCAAGATGTCACCATTTACACAGATTCGAGGTATGCTTTTGGCGTTGCACACGACTTAGGACGAATTTGGCAGACACGAGGATTCTGTGCAGCAGATGGTAAACCAATCTCGCACGGAAAACTCGTTGAAGATCTGATTACAGCATGTCGCTTGCCGCGTACATTGGCTATTGTTAAAGTTAAGGTGCACACATATGGTGATACCATAGAGGTCAGAGGTAATGCCCTGGCCGACCGTTTCGCTAAGGAAGCTGCCCAAGAGGGGATTATATCCCCACACATAGACCCCGACACACGTTGCAAATCCTTGTTTTTTATCAAGTGCATTGTTACCTGATTTAGACCTGTCCTCCCTGCAGCAAACTGCTACACCAGAGGACTTAAAATATTGGACTGACTTCGGTGCATTAAAGGATGCTGGCGGGTTATGGAAGTGTAGTGATGGCTGACTTTGCCTCCCAGCACATACGACACAATTCTTCGTTCGCGAATTCCACTTCGCTTCACATCGCTCACGAAAAGGGGTGAAGGAAGAAATGAATAAATTATTTTGTATTGCAAAATTAAATCAGACAATTGACTTAATATTAGATAAATGTTTAGTATGCGCCCAAAATAATCACAGTAAAACTGCAGCTAAACACCAACACCTTGTCATTCCAGACACGCCCTTCGAAGAGTGGCAAATTGATTTTACACATATGCCAAAGAAGAGCCCATACAAATATCTTCTGGTAATGGTAGATACATTTTCAAGGTGGATTGAAGCATTTCCTTGTACAAAAGAAAATGCGAAAACAACCGTTCGAATTTTGACTAAAGAAATCATTCCACGTTAAAGGTATTCCAAAAGGGATTGACTCTGACAAAGGTACACCGTTCACCTCAAAGGTGACCCAGATGTTATGCAATGAGTTAAAGATTAACTGGAAATTTCATATTCCCTATTTCCCAACGTCATCAGGAATAGTGGAAAGATCAAATAGAATGATAAAACAAAAGATTAACAAAGCTGTGCAAGACTCAGGAAATAATAATTGGGTTGAAATCCTTCCTATTGTTCTCGCAGACATGCGAATGATGTCACGAAAAGAATTAACTTGTCTCCGTATGAATTGATCATGGGAAGACCTTTTCCTACCCCCTGGCGTCGGGGGAAAGAGGCTGTGGGAACGACAGATCTAACTATTCATTTGAGCGAATATTCTGCTGGGTTAATAGACAAATTGAACAACTATTGGGAAATGGCAAATTCTGTTAAACCATCCGTCCCGCTGGAACCTACGTATACACATCAGGTAGGAGACATGGTCTTGGTGAAAATGTTTCACCGGACTGGCACATCAATTGGAGAACCGCTCTTCAGTGACCCAGCAGAAATAATAGCTGTAACCCGTACCGCCGTGTTAACAGATCTTTTTCCACAGTGGATACATGCAACCAGGCTGAAACCGGTACCCAAATGATTTCCTTCGAAGGTCCTTCCCATTTCTGTTGTGTCACAGAGAACTGTTATTCTTGCTTTATTCTTTGTGTGCAGATATTCCATTGGAAGCATGACGCGGCTCTACCCATCCCTGATGACATGCCTTCTATTCATCGCTGGAGCTCCCATCTCCTGGGCCCACCCACATGACAACCTCTTCTGGCAGTTTGCCAACTGGACGGCCAGAAGCGTCACCAAGGAACCCTGCTACGTGTGCCACATCTGGCCCAACTCGACCCACGTTATATCCTTGCAAGCCCTGGACACGTGTCCAGATGTTCAGTATTGCGGCGTATACACGCGGGGAGCCGGGAAAGATTCGGGCACAATAGAAGTGACCCCTATATGCGGGAAAAGAAAATGTTCGGTGTCAAATAACCAAACACTTGCGACAACACAAACAACCCCAGACATATATCCAATTGGCAATATAAAAATTAGATTCGAACGAAATTACACTTTTCCGCGTTGTTTCCGAAGACACGGGAGTGCTCCGGTAGGAGATATTAACTCAAAAATGTGCAAGCAGATCGTAATTCGAAATAACTGTAACCTCGGTGGAAAATGTAAATGTACAGGAGAAGATGCGTTTACGTGCGGCCCTGACTCACCCTCTTATATTAAAGGAACTTGCCTCTCGGACAGATGCAGGTACACCTTTCCGTATCCTGACCCACTCCGGTTGACATTAGACTACTGGTACTGGTACTGCGGTAATAATTCCCACATCACGAGACAGCTCCCTGCCAAGTGGTCCGGCACGTGTGCTCCAATTCAATTTAAAGGTCAGACAACAGTGATTTTAAGCAAATTGCAGAGACATAGGAGAGATGCTGATGAGGACTTTCCTCCACCCGAACATCAGCTATCCTCACACAACGGCACAACGCGTTCTAGGAGCGATGTTCCCGCAAGTGGGTGTTTTCCAGGTGTGGACACAACTGGAAATCACTCACTACAGACTTGCAACTTTTGCAAATGAAACAGCCACAGCCATAACCGGCATTAAAAACTAGCTAACCTCTCTCAGTCTAATGAGTGTACAAGATAGGATGGTTCTAGACCTCCTGTTGGCAAAGGATGGAGGTGTGTGTGCGCTCATAGGAAGCACCTGTTGCACATTCGTGCCCGCAAACGACGATGAACACAGGTTCAACAGGTTTAATTTCGGAACAAGTTGAAAAAATGCGTCATACTACAGATAAAATTAAACGGGACGAAAAAGGTCTACAGGGGTGGGGGTGGTTTAACTTTGGGTTCTTAACTCCCTACGTCGCAATGATCGTACCGATCCTGATTATTGGCCTTCTGTTATGTATCTTTGGCCCTTGCATTGTCAGATGTTTCATGGACCGAATTTATTATACAATAAATGCATTTACTAATACCCAGCATAACCCTTGAACCATCCCAGATCCATAGGAAAACACCTGTTCCTTTCCTGTCCAGTTTCCCGCAACACCTGTCAGAGCCAAAAGACGACATCTGTCCTTTTTTCCCACCACACCTGTCAGAGCCAAAGATGGACATCCGTTTCTTTCATTTATGATTTTTTATTTTTTACGTATACACTTTTATTTTGATTTAGTTTGCTATCTTCTTTTATTTCTTTTTATTCTTTTATTCATTTTTTATTGTATTCCTTTGATTCACGCGAAAGCACACACTATACATTTTATATCCTAATATGTTTGTTTGTTTTGGTTTAAGACGCATTGTACAATCCAAAGTCTATCCTCAAAATATTGCTGAATCTATGAAGTTGGGCCAGAATTCTGGTAATCGTCTTGAATATACGTCAGAGATTTACCTGGGGCTTTTACCCTTTTTAAAAAAGGTTTTTCACCCAGGTTCCACTGCTAAAAATCCAAGCATCATAAGATAATACTGTTTATCATGTTTATGCTAATTAGCATAAAAGAGGGGATTGTGAGAAATGATTTATACTTTGTCTTCACATTTTATTTCTGTTCTATTCTGAAATGCCTTCTTGCTTTGATGTGTTTATTTCTCAAGCTTCTACTTTGCTTTGATGTTACCTTTTGTTCTGAATGTTTGTTATCACGTGAAACTGTAAATATCTTAAAATTAGGAATGCCTTTCAAATCATATGCCTCCCAGGCTAGCGGCCCAGACCCCCTGTCGCAATCTCCGGAGATGCAGAGAAACCCCGCCGGTTGAAGTCGGAGTCCTGGAGCGATGTGCGGCTCAGAAATTTGCATCTACCTCCGCGCCCCACGCCATCGATCAGATCAAAGACTTACACATGACACACCGATGCTCCTTCGTAATTGGACAGATTCAAACCATGCATCTCGATCTCTCTCGTCGGTTATTGGACCAGGCGAACAACTCCCACCCGCTGTTCTTTCATCATTGGACTCCTCTTTGCAACAATGCATGTTTGTATCTGTATATATTGACGCCATAACTGGCATGTAATCGGATAATGATATGCTGATGCTTGGATTAAAACTATTTGTTATACCCTAACGTTGGTTTTTCCGCTCTGCGTATCATTGTCTCCGAATCCGCTCATTGAACACGCCGCTACAGGATACAGAGAGAGAGAACTCCGTTTGACCGCTGCGGAAGACATCCTTCGACTTATAATAATTAAAAGGCCTCCAAAAGATTATTAATCTTACAGTTGAAAATATTAATAATCTTACACTGGGCTTTCCTCGCATGCGGCTCCCTGCTTTTATACGAGGCATGAACGGATGCTGAACAACGAAATTGCTGGTCGCTGAAATGTCTAAAGATAGAGGTTAAAAACTTTGGCTTAATAATAAAACATTATACACGTTTTTGTGACTAATATCATGCACTTTAATCATTGATTTTTATTTTTTTCAAAAAATTTTTCAAGCCTTACGGAGCCGCAACATATGTATTAAAGAGCCGCATGCGGCTCCGTAGCCGCGGGTTGCCGACCCCTGGTCTAGAGTCTCAAGTTCTTTAAAAACAGTCAGAACTAAAAGGTCCCGGATACACACATAAAACTCCAGGGGGAGTCTGTCCACTCAGTGAGCCTTCACTTACTACGAGCCTACACGACTGCTGCGCTCTCAAAACTCCGGCCAGCTTATAATACCGCGAATCTCTAAAATCTACCAGGGAGGAAGATCCTTTTCATACTTGGCACCCAAACCATGGAATGCTCTGCCTAGTCCAATTCGAGACTCAGAATCAGTGAGTCAATTTAAGTCTAGACTGAAGACGCATCTCTTCAACGAAGCATATATTGACCTGTTATAATAACTTACAGAAAATATTAATATATTGTATAGAAAGGCTGCCTAGTTAGTGCTCGGAACCGAATTACACCTGCACCCTCAGAAAATTGTCAAAATCTTTAGTACTTGAAGTTATTCTAATTGCCTTGTATTTTTTTTTTTTTTTGTCTCCTGAGCGCCAAGTGTCGTACGACCGAAATCTCCTAGGAGCTTCGGAATCATCTGTGTTGCTTCCTCGACCTCTGTGGACCTGATGACGCTGCTGGCGTGGAGCCGCCTCTTTCCCCACTGAGGAGGGAAACATCGTTCCTGAATCATCATTAAAAATGACGCGGAACAACCAACGCACTGATTGTGTAGTGTTAGAATGCCGGAGGAGACTGGCACCAGTGGCCACTGTTGCGTATGTGCTTGCTCGCTGGTCTTCGTCTTGTCATAACCGCAGCCACTTAGTTAACACCAACAATCCAGACGACAAATTGAATAAAAAGCAACATTTCCCTTACATATTTACACGTGCGCTTTGAGACAGTTAAAACTGTGAAAAGCGCCTTACAAATACTCATTATTATTATTATTATTATATTATTACTTCCCCCTTTTAAAACCTTTTAAGAGCATTGTGCATTTCTAAAACCGTAAAATTTTGTGATAAAAGCACATTTTCTTTGTCTATGGACTTGTCTAAAAAACTCAAACCTTTCAAAATGGCACCGTTGTGTAGGTCTTTTTTTGTTGTTGTGAGAAATGATTTATACCCTTATGTCGTTATATTTTATTTCTATTACATTGTAATACATTTATGCTTTGATGTATTGCTATCTCGTGTTTCTACTTTACTTTCATGTTTTCCTCCGTCTTAATCATGACAAATGGTTCTCCCCCGTGTCTGGAATCCCTGGGAAGACACATGCTGTGCCATTGTTTACCTTTACCTTTTGTGTCCGATCAGATGAAAGGTTCCTTTGCAAATATTTCCTCCCGGTGGCCTTTCTCACCATTGGACAATTCAAACCATGCTACCTCGATCCCCCTCGTCAGCCAATGGACTAAGCGTCCAACTCCCTCCCAGACCGCTCGAAGTATAATAATTCAGAAAGCCTCCAGAGATATTAATAATCTAACAGTTTTATAGCTCTGAGTAAAAACATTTGACCCCGTCTAAAATCCCTCGGTCTTCTTTTACTTCCCTCCCTCCCAAGTTAAGGCGTCATCCCCTTCCTTTAGCTATAATTTTCTTAAAATATCGCATACACTTCTCTTCTTCCATTTCTTGTTCTTTACCCCTTAAAATGACTCATTTACATTTTTTGTTTGCTAAAAACGACATCTCTTACTTTATATTTGCAATTTCGTCTTTACTTATTTTAAAGTAGTTAAAATCAACATCGTTAAAAGATTAAAATACCGTTGCAGTCTTTTTTGCAGCCCCATCATGCGCCAATCCTCGTTTTACTTTTATTTTCCTAAACTTTTAAAAAAAGGTCTGCATTCGGTCTTTTACCATTTCCCACCCCTGTGCTCAGGAAGGGAAAAAGTCCTGAAGAGTTTTGCATTGGCTGAACTGCTCCCTGTACCGCTCCACTGCTTCCTTGTCCTGTAACAGTGAGCAGTTCAGCTTCCACAAGCCCCTTCTTACCGTCACACCTGTCGTGAAAGAAAGCGTGCAGGAAAGCATAGAGTGGTCGGAGAAGAACATAGGCAGTCCCTGGTAAAAACATAGTCAATGTGAGAGGCTCTGGTGCCGTCACCACAGACCCAGGTGAAGCCCTCCTCTCTAGGATGCAGAGTCTTAAAACAGTCTATTAAGTTAAAATCGTTGACTATGCTCTGCATTAAAACCGATGTTTTGTCTACATTAAAATCACTCCCTGTTCTCCTCCTGTCTTTCTTGGATAAAACGCAGTTCAAATCCCCGGCTAAAACCAGCGGCGCCCTACCTAAAGCTCATAGCGTTTGTGTTTGTCGTTAAAACCATATATGTTAAGAACATTAAAACTCCCGTCCATGGAGCACTAGGGCTCCTCCTCCTCTCTACTGACCTGACTCCGCCCCTTGGGCTGCCCCACCTTCCACAACCTGGCTACCCCCAGAGACCGGTGGAGGAATGTATAATCCGGTCGAAACCTCTGGGACCGCCTCCACATGTGGAGCGGCCATTTTGCTTGCCTTCAACTTGTTGGCAAAAGATTTGGGACAATCTCTGTAGAATTGGGTAAACACAGCAGAGATCGCAATTGCGACATAACTTGGGCATGCCTTGAAAATAGATGTAGCAGTAGTAAATATATATCCAGCAAATGACAAAAATTTGATTGATTGCTTTTTAATGACTTCCAGATGTCCATAAGTGTGTGTGGGAGAGGGTGATGGGGGTATGCTTTTGGGTGTCCGTTCTTGGTACACACATACACGAACTTTGGAATGTTTGAGGATGGGGGTGAGAGAGTGATGAGGGTTTTTTTTTGTGGGTGATGAAGAGGTCATGGTGATTTATTGATGAACTTTGGATCAGTGCGCGTGTGTGTGTGTGT
>CM051500.1:27179490-27224924 GCA_028031935.1 Paedocypris micromegethes
TAGTCTGGTTGAGTTTGTGAAAATAGGAAAATAAGACTTTATGAAAAAAAGTTGTTGTGAGTGTGTGCGCGTGTGTGTGTGTGTGTTGTAGTCTGGTTGTGCTCATGAAATGGGGAAAATGATGCTTTTGTGAAAAGCTTTGCTCTGTACGTGTGTGTGTGTATTACCTTTTTTCCCCCGAATAGGATGAAATTGATGAAAACGTTTTTTTAGAGTGTGCTGCAGCGATGTCTGAGGGAAAACGAGCGTCGCGCCGATGTCCGGGAGATGCATTCGCTTCGTGATGATAATACGGAATGAGATTCTTGAGGGGGAGTCGGTGGGTGTGTCCGCCCTCGGAGGGTGCGTGATTAGCGCCGCCTCAATACTGTGAGTGGATGTTACCTAGGCTGCCCCCAGGGCGGGGGGCGTGAAGTGGAGGTGTGGAACGCTACCGGCGGGATAAAACGATCTTTTCAAAATTGTTTGCAAACGATAAGAACTTCTACAATCGACACGGCTCAGAATGGCTGACTGTAGATCACCCGATCCGTCTTTTCTCGACTTTTGGCCCGGATCAGTTCCGCCGGTTCCGTCGGCTCCAAGAAAACCCAAAGCGCCCATCTCAAAGGTGAAGTTCATTCAGGAGAACGATCCTGTAATCACCAGAGATGTGAACATCTTTGGTCAAAAGGTGAGACACACTGTCTTGTATATGTTATACTTATACTGTTACTATTTACCATCGCAATGTTTTTTGTTTTTCAGATACAGGTTCCACAAAATCGATCGTCAGGTCGTCATGAGATTGATGAGCGAGAATGATCCGGATGAGGATCACGGCGATATAGTCGTTTTTGACGAGAACGCATGGAGAGCTTTCCGAACCGCTTTCAGACGCATACGCATCCAGGCCGATCAACCCTTCCACGGGCGCTGGGTTGGCGGAGGCAACGCGTACGTTGACCCAGTCAATTTCATCGGAGACCCACAGCCCATCTATCTGCACAGTGGACCGGTCCAATGTAATGGTCAATATGTACCATTACAAATTATAATCCCCTTCGACAAATATCGTAAATATGACAATCAGTTTGAACACATCGACACGTTTTTCAGGTGGTGTTCAGAGTTTGAACGCTATTCAGAGGTCAGAAAAACGCTGTTCTCGTCTGACGCAACGCCAGCAATCGATTACGTTCTGTATTGTGTTTCCACTATGATTTCTTTTTTTCATCTACGATATATACACAATAAAATACGTAACCACACATTTTCTTCCTGCGTGAGTGTTTTTCTTGCCTAATGTTTCATTATGCTGCTTCTAGTTTGTGTACAAGTATTACAAACAATACAATAACTACTTTTTATTGAATCAGTACATGAGAAGTCATATAAGTGTTGAGAGATAACAATACGACTTCAGAATATGGTGTAATAAAAAGAAAAAACCTATAAATGAAAACACATGTTATTTTTTTAAATAACTGTAAAAAAAAAAAAAACGTGTAGAACGGGTGATAGAAAAAAACTAGAAGATAGAAAATAAAACTCCTGGTATTTAACTTTTTTATTTTTGTAATCATTTTGCGATTTTACAACAGATCAAAACAGGGCCGATTTGTAAAAAACTTGAGATGTGTATAACTCAAGTACGATCATCAGTAGTGGATCTGGTGACCACATACCATTGGTTATCATGGAGAAACTTTACAATTTGATGGATTCGTTAGGCGAACGTGTGTTATACAGCGACACAGACAGCGTCATTTTTACATCCAGGGAAGGCGAATATCAACTTCCGACGAACTTTCGGAAGGAGACCACATCGTCGAATTTGCGGCCGCGGGTCCGAAAACGTACGCTTATTTGACAGCGAAAGGAAAAACCTGCATGAAAGCGAAAGGTATCACTCTAAACGCCATAAACGCTAAAAACAAAAAGTTAGACTCTCTGATCGAATTGGTCGATCATTACGTAGCCGGACACCGCGATGACTCACGTCACATCGACGCGTACACAGACACCATCACCCGAGATAAAAAGCATATGACGTTACATAACAGTTGCTAAGAAGTTTAAGGTGGTGTACAACAAATGCGTTTTGCTCCCCGATTATACGACTTTTCTATATGGATTCTGAACGCGTCCACCCGCGAGGGTCGAGACACGCGGAGGGTTTTGATTTTAGATTGCAACACCCTTTCTCGTGTGTGATCAGCGGACCCTCTAACTCGGGAAAATCGTATTTTGTGAAACAGTTACTCGAAAATGTTTTTAAAATGAGGTCTAAACCTGTTGAAAATATTGTATGGATATACGACTGTTGGCAACCTCTGTATAATGTATTGTTGAAAAAAATTGACATAAATTTCATTGAAGGAATTCCGACGTCTTTGAAAGATGACCAATTGTTTCCTTCGCGGAAAACTAATCTGTTGATTTTGGATGATGTCATGAAGGACGCCAGTGACAGCGGCGAGGTTGAGAGAGCCTTCACACAATACGTACATCATAGAAACCTCAGCGTCATTTACATAGTTCAGAATCTATTTTTCCAGGGGAAACCAGCAGAACGATAAGTCTAATTATCTAATCCCGTTTAAAAACCCTCGGGACAATAAGCAAGTCAGTGTTTTGGGTCGACAAATGAAACCCCAAAACACAAAATTTTTCATGGAGTGTTATCGTGATGCCAGAACGTTTTCATCTTAGAACAAACTTGTTGTCGGAACACCCCGTCGCGTACATGCCGAAGAGAAAAGGCTGATTGCCATGTCTACAAAAGTGTGTAAAAATCTGCCTCTCTTAAAGAGGTTGTTAAAGGCAGGACCCAAGGAAAGAACTGCCATTCTGCGTACACGAACTCGTATCTGTTTTGTGCGAGATAGCTCTGAACGTGATTCGCGGAAACATACCTCTCACACAGCGTCAATACCAAAAGCTGAAAAGGAACAAGAGAGCACTTACGCTCAAGGCTGACAAAAAGAATGCCGTTAAAAGAAAAAAGCGTGTGATTAATCAGCATGGTGGATTTCTGCTACCGCTATTAAGCGTCGCCGTGCGGTTCATCACGAGTCTGATAGCATCGAAATAAAAGGGATAGAATGGAATATGCTGAAAAAAATGTATTTGGTCCCTCAGAATCAGCTATATCAACTAAAATCCGACGTGACTCCCGGCAAGTCCGTTCAGCAGGATGCGGAGAACGGGCTGGACGCCAGCATCAGGGAGATTCTCTTCAGGCCTAATCTTACTCTTCACGAGAAAGCAAAATTATACACCAACGTTTTACAAAGGTATTTAACTGTGAGCAAACAGAACGACTCGGCTAGCAACACTGACGCTGACTTTACCTTCGGAGGCTCGTAGCGAACCTTCTGCAAAGGACTCGATCGTAGAAAAGATTATAAACAATGTACCGGGGAGAAGCGTTAAAAACATTCGCTACATCTTAGATAAAATGTCAAAATTCAAAAACATAGCGAGCTGGACAGACTCAGGCGAATTTGTGTTTAAAGGCCGGCCCATAATCGGTTCACATTTGTTGGATTTGGTGAAAAGCGTCACATCTCACCAGAAAATAAACGATGCTCGCAGACGTTAGGCTGGAACTCGTTTCTGGAGGTGTTCTCTCTGTTAAACATATCGAGCTTGGTAACTCCAAACCAGTCTATGAAAGATTCAATCTCCAAAACGGCGTAAAAGACAGAAAGACGCCGCCCCTTCGCTTGCCTCTGACCGAGATTCGTGGTTGTCATACTGATGTTTGTATCTATCGTTCATTTTTGAAAAAAATAATAAAAAGAAAAGTCTTGAAAGATCATTCTGTTGTATATGATTTTTTTTTTTTTTTTTTTATTAATCGCAGCTCACACGAACGGGTGCAAACATCTCACCCGTTTGAACACTGTATATAGTTAAACCTATTCCTAATACATTCAGTATTTTTAAATCTTGCTACAAAGGATGAAACCATGAGATAGTTTTTTCTTAAATCATTTCCATATAGTTTCATCACCGAACCATACTCGTTCCTCCTGATCATGCTGTGAAGAAAAAACACACAATGCTGCCCACACGCGTCAGAAGCGTAATCCTGCACCTGGCGCGTGGAATTTAATATCTTGTTAGAATTGTTGTGGAGAAATTCTGCTATGGTTCTTGGGAATCTGGGGTGATCTGGATCGTTCCCGAAGCTGTCAAAGAAACAGGCCGTTCGATCGGTTCGCATGTACGCTGCAAGCCAATGTTCGCCGGGGAGGGTTGACGGATGAGTGTTGATGATGACAGCTGCGGGTAACGTTTTTATTTCACGGTTCGGTAAGTGATCGCTGGGAAACACCCCGAGAAAATGCACATCGCAAGTTATCTTGTCCATGATGTTTGTGAGTTGAACCGTGTTCATGATCCTCGATGTTTAAAAGTAGTCTTGACTAAAGAAGTGTGTTGCCCACACTCTTCATCCGGAGTCAGGTTGAAGGCAAAAAGCGTGTAGCCCTCCAGAAAATCTTGTCGGTCGATAGCCAGAGAGTTGTTTTTTAAATGTCTACCGCTGGCCTTCGCCAGCTGATAAAATTCACGAGCGGCCATGCCATTTCCAAAATTCAGTTGAAATGGTTTTGACGAATACTGCTGTCCGTCGAGATAGATGGCCAAGAACTCCAAATTATAATGTTTGAAGGTGAAAGGATTCTTCGCATACGAGCCACTGAAAGAATCGTTGTCGCAAAATGCCAGAACGACGGCCTTTGGAAGAGTCCCTAAGAACAGGTTTTCTTGATTACACACTCGTGTCCCCTGCGGGATCGAATGGTTCTTCAGACACACTCGTTCGATGGGGTATTTTGCCGTGGCCGAGAGCAGAGCTTGAGCGAGTCTGATGGGGGGTACCACCGTTACTTTTTTCACAAACAGTGAGGCTGAGAGTATCTTTATTTTATACGCTTCGTCTCCTCTCATCAGACAAAATTCATCTTTCGCTCTAGTCATGCGTGTTTTCACGTCGACTCCGTTTAACATGAGTTTTTCTTGGAAGAATAATGTCATTGTGGATGGGGGCCAGCAGTTTGACCGTGTTGCTGTTTCTGGCTCTTTTATTGAATCCGTGATTCGGACCATCGATGGCTACGGAGTTTGTGTGGCAGGTCGTGTCTTTATAAAACAGTCCGGCTGAAAACACAGATTCCAAAGTGTCTTTACTGTAGTTCAACAAACGTTCTATAATGCGGTAAGGATACGTGCTCGAGCTTTTAGAAATTAATGTCGCCCAGAGAAACATCGACCTGGGAAAAAATTGTAGCCGCTGGATAGTTGATTAGACCGACCGGGGCGTCAGCCTTTAAATTCGGTCCACTTTAGTGATTTTAAGACGTATAAACAGTAAGGTGTTGTTTAAATCCGGATAATATTCACCGTTCCCGGCAATAAAGAACTCTAGGGGGGCCGTATCAGATATCGGTGGAATTTCTACATAGCTATTCGTTTCTAGAGCCGTTTGCATGAGCTGAACTGTAAATATGTCCAATTCCGATTTGATGCATTCGCCCGACAGACTGTGTACTACAGCCATTTTTTAATTTTATTTCCTAAAATATGTTATTCGGAAACTTCTTTCTGCTCGGAGGCTTGCGAGAACGTGTCTGGGGCTTACTCTTTCGCTTTGTAAATGATCCGACGGGTTTGGAACATTTTGGTTTTTTGGCACGCTGGCCACACCTCCTAAATCCGGGAGGCCGGTTGCAGCGTTTACGCGCCATCACCATGAGACCCGAACCGTCTTGATTCTGAGTTTTGTTCATTAACGACCCCACGGTATTAGCGACCACATCAATAAATCACCATGACCTCTTCATCACCCACAAAAAAAAACATTCCAAAGTTCGTGTATGTGTGTACCAAGCACGGACACCCAAAAGCATACCCCCATCACCCCCTCCCACACACACTTATGGACATCTGGAAGTCATTAAAAAGCAATCAATCAAATTTTTGTCATTTGCTGGATATACATTTACTACTTGTAGCCCCTGTTGTCCCCAAGCACAATCATGGAAGGAATCAGAGTGAGAACCTGGAACGCGCTCGAGTCTACCTGTTGTTTCACGGGCACTCTCCAAGCGCAGTTCCAGATCCCATCTGTTGTGTATTTAATTTGTTAAGTCTAACTTCATTTCCCAGAATGCATGTGAATGTATCTGAAGCAGTTCCCGGTTTTTCATATGAGAGTTCGGGGTGAAATTGAAAGCAAAAGCAGCATGAACGCAACTGGTGTCTGCGTTTTCTTTATTCAAAGTTATACGAATTGCATGCATGTTTTGCTGTGTAGTTAAAATATTTCTATATTGAATGTATTACACTGAATGTATTAGTGTTTTATTAACAGTTTATACCACACGTTAAAGAAATAAAAAGGCACGTGAAGTGAAAACCTCTGCGTTGTTTGCTGGTTCGCTGCGCGTTGAATCAGTTGCTACACTCTGAGAACGCTACAAGCTTATTCATTAGATGTTCATCATCATTAATTGTTAACGTATGAGTAAAGCTCCTGAGTGACTTCCACCCTGACCACAGCCAACCTCATGTCCACTCTTACGACGTCCATATATCTCTTCCTTGGTCGTCCTCTTGCCCTATTCCCTGGCAGCTCCATCTCCAACATCCTTCTACCAATATATTCACTATCCCTCCTCTGCACGTGTACAAACCATCTCAGTCTGGCCTCTCTGACTTTGTTGCTCACACAAGTTACATGAGCTGTTCCTCTGATGTGCTCGTTCTTTATTCTGTCCTCACTCCTAAAGAGAACCTCAACATCTTCATCTCTGCTGCCTCCATCTCTGCCTTCTGTCTCTTTCTCACTGCCACTGTCCATAGAGCTGAGCTGGTCTGACCACTGTCTTGTACGCCTTTCCTATGAGTCTTGCTGACATTCTTCTGTCTCACAACACTCCTGACACTTTCCTCCACCCTGCCTGCACTCACCTCTTCACCACAGTCTCCATCACACTGCACGGTTGATCCCAAGTACTTAAACTCCTGCACCTTCTTCACCTCCACCTTCTGTAAGTTCACTCCTCCACCCTGCCCCCTCTCGTTTAGACATGTATTCTGTCTTACTACAACTGACTTTCATGCCTTTGCATAGCAAACAAAAAGGAAGTTGTTGCGTTCGTCTTCTTAAAATGGATCTTATTACATCACAGAAAATGTCACAGCACTTACAAAGACCAATACCTTTTATTTTGATTGCAATAGAAAATCAGCTTAGGCGGGTGGAGCCACCGCGCTATGCGTTTAGTTTCACAGAGAAAATCAGTCTTCCTTATTCGTTCTGTTCTCGTTCTGAGCCTCTCTTACATTTTCACACAATAATATCTAGGTGGTTTCGCAACATATCAAAAGCACTTGCATAACACATGAAAAGGAGCTGGTTATCTTTTTAATGAGTCGTTTACGCCAGAGCCACGAGGTACGGTCACTGCAACCTTATGACTTCACCACTTTCGGCGTGAGACTCAGCCTCCCTTCTCTCTCTCTGAGAAGTGTCCTGTTTCTAAAGCTGGATTTAACAGCATATGAGCACACATTTACGTTAATTCTTTATTTCAAATGATAACTATCAATATCTTTATGTAGCAAAGCGTAATATAGCAGAAAACACAAATTCTAACAGGACTCAAAGCTGATCGTTGGTGTAGTCCCACCTCCACCCTGAACTCTTCTGTCTGGCCTACAGCACATCTCACCACCGTCTTACTCCTCTTGTACATGCCTGGACTACTCTGACGTACTTCTCTGCCACTCGCGACAAAATCATACAGTACCACAGCTCCTCCATCGGCACCCTGTCGTATGCCTTTTCTAAATCCACAAAGACACAATGCAGCTCCTTCTGACCCTCTCTGTACTTTTCCATCAACAATCTCAAAGCAAAAATGGCATCAGTAGTGCTGTTGCGGGGCATAAAACTATACTGCTCCTCACAAATCTCTACCTCCTTCCTAAGCCAGGCTTCCACTGGAAGTTCTCATGCAGCTTTTTCCCATAACTCCTTTTAACTCCTAAAGATAAAGACTCCTGAAACACCGAGTAACAGAGGGGCAAGTAAAACGGCCAAAAATTTTTTTTTTATATAACTCTGATGGGAAACGGTCAGGCCCCAGTGGTTTGCCAGACTGCATGCTGTAGATTGTGTTTTTATTTTATTGCAGGGAAAAATCTATGCAGCTGCGTTTGGGTCCAGTTCCGGAGCTTGCAATGAGTAAAAAAAAAAAAAAAGTGTCTATGGCCGNNAAAAAAAGTGTCTATGGCCGGTTCACTATCTGGGGGCTCTGAAGTGTAGAGGGAAGTGTAGAGGGAAGTGTAGAGGGAAGTGTAGAGGGAAGTGTAGAGGGAAGTGTAGAGGGAAGTGTAGAGGGAAGTGTAGAAGAGTTGAGAACAAGAATTCGATCTTTGCAAATACCATCTCATGAAATTCCCAAGGCTTGGACTCCTAAATATCAGCGTCACGTAATCTATGGCTGTGAAGTAGGCAGAATGAGCGTGGTTGTCAAAACAATGACTTTAATAAAAAATACTCTAGCAGAGCGACAAACTAACACATGGCATGCGCGTGAACATGGAACATGACGAGACAAACAAAACTGGAACCACTAGAAAACTGGACGTGACTTCAACATCCGGGAGTGTCTGATCTTCAGCGCAGCCCTTTTATAGCAGGGCACAAGTGCCTACAGGTGTGTGTAGGAGATCACTGTCAGGTGCTTGATTAGGTCCTCTTGATGTCGTTTCTCACCACTGGCACAAAACAGACATTGACTGTTAAATCTGCTAAGAATTGCCCAAATTCATTCACAGTAGACAAAATGATAATATTAGGCGACTTGTACAAAACTTGGTCGGTTCCACTCATAAGTTTAAATTCTTTCATACAAAAAAAATTGATTATAAAAAATTGATGCTTTCATGCGATGTTGCTGTTCAGGTAGATTAGTGAGTGATCCAACAATGACTCAACGAGTTTCCTGGTAAATAAACAGACATTGCACCTGTGATGTCACCGCAATATCGAAAATGCAGAGTTATAACTTTTGCCGTTAACTTAACCATCTCAGCATTTTTTTAATTATGTCAAAAGTGGTGTAAAATATAGGTAACGTTTATGAAGTAAAAACATAATAAATGCAAAGACAAAACATCGATAAACATTACAAATCCTAAAAACACATTCAACAACAATCAGAAAGAATGAAGCATTGAAAAACTTGTTTGATTTGTTTCTTTGTTTCCTTTTGGAAAAGGAGATTTGAGACCAAGTTCAATCAAATTACAAGCCTAACAAATCAACGAGAGAAAATTTTCACGATTGTCTCAAAGCCACATCGTTCGGTGAGTCGTTTCAAAGAGAGATTGTCGAGATGGTCTTCCCTTGGCCAACTTAAAGACCTTACGCAGAGGTCACTTGCATTCATTCCTAGACACCTGATTAAAGGCGTCTATAATGGCCAAAACATGACCAAAACCACTCATAAACGCCTCAAATAAATTCTGGTTCCATTAATTTTTAAGGCACATTTCTCAGTCACAAACGTTCTAAAAACAGCCATGTGAAATTGAAAGATTGCTGCAATTATGTCGTTTGTTTATCAGCATTATGACTAGTGAGCAAGCTACATAAGTGTCAGTGTCTAGAAAACAACACTCTTGTTGGAGGGCGAGAAGAAACTATTCAAATAGCAATAAATCAAACGCTCCAAAGGATTACATAATGTAAGTGTTAAGTTTTGTAGTCTGTGGGTGCTTTCACATATTGTTTGAAGTGAATTGAACCCTGTTTGCTTAAAGTGAACCAGCCAGAGGTGAGCTTGGTGCTTTTGCTGTTTCCAACCTAGTGGAACCTTAAGAGAACACGACTCTTTTCAACTTTTCACACAATAATCTGTTTTACGGTTTATTCAGGAACTCTCTTACGGTGTATTTTGCCCCTCCATGTACGTTTCATTACTTTAATGTTGTAATGTTTTGGGGAGTCTGAGATTGTATGGTGTGTTCACACAAACAGGCTGAACTGCTCTGAGAGAGTTTAAAAAGGTTAAAAAAGTGTGAAAGTACTTTGTTTCAGTTTATTCAGATATTCTATTTGTTTTTAAAAGCCTGTGTGATCCTGTAGTGTTTCTCCCTGCCACAAGAGGTCATTTGACTTTATATTGAGTTCCTCTAATTTCAGGTCACCTGCACCTCATTTACTCAAGAGTATTTAAGCAGTGTTTTTGACTGGGATTTAGTCTAGAAACATGTTGGGCAGTTTAGTGGTTTTTGTTTTACTTTGTTTTAAAAAGGTGCATTTACCCATTTCGCTCCTTCAAATATATTTATTTAACTTTAATGCATTTCCATGTATTTGTTTTGGTTTACTTTGACCTCAAAAAGAGAAAATCTTGAATTTTTAAAAAACTTAAATGTGTTCCTATTGTAAAGACTGTGTCTTGTTTGGATTTACACATTTTTTTTTTTACTGAACTATCCAAAAAGTTAGTTTGCAGTGAACTACAGAGCAGTATGAGCTTGTTTTTGCTTATTGAACTTCAGGCTCAGTTGTTGTGGTCTAGTTCTTAGTGTGTAGGGTTGTTGGATTACATCCCTGATGGATTAATGCTGTTAAATGAAAATGTATTTACTTAATCTGAGCTCAAGTACAATGTAGGTAATGATGTTACTGTGGTGACTTAATTCCTGTTGGTTTCTTGTGTTCAATAGGTTTTCATTAGAAAGGTTCACTGGAATCATTTCATTTTCACTACAAGTCTGCTGAAAATGTTGGTTTACTTCATATTAACTCCATATCAAGTGATCCACACACCAAGCACAAAATCACGTTGACAACATTTTTAGCAATTTAAAAAAACATTCTGAAGTAAGAGTTTTACAAAACAATTTCCAAGTCCGAGACCCATAAAACCTGTCTGTACTGCCACTGCGAACAGAGGACTGATTGCAGCTCCAGCTGTAGATGTTTTGGTGGTCAAAAGAGCTCGACATACGTGTGTACGTGGGTTTTTTTTCTCCGAACTATTTGGTTGTCCTGCTCAAAAACTGAAAGTTGTTTGCTGGTTTTTCCTGTACTGCGCTAACAGGATATTGTCACTGTGGACCTTCTAGGTGTGGAAGGTTCTCAATCTTTTTGTTAGTTTCTTCAGCCTTTGGTAAGGAACAGTCAGTAAGTGGCTGGTGTTATCTATATAGCAAGGGACTTCTATTTATGTTGTGCAAATGTATCCATCCATTAATCCATCCATTCCTGGTCTCCATCATGAACATGACGGTAGCAATTTACAATTCAAACGGGTCCAGAAATCTGGCAAGTAGAAAGAGCGTTTTAAAACTTTAAAAACAGCTGATGTTCACCAAGGCGGAGTCGGCCAATAATAATAATAATAATAATATTATAATTATTATTTATAAGGCACTTTTCACAGTTTTAACTGTCTAAAAATGCACATGTAAATATGTAAGGGAAATGATGCTTTTTATTCAATTTGTCGTCTGGATTGTTGGTGTTGACTAAGTGGCTGCGGTTATGACAAGACAAAGACAAAGAGCAGCGAGCAAGCACATACGCAACAGTGGCCAGGTAAAAAAAACCTCTTTAACGAGGAAAAACCCTGGGGAGAACCCGGCTCACTGGTGCCAGTCTCCTCCGGCATTCTAACACTACACAATCAGTGCGTTGGTTGTTCCGCGTCATTTTTAATGATGATTCTGGAACGATGTTTCCCCTCCTCAATGGGGAAAGAGGCGGCTCCACTGCTCCAAGCCAACAGCGTCATCAGGTCCACAGAGGTCGAGGAAGCACCACCGATGATTCCGAAGCTCTAGGAGATTCCGGTCGTACGACACTTGGCGCTCAGGAGAGGAGGGGGAAAAAAAAAAAAAATACAAGGCAATTAGAAAAATTCAAGTACTATAGATTTTGACAATTTTCTGAAGGTGCAGGTGTAATTCGGTTCCGAGCACTAACTAGGCAGCCTTTCTATACGATATATTAATATTTTCTGTAAGTTATTATAACAGGTCAATATATGCTTCGTTGAAGAGATGCGTCTTCAGTCTAGACTTAAATTGACTCACTGATTCTGAGTCTCGAATTGGACTAGGCAGAGCATTCCATAGTTTGGGTGCTAAGTATGAAAAGGATCTTCCTCCCTGGTAGATTTTAGAGATTCGCGGTATTATAAGCTGGCCGGAGTTTTGAGAGCGCAGCAGTCGTGTAGGCTCGTAGTAAGTGATGAGCTCACTGAGATATAGAGGAGCTAAACCGTTTAGTGCTTTATAAGTGATTAAGAGAATTTTAAACTGGATGCGATATTTAACAGGTAACCAGTGTAGCGACATTAACACTGGACTAATATGGCTAAATTTTTTTGTTCTGGTTAGTAATCTAGCAGCTGCATTCTGAACCAACTGAAGTTTATCTATTAGTTTAGCAGGAGAACCTCCCAGAAGACCATTACAGTAATCTAACCGTGATGTCATAAACGCATGTATCAGTTTTACTGCATCCGGTCGGGAGAGCATGTGACGCAGCTTTGAGATATTCCTGAGGTGAAAAAAGGCAGTTTTACAGACGTTGTGCACGTGACTTTCAAAAGAGAGTTTGCTATCTAAAATGACACCTAAGCTTTTCACTTTAGGTGAGGATGAGATTTCAAGCCCGTTAAGATTCATACTGTATTCGGGTGCATCAGACTTTAAGTTTGAGTCAACAAGTAATAATTCGGTTTTGTCTGAGTTCAGCATGAGAAAATTACTTGTCATCCAATCACTAATGTCGCTGAAGCAATCTAATATATTTGCAAATTTTGAGATTTCATTAGGCCGTGCCGAGATATAAATTTGTGTGTCATCTGCGTAACAGTGGAAGCTATGACCATGCTTTCTGATTATGTCCCCTAGTGGAAGCATATAAAGTGCAAATAGGATTGGGCCGAGCACGGAGCCTTGTGGAACTCCATATTTAACACTAAATCTGGGTGATGAGACTCCATTTACATGGACGAAATGAGAGCGATCAGACAGATAGGACCTAAACCATTCTAACGCGTGTCCAGAAATACCAACGTAATGATCAAGTCTATGTATTAAAATATCATGGTCAACAGTGTCGAAAGCAGCACTAAGATCTAACAGAACTAAGAGTGAGACGTTCCCTTTATCTGATGCCATTAGAAGATCGTTGGTGACTCGGATTAGTGCCGTTTCTGTGCTGTGGTGCGATCTAAAGCCGGATTGAAATTTTTCAAATCTGTCGTTCTGTTCCAGAAATTTACAGAGTTGTCCCGAAATAACTTTTTCAAGAATTTTAGATATAAATGGAAGGTTTGAAATTGGTCTATAATTAGCAATCACGTCGGCATCAAGATGTGGCTTCTTAATAAGCGGTTTTATGACGGCCTGTTTAAACGCTTGTGGCACGTGACCAAGAACTAGTGACGAATTTATAATATTCAAGATTGGTTCGTTAACTAATGGTAGGACTTCTTTAAGTAAAAAAGTTGGTATAGGGTCAAGTAAGCAGGAGGTCGTCTTGGTCTTAGCTATAATCTCAGTGAGCTCATCAGGGCTGACCTGTTTGAAAGTGCTAAGCTTGACAGCGGGTGGGTTTATTTCCGGTATAACCAGTTGTGGGCTAGTATTTGTGGATACAATTTTCATTCCTTTCAATTGATAGGGAATACTAAATAGCTTCAGTCTGTGGCCGTCAAGTTCCGGCCCAGCCCTAGGGTGGTGATGTTGCTGTCTGTCTGGGACACAGACAGACAGCGACACAGCGCTGGCAGGCTCTAGATTTGCAGGGGGCCCATTGCAGCCCATGACTACCGTGCAACGCCGCCCTCCCGGAGCACGTCACCCGTTGTCTGTCTCGTCACTCCCAGGAGTTGAGCGCCTAATCGCCTTGGTTGGGAAGACCTCATGAGTCACGCCGCATTTTGGGGCTCTAACGATTCCAGAGAGTTGGGTGTGATGCGGTGCTCCACTCTTTGCATATGGCCTCTCTATCCTGAACAAGAGAGACAACAGACCTTTTGATTACTAAATAATTTAAAACCCATTAAAACCATGTCTTGAGTGCATCCACAAATTCTGTGCTCCCTTCTGAACCTCACTTCTCACATGGATGGCAAACGATTTGGGGCAATCTCTGAAGAAAAGGTCACATTGGCCACAGAGATTGCACTTCCTGCTATTGCTGCATTCCTCGAACAAATGCCCAACTTCTCTACACTTATTGCAAAAGATTTCCTGGCACGCTGAGACGAAATGCCCATGTCTACATTTCTGGCCACATCAACTTGGGCATTCCTTGATGATAAATGTGGCCCCAGTTCTCACTCCGAAAGAGATGGCCTTCCTCCCCACAGAAGTTGCAGCTCCTCGGCCGATCGCACTGATTGTCCAGGTGTTCTTTGGAACCGCAGGAACGACACCTCTGACCCGAACAATCTAACTTCACGTGGCCCATCTCTCCACATCTACGACGGTACAACGGCAGGCCTGGGTAGAAAACGAAACCCTTGTTCCTGTTCGCAAACGATCCTGTAGGGTGCATCAGAACATCCAGAGCATTAGAGTCTGCCCTCAGTCTCACCTGAAAATGTCTTTTCCCGTTCCAGATTCCATACTTGTCCTTCAGCTTTTACCCTCTTTTAACTGATTCACAGTACCTGGACAGGAAAGCGTGAATTTTTCTTTCGAAGTATTTTATTGTCACGTTTTTTTTCAGCATTTACATCGTTTTCACAAGAGATAATCACATTTTAAAAGGAATAACTTGTTAAAAAACTGTAGTTAAAGACATCTGAGAAAATAAAAAAAACAATCATTAAAATTACAATTTTGAAGACTAAAACCATTGTCTCTCTTGTGCAGGCAGGAGTTTGCTTTAAAAGTCAAATTTCTGCAAATTGCACCCAGCTCTCCGGAAAAGTGGATGTCCGCATGTGTGTTCCCCTGTGGCCGACAGGCCTACTGCCGCAGGTGGTAAGGGGAGCATTTTGGCTGGGCGACCAGGCGCGTGGCGGCCGGGCTCTGCTTCTGGGCCGAGGCCCCCTCGTCCGATTGGCTGGGCGTGGTCCCCCTGCAGCCTTGCACGTGCCATCCTCACGTTGGCTTGGAGGGGGACCATCACCCGCTTTCCCACCAGCAGGTCCCTTGTGGCCCAGACGGCTTCTTTCATGGCGTTAAGGGTGAGCCAGAGCGAGGCAAACTTCTTTTTGACCATGTCCTTCAAGCCCTGGCCCACCCCCAGGATGGCAATGTTGTAGTCCATCTGGGCCGACCCAGGACCCGTCGCTGGCAGGCTCAGGAATTGCAGGGGGCCCATCGCGCCAGTGCAACGCAGCACTCCCAGAGCACGTGCCCCACCATCTCGGGTGCTCTGCATCCCAGCATTGGGCAGGTGGGGTCCGTGGCCATGCCCCGGGAGTGCCTAACTGCCCTGGTCGGGAGGATCTCATGAGCCGCCATCCACGTCAGGTCTTTCTGACTGTTCCGGAGAGCCGGGTGTGATGCGTTGCACCACACTTGCCTGGCCTCACTTTGTGTGAGGCCAGGCACTCTGCACGCGGTCTCTCTGACCTGTACAAGAGTGTACAAAAATCTGCTTTTTCTAAAAAATTCTTCTTAAGAAACTTTGCTATAAAAACGTATTCGCCCTGGAGGCTAAAAGAGACTGGTCTACTCAAGTCAGGTTTTAAAAGTCCGAGCTTTCTCAGGCCCGACCCCATCCAGAAGCGGGCCATGGCTGCAGTCTTGTTTTCTCTGGATGGGATTGTGGCGTACCGGATGTGGAGCGCAGTGAAGACGCTCCCTAAAAACAGGTGGGGGTCCGGGAGGCCTTTTCCACCGTTGTCTTTTCTTTTTTTTTGAAGACCACCCGTCGCACTCGCTCCCATTTGGACCCCCACACGAAATAAACAATCACTCAGTCCAAACCTAAAAGAAACCGTCTCGAGGGACTAAAAACAGAACAGACAGTGAAAAGCAAAGGTAAAATAACAGTCTTGATGATTAAAACCTTGCCTTCTAAAGTCAACCGTTGCAGTCCCCAAAATCCCAGTCTTTGCCTAACTTTCCCTAATAGGTCAGTCCAGTTTCCCCGTCCTCCACCCTCATTGTCAAATTTAACTCCTAAAATTTTAACCTCATCGTCGTTAAAAACCAAATTTAGTCCTCCTGCGTTCACGTTCCCCCACAGCCCGAAGAGCTTTGCCTCGGACTTGATCTTATTGAGCTCAGCGCCCGAGGCCTGACCGTACCAGTCAGTCAAGACCAGTGCTCTTCGTATTGACAAAAGATCAGTCGTTAAAAAGGTCACGTCGACCATGTATAAAACGCATGTCGCGGTCAGTCCACCAGTCCTGGGGATTGTCAGTCCTTTGATCCTTTGTCCCTTAAGATCTGCGCCAGTGGCTCGATACAAGCCACGTACAGGAGGGGAGATAAAGCAGGGGTTCTCAACCTTTTTGACCTCGGGGCCCAAATTGTCCAAATCAAAGTGTCCCGCGGCCCATTAAAACACGCATTATTTCAGCCAATCCAAATCAAGGTTTGTAGAATTTAATAACTATATGAAATACACAAAAATTTAGATAAATAAATATGATACACCAAGATCATAAGGAAAGCTGTAATCCTGCACATACAACACTGAATAAGGGAGTTGCTCTTATTACTTGTACTTGCTCTTGCTTACTTATTACTAATCTAAAATATATGTATACTTAAAAAAACACATGAAATGTATATAAATTAAATTTAAATTCAGTAGTAATAAAAATACATTTAAATAAAAAAATCAGGTTACATAATTAAAATGTGTCTACAGTGGCAGACAAAACCAAAATGCAAAAAATCTACATGGAAAAAAAAACAAAACGAGGAAACAAAACTTAAATCAAATAAAATTATCTGCCAATCGGGTTAAAAAATGTACTTTGTAACAAAAGTATTTGTCTTGTTTTAGGCTGTTACCGAGTAGATTTGTTTCTGCATTTCAGTTCTTGTTCTAATTGGGTTTAATATAAAAGTTGCTGCTTAAATTGAGAAACATCATGTTATTAAAATTTCACTTTACAGTTCTTGTTTCAGACATTTCTGTGTCAAACATAATTTCTATTAAAAAAAAAAAATGCTTATTTCAAGAAAATAGGACTAATTTTGACAATATAAGCGAGTAATTACGGTAGTGTAAATAAGTCGATCCGCTTATAAGTCGACCCCCCCTACTTCAGCTGTGAGATTGTGGTATTTTGTTTAGACCCTCTTATAAGTCGGGGGAAAGAAATGAGAAAAAAGTGAAAAGATAGAAATGAGTAGAAACCCAATTTTGTGTTTCATATAAAGTCAATTCCGGTTATTTGGGGCTCACAGGGACACTTAAATGGCGCCGGGCACACACACCCTTGCGAAATAAGATGAGAAGTAACCCTTAAAATATCATTAAACATGTTTTTTCCCAAACTTAAACATATAACACAGAACTAGAGGGGGAAAAAATGATAGAACACCTGTTCAGATGCTCTTTAATCCTGTAGAAATAATAAAACTATTCAGACTTTCTTAATGGTAAAAGAAACCTAAAAATAAAGTAACCCATTGTTTAAGTTGGTTTTAATCTATTGAAGTTATTGTATGTTTAAGGTTTTATTTGCCATTGGTATCGTTGCATTATAATTTTAAAGGTTGTGGGAAAAGTGCCCTGCCCCTTTAAGACGGACGCCAATGCTGACTCGTGGTTTGGGAATAAATAAGAGTGTGCCAAAGAGTGTGTGACTGTGCTTGTGTGCGCGTGCGTGCGTGTGTGTGGAGCAGCCCGCCAGTCGGTGCTCCTTTGCGCACACTGTGCTGTGCTCGGCTCGCGCACATCTTTTTGACGCAGAGGTTTGACGTAAAATGAAAGCCCCATGCCCCGTTTTCTGAAAGATTTATTTAGTTCACGTCATAAATGTTAATTTTATTACCGCGCTTGTGTCTGTTGTTTATTTTTGTGAGAAAGGGTGAAATATCTGCGCACTGTTCTGAGTAAAATATTTTCTATTTCGGTAGACCGCGCGTATAAGTCGACCCCCCCACTTTAAACCCGAAATTTTAAGGAAAAATCCTCGACTTATAGTCGAGTAAATGCGGTAAATTAAGACAAAGTAATCATTCACACTTAATTCTAAGCTAGTAGGAAAAAGTAACAACATTTATTGTCTATTACAAGACAAATGTTAAGATTTTTTGGCTTTATTTTCGTTTCCTTTTTACATTTTCTTCACTTGCTATCTCTTTTTAGTAGAAAGCTTTATTTTCTTTCGTTTCAGATTTTTCCTTAATTTTCTGAAAAAATGTAAAAATTGCAAGCGAAAAACCAAGATGTCAAGCTGTTTAAGCTAACGTTTGATATTTTTGCCATTAATATAAACAAATTGAAGTCGTAACTTTTACCTTCATTTGTTCGTTTTAAGAACGTCCTCCACCTTCAGTCAAAAGTCTGCCGCTACTGACTGCTGCTTATTGGAGCGTGTTGACACCTCAGCGCCATCTAATGGTGGGGAGCTCATTGTTCCGCGGACTTCGCGGCCCGCGATCGCAGGAAAAAAAATATTCTCGCGGCCCAATGGTTGAGAATCACTGAGATAAAGGACACCCCTGACGGACGCCACTGCAGATATTGACCGCTTTTGTCAAATGCCCGTTAATTTGGAATTTGCTGACAATGCCGTTGTACAGCAGTCCCACTCATGAATCTCCGCGGAAAACCCATTTTTTGGCAGTACCTGGAGCAGGTACTGGTGCGAGATCCGATCAAAAGCTTTCTCGAAATCTAAGTTTACCACAGCTAAGGGAATGTTTCTGTCTCTCGCAAAACAGACCAGCACTAGGCTGTCCGTGATCTTCTTCCCGGGCACAGCACACGCTTGATCCGGGTGGATCAGTCCGCCTAAAACAGTCGACATTCTATTATTTAAAATTTTGCTAAAAAGCTTGCAGTCCAGATTTAAAAGAGTGATCGGTCGCCAGTTTCGTAGGTCAGTCTTGTCTCCTTTTTTGTGCAGTAATGTCACTGTCCCTACTCTAAAACTGTCCGGCAGTCGGTCAAGTGTCTCAAACTCGTTAAAAACAGCCAGTAGGTCGTGTGCTAAAATGTCCCAGAAGGTTTTGTAAAACTCGAGGGGAAGTCCGTCCATACCTGGAGACTTCCCCTGTTTAAAACCTTTCAGTGCATTGTGTATCTCTAAAACGGTAAAATCTTGGGCTAAAAGCACGTTGTCTGTTGCTACTGACGTTTGCTACTGCCTACTGAGCCAGCGGGCCTTTTTTGCACTTGAGCATTTGGGAGCGACACGACGATGATGCTGCTGGGCAGGCTGATGTCTGACACTGTCTCCATGGTTTCCTCTGCATCCTTTTCTTCCTTCTCAGTCTCCTTCGCCTCCACCACCTTCACCACTTGTGGTTCCGACTCCGCCCCCGTGGCTGCATCCAGTTCCTGACCAATCCCTGAGGCTGGCTGGGACTTTGAGTTTCCCGCCAAAACCTCAGGGACCGCCTCCGGAGCAGCCATTTTGGTAGCCTTCAGCTTGTTGGCAAAAGATTTTGGGCAATCTCTGTAGAGATGGTTGAACTCACCGCAGAGATTGCACCGTCTGCCATTGGTGCACTCATCAAAAACATGCCCAATTGCTTTGCACTTCCCGCAAACGATTGTCTGGCACGCCTCGGCGAGATGCCCATGTTGTCCACACTTCCGGCATTCCCTGATAATAAATGTAGCCTCTGTTTTCTCCCAGCACGATCATCGACGGTATTGGACAGAGACCCTAGAATGCGCTTGGGTCTGCCCGTTGTTAAATGGGCACTCTCCAAGCGCAGTTCCAGATCCCATCCCTGTCCAACACCTTGGTCGGCTGTTGCCGAACAGTGCAAAATCTCGCCAACCATACTGCTATGTCGTCTCCAGTCACAGTTTAATTAAACAAACCTTCAGAGACAACAAACCTAAGTTTACTACATAATTTAAAACCCATTAAAACCATGTTTTAAATGCAGCCACAAATTCTGTGCTCCCTTCCAAACCTCACACTTTTCACATGAATGGTTGGGAAGGTGGGTTCCATGAGCAGTGTTGGAGGTTTCCTGATTAAAAACACCTGTTGAAACAAACATTGGTTAGTGGCAATCAGGCAGGGACATGGACAGCATTCAAGTTAAAACAACCGTTAAAATGACATTAGGTCTTGTGACACGTTCCCTTTTCTTTTTGTTAGGTGGGGATCAGGGGGGATCGTGCCCTTCACTTTAGGATTCACAGAGCATTTCTCTCGTTTATCCTTTGGTGAAGATGTTCTAGGCTCTATGTGCAGAAAAGAGACCTTATTCTGGGCTCCGAGCGGCCACACCCGCTCCTGGTCTTCCACTGGGGAACTACCAGCGCGCTGTGGCCCTCTTCTCGTCCGCACTGGACAGAGGAGAGCCTGCAGGTCTTTTCTGAACTTGAGCGCTTGGGAGCGGCACTACAATGTCGCTCCCGCTGGGAACACTTACCTCTGAGACCGTCTCCATCGTCATTTTCTTCTGACCCTTCTGTACCTTCATTTGAATTTCCCGCCAAAACCTCAGGGACCGCCTCCTCTTGAGGGGCAGCCGTTTTGTTGGCCTTTAGCCTGTTAAACGATTTTGGGCAATCCCTGAAGAGATGGTCACGGTCACCACAGAGATTGCACTTTCTGCCATTTGGACATCCCTCGAACACATGCCCAATTTCTCTACACTTTTTGCAGAAAACTTCCTGACACGCTTTGGCAAGATGCCCATGTTGTCCACACTTCCGGCACAACTATGGGCATCCCTTGGTAGTAAATGTGGCCTCTGTTCTCACCCATTTTAGCCAAAAGGCCGAGAAGCGACTTCCCACAAACGATTGCCTGGCACGTCTCAGAGAGGTGCTCATTCTGGCCGCACTTTCAGCACAGCTCGCTGATGATAAATATAGCCCCTGTTCTCTCCTAGCACCATCATCGGCAGTAGTGGACAGAGACCCTGGAATGCGCCTGGATCTGCCCTTTGTTTAATGGGCACTCTCCAAGCGCAGTTCCAGATCCCATCCTTGCCCAACACCTTGATCGGCTGTTGCCAAACAGTGCAAAACCTTGCCAACCATACTGTGTCGTCTCAAGTCCCAGTCATTAAACATCCTGACAATCGCCACTTTTGTGAATTGTCAGTTAGCCGAGCAGCCGACATGGCGAAGACACCAACAGCCTTAAAAACAAACCAATAAAACAAACACCAATAAATTAACTAAAACAGCAATAAGTAAAAAAAGTCTTGCCTTCAAACACTTAAAAACGCACAAACCTGCAAAAGTAAAAGCAAAACAATCATTATTCCTCCTGTGGAGTCCACTCATAAGAACAGATTTCTTTCGAAAAGTTTGTCACATTTTTTACTCCAATATTTACAGACAGTTTGCCATAAAAAACATCTAATTTTAAAATCACTTCTTCTGATGTTTTAAATAAATAAATGCTAAAACTGCTGGAAAAGGACAATAAAATAGTCGAAATAAAGCTAAAAACAAACACGCTAGTTACGTTTTCAAGAACTAAAACATTGACTCTCGTTAAGGCAGGAGTTTGCATGTAACGTCCAATTTCTGCAAATCACACCCAGCTCTCCGTGACAGTGGATGTGTGCGAGCTCAGAGGAAATCCGCACACCTTTGGCCGACAGGCCCGCTGTCCCCTTTAGCCGCAGGTGAAAAGGGAAGCATTTAGGCTGGGCAACCAGGTGGCGGCCATGCTCTGCTTCCGGGCCGAAGCCCCCTCGTCCGACAAGCCGTCGTAACTCTAAAACTGTCGTGTAGTTTGTTAAAGTGGTCAAATTCTTTAAAAACAGTCAATAATTTGTGTGCTAAAATATTGTCTCTCCCTTCCGGAGAGCCGGGTGCAATGCGTTTTTCCACACTTGCCTGGCATCACTTTGTGTGAGGCCAGGCACTCCGCATAGAGAGAGACAATGGACTTGTCTTTCTCTAAAACGTATATCTTTACAAATTTCCAGATAAAAACATACTTGCCCTCAAGGCTAAAAGAGAGCGTTGTTTCAAATCTGGCTTTAAAACGCCAAGCCTTCTCAGGTACGACCCCATCCAGAAGCAGGCCATGGCTGCAGTCCTTTTTTCTCTGGATGGGGTCGTGGCATGCCGGATGTGGATCGTGGTGAACATGCTTCCTAAAAACGGGTGGGGGTCCAGGAGGCCTTTTCCACCATTCTTTCCTTTTCTTGAAGACCTCCCGTCGGACTCGTTCCCATTTGGACCCTCACACAAAATAAAAAATTGCTCTGTCCAACCCTAAAAGAAACCGTCTCGGGAGACAATAAACAGAACAGACATTTAAAAGCAAAGGTAAAATAACAGCTTTTAAGTCCCCAGAAGCCCAGTCGTTGCCTGACTTTCCCTAGCAGATCAGTCCAGTTGCACCGTCCTGCACCCACATTGTCGAATTTAACTCCTAAACTCTTAAAATCAGGGTCATTAAAAACCAGATTAAGTCCGCCTGCGTTTACGTTCCCCCACGGCCCGAAGAGCTTGGCCTCGGACTTGCTCCTGTTCAGCTTAGCGCCCAAGGCCTGACCGTACCAGTCAGTCAAGTCCAATGTTGATGGACTTGATACAAGCCACGTACAGGAGGGGAGATAAAGGACACCCCTGACGGACGCCACTGCGGATAATGACCGCTTTTGTCAAGTGCCCGTTAATTTAGAATTTGCTGACAATGCCGTTGTACAGCAGTCTCACCCAAGCTATGAATCTCCCTGGAAAACCCATTTTTTGCAGTACCTGGAGCAGGAAATCTAAATTTACCACAGCTAAGGGAATGTTTCTGTCTCTCGCAAAACCGATGGCGTCCGGGTGGATCAGGTCGCCTAAAACGGTGGACATGCGATTGGCTAATTTTTTGTTAAAAAGTTTGCAATCGAAATTTAAAAGAGTGATCGGTCGGCACTTCCGTAGGTCAGTCCTGTCTCCTTTTTTGTAAAGTAAAGTAACTGTCCCTAATCTAAAACTGTCGGGTAGTCGATCCAGAGTCTCGAATTCTTTAAAAACAGTCAGGAGGTTGTGCGCTAAAAGGTCCCAGAAACACAGATAAAATTCTAGGGCATCCATTCCTTGGGACTTCCCCCCTTTAAAACCTTTTAACGCATTGTGTATTTCTAAAACCGTAAAATCTTCAGATAAAAGCACGTCCTCCTTTCCCACCGACTTGTCTAAAAAACTCAAAACTTCTAAAAGGGTGCCGTTGTGTACTACTTTTTCTTTATATAGATCCGAGTAAAAACCCCCAACCCCCTTTATAATTTCTCGGTCTTTTAGTTCTCTTCCTCCCAAGTATAACTTTGTCATTCCCTCCCCTTTTGCTATAATTTTCTTAGAAAAGTAACGTGTACACTTTTCCCCTTCAATTTCTTGTTCCCTACCCCTTAAAATCACCCCTTTACATTTTTTGTTTGCTAAAAACGACATTACTTTATTTTAAAGAAGAAATCCCTGTGATTAAAAAAAGAAGTTAAAATCAACATCGTTTAAAAGGTTAAAATACCGTTGCAGTCTTTGTTGCAGCCCCATCATGTGCCTATCCTCTTTTTGTTTCGTTTACCCCATCTTTTATAAAAGGTCTGCGTTCGGTCTTTCACCATTTCCTACCACTGTGCTCGTGAAGGGAAGATGTCCTGAAGAGTTTTCAATTGGCTAAACAGTTCAGCTTCCACAAGCTGCTTCTTACTGTCATACCTGTCGTGAAAGAAAGCGTGCAGGAAAGCATAGAGTGGTCGGAGAAGAACATAGGCGTCACTGTAGCACCGGTCGGTCGGCAGGCAGTCCCTGGTAAAAACGTAGTCAATGCGAGAGGCTCTGATGCCGTCACCACTGACCCAGGTGAAGCCCTCCTCTCTAGGATGCAGAGTCTTGAAACAGTCTACTAACTTAAAATCCTTGACTATGTTCTGCATTAAAACGTTTTTTCTACATTAAAATCAGTCCATGTTCTCCTGTCTTTTTTGGATTAAACGCAGTTAAAATCCCCTGCTAAAACCAGGGGGGGTACTCCCAGAGGCCGGTGGAGGAATCAAAATTCCCGCCGAAACCTCTGGGACCGTTTCGGAACTACGACAGTATCTCCGACTTTCGTTCTTGATTAATGAAAACATTCTTTTCAAATGCTTTCGCTCTCGTCCGTCCTGCGCCGGTCCCCACGGAGTTTTCGGTTGCCCGGAAAGTGTGACCGCGGCGTGTGTCGCCTATGGTCCTTAATAGATCCACAGCATGTTTTGCGAAGGCCCAGCCCAGCAGAGGGCATCCTACTCGGGGACCATTTTACTTGCCTTCAGCTTGTTGGCAAAAGACTGAGGACAATCTCTGTAGAGATGGGTAAACTCACCGCAGAGATTGCACTTTCTGCCATTTGTGCACTCCTCAAATAAGTGCCCAATTTCTTTGCACTTTCCGCTCACGATAGTCTGGCATGCCTCGGTGAGATGTCCATGTTGGTCACATTTACGGCACAACTTGGGCATCCCCTGGTAGTAGATGTATCCCCTGTTCTCTCCCAGAAATATCATAGACTATATCAGAGTGATACCCTGGAGCGCGCTAGGATCTGCCCGTTGTTTCACGGGAACTCTCCAAGCACAGTTCCTGATCCCGTCCTCGTCCAATACCTTGACAGGCTGGCTCCGAATGGAGCAAAATCTCGCCGACCACACAGCAATGTCCTCCCCTGTCACGGTCTCGTTTAACATTCTGACAATCACCACTTTCTGTGAACTATCAATAAGATTCTCCACCGTGAACAAGGAAAAGTTGGCTTTTAACAATTCAAACCGAATCCAGAAATCTGTTAGCAAAGAAAGCGTTTTAAAACTTAAATCGAAGCCTTTGTTTTGGGGGGAGAGTCAGGAGACAGTTCAGATCGTCAGCTTTAAATCCCAGCACTTTCTGGATGAGTCCCCAGGAAAAATCCAACTGCGACATTCATGTCAGGAACCCATCCTCCTCCTTTTAAAAAAGAAAACGCATGAGCCGTCACGAGCAGCCGAGATGCGGAGACACCAACAGCTTTAAAAGAGAAGCCACTAACAAACCAGCACCAATAAATTAAATAAAACGGCAATAAATAAGTAAAAGAAAGATCTTACCTTTCACTTTTAAAACCACAAAGACCTGCGAAGTAAAAACAATTGCAAAAGCAATATTCCTCCTGTGGATTGTATTCATCTCCTCCCTCCCCCTCTTCAGCTCCCCTTTTCTCGTGTGGCTTGAAAGAGCACCCATCCCACTCCCCCACGTCCATTATTATCTCCCCTCTTGCCCCTCGTCCCCCTTGAGCATTCCACTCCTTCTCCTGGATTTTACTTTTGTCCTCCTCTCCAACATCCTCCCTCCCCAAAAAAATTGTTAGAGTTCAAACTCGCCTCCTGTGGGTGAGACCTGCTCCACCGCACTGTACTCCTCCATGTGGAATTCCAACCATGGCTGAGATGCGTTCAGCTGTGCCTCCTTGTCTACCCACTCAGTCTCTGGCATGCTCCCGTTTAACTCCAATGCCTGCTGCTTGGCCTTATTCCTCGCATTGCTGGTTGTAGACGGCCCCGGCACCTGGCTTCACCCTCCTTGCACCTCCGTCAAGATCCTCCTGAGGCTTGATTCCGACGCTTGGCCATCCTTAAACAGGCTTGCGAAGCTCCTCTGTCTCGTGGAGCAGCTTCGGAACAGATGGCCTGGCTCTCCGGAGAGGTTGCAACTCTTAGGCTGATTGCAGTCACCTGTGTGGTGATCACATGACCGGCAGAAACGATATCTCTGCCCAAGGAGCAGTGCCAAGTTCTTTTTCCTTCCCCAGTCCTCAAAATAATTTGCACAGTCCTTCAGCAGGAAAAAAGGTCAGATCCATAAATCCAAAAGACGAAAAATCCTGCAGGCAAAACATTTTGGACACTGGCAGTCCAAAAACACCTTGAAAAGAGAAAAGAAAGGAAAAGAAAATAAAATTGAATTGAATTGTATGGGGAACAAGGAACACCTTGTTCATTTGAACTACGAACAGCCGCATTGACAATGGAGGTGGAGAATATAGTCCATTTGGACTCAATGTTGCCCACCTCCCTCAGGATCTCGTTGAAGTTTTCCTGGAGATGAGTTGAAGACCTCCCTGACAGAGCTAGACGTTCCCAGCAGACCCTTACAATACGTTTGGGTCTGCCAAGTCTGTCCAACTTCCTCTGCCACCGGGTCCAACTCACCCCCTCTCAGGACAGCTCAGCCCCTCTCTTCACACGAGTGTCCAAGACATATGGTCGAAGGTCTGATGATACAACAACAAAGTCGATCATAGACCTTCTACCCAGGGTGTCCTGGTGCCATGTGCACAAATGGACACCCTTATGCTTGAACATGGTGTTTGTTATGGACAAGCCGTGACTAGCACAGAAGTCCAGTAACAGAACACCATTCGTGTTTAGATCAGGGAGACCGTTCTTCCCAATCACGCCCCTCCAGGTATCACTGTCGTTGCCCATGTGAGCGTTGAAATCCCCCAGTAGAACAATGGAGTCCCCATTTGGCGCACTCTCCAGTACTTCTTCCAGGGACTCAAAGAAAGCCTGGAACTCTACACTGCTATTTGGTGCATAGGCACAAATTACAGTGAGAGACCTGTCCACCAGAGTGACCACTGGAGAGAAATTCAACACATGGCGGCTGAGTTGGGGGGCGATAAGCAAGCCCGCTCGCCGCCTCTCACCATGAGCAATTCCAGAGTAGAAGAGGCTCCAACCTCTTTCAAGGAGCTGTGTTCCAGATCCCGAACTATGCGTGGAAGTAAGCCCAACTATTTCTAGCTGGTATCGCTCAACCTCCAACACAAGCTTGAGTTCTTTCCCACTCAGCGAGGTGACGTTCCATGTCCCAATAGCCAGATTCGTTGCCGAAGGCTTGGGTCGCCGTGACATCTCTACACGACTGCCACCAAAAACGCAATGCACCTGCCCTTTTTGTCCCCTCCTGCGGGTGGTGAGCTTACTGGAGGGTGGCCTCACATTGCTCTTTCGGGCTAAGCCCGGCCGGGTCCCGAGAGCAAGATTCCGGCCACTAGACGCTCTCATACGTGCTCCCGCCCCAGGCCTGGCTCCAGGGTGGGGCCCCGGTGATGCCAATCTGGGCAACGTAGCGACCGCATGTATTTTGTTGTCCATAAGGGGGTTTTGAACTGCACTTAGTCTGGCCCATCAACTAAGAACTGTTTGCCATGGGTGACCCTTCTGGGGGCTTTTGGGCCCCCGACAACATAGCTCCTAGCATCATTTGGGCACACAAACCCCCACACCACTGTAAGGTGGCAGTTCACGGAAGGGAAATAAAAAAATAATAAATGTCTTTGATACAAAGCTAGTCACTAATATGCTCCCTCTTAATCGTTTCCAAGTAAAATGGCAAAGCAAAAGTTGAATTGGCTGTGTCCAAAGAACGCTGTTTCTGCTCAGTTTCGAACTGAAGACCTTTCGCGTTTTAGGCGAACGTGATGACCACTACAGAAACACATGATGACAATCAGCAGTATGATGAATTCTAACACAATGGAATACGATATTTGCCAAGGTAATTACTGAACGTTGAAGAAGATTTCATGCAACACAAGCTCTTGCCAAGGTTCCTGCTAATATCCTGGCAAGGTACTGAAAGATGTAAAAGTTTCCTTGTTACAAGAGTTATTTATGAAATTTCGATTGTAGATCTCATCTAAAGGCAACAAATCACATCAGATGTGCCTCATAATGTGGGCAGTGGCCAGCACGAGGATTGAACTTACAAATTGGCTGTTGACAAGTTGACTAATCCTGGAGCTCGGGGTTGTTTATAATGGTTCTCACTTCACCAGAAGGGTCCGTCCTGCCTCAGGAACCCAGTTTGTCCTCGCTGTACAAGTGAACATCCTCATTTTAAATGTGTCCAAAAATAGAGAACTGGAAAGAAGTTTGGAAGTCTTGACTTTCTATAGAGCAGGGGTACTCAATAGGCACACTCCGGTTCGCATCCAGACCCAGACGCGATTACTTTTGGACCGACGGCAAAACCAACATGCTACTTTTGTGATCAAAATAAAAGGCGTTTTCAGTGGTCATGCGATTTTTATTCTGCATTGTTCATTCACACACACATGCACCAACGCAAACGAATATATTTATAAATGTATATAATTTATCTTGAATGATTGTGCTCGTTTTAGCTGCGGCATTTGTCCAATCACAGCCGCTGGAAGAGCAACGTGACAACTACGTCATCTGTTTGCGCTCTGGCGGCATTCAGTTACTTTAGAACACGGCCGCGGCACTTAGTCGCACAGGTTTTCAGGGTAGCCAGGCGAACGGGCGCTCTGTCGTTTGCGTATATTGAGAGATTTTTTTTTTAACCTTAAAGAATATGGCGAGCTCAAAGCTGGCCGTCGATTAGAAAAGAAAAGTTGACTTTGAAAACTGCGAGTTTAAGAGTGAGTGGACAGAATAATATGCATCCGCGTCAAGCAGAAAACCAATGTGTTTAATCTGCAACGAGACGGTCGCGATCGTCAAACGTGACCGTGAAATGCCATTTATTAATCCAAGCACAGACAATTTGAACAAATTACACACACACACACACACACACACACACACACACACACACACACACACACACACACAGGCTCATGTGTCCTGGGACAACACAAGACACCTTTCTCTAATGCTGAAATAGTCAACGAGTGTGTGAGTGAAGTGGTGACTGCTCTGTTTGAAGGGACTCAAAAGGATAATTCACAATTTATGATCTTTCTCAGATTGTTTGATGAAGAAAAGGGAGGTGAACAATATTGTGTCAAATTTATGAAGATGTTTTGGGTCTTACAAACCTCACACAAGGAGGGATTACATTTAGTGACACAGATTCTTAGAGATCGAGAGATTGACCTGAAGCATGTTGTTTCTATATGAATGACGTGCTATTCACATATCGGTTCATATTTGCAACTTGACCGATATTTTTACCGGACCTCGGACTGAACGGAAATTTCGTAAGTGGACCCTTCAAGTTTGTAATCGAGGACCTCTGCTATAGAGTATCACTCTCATAACTTATGAATTCACATGTCTTTTACTTTCAGCACTTTAAAAGCTTCTCTCGATGTCGGACAACTATGGACAAATCTTTGCCTATACCCTGATCGAAATGAAATTTGAATCAACCCGGTAGGAATGTCAATATTTCTTTAGCAACTTCATCTATTGTTTTCGTAGCACCGAGAGGTTAACGTAGAAATACGTTTCTTTAGTGTAGTGGTCATCACGTTTGCCTCACACGCGAAGGCCAGGCGAATATACCTGTAACGCGGAACCAGCCAATCAAATCGCGGCTATTCAAATCGCTTTTCGCGGTGAGGAAGGCGGAGCTCTCCGTTTGCAACAATCTTTTGGACGCGAGTTCGAATCCCAGTGAGAGTGAAGTCACTCAGACTTTAAGACATGTTTAAAAAGATGTTTGTATTATAAACGTTAATGTTAAATGTTTAAAATGTTAATTTCTTTTTATTCTAGGAAAAGTGGCCAGTAATTTTATAATTACGTATATACCATAATATAATTTAAATAAATACCATATTTATATTTTTCTACTTGCATGTTGTCTTTATGTCAAATAATAATTATGATATACATTTCAATTTCATGATATGTTGCTTATTTCAAAGTGTTTTATTAAAGCTTTTACATTTTAAAAATAAAAACAGCAGTTTTTAACATAAATAAATATGACAATAAAACATATAAACTTATAATATAAATATAAATCAATTGTGCTTATTTGGGGCAAAAATATTTAAATATGCAAATTAATACAAGTACTTCAAAAGTGTTATAGTAATAATTTAATTACAGTTTTTCTCAATCACTAAGATACATTTTTTGTCAGAGCATGAAGCAGGAGAAATAAAAGTTTATTGTTCACTGTAATATAAAAGCAGATTGCAAAACAAAGAAAACCTGCGCATTTAGCACAAAAAGACAAACTGAAATGTTGTGCATTTACATTTAGTGTGTGCAAATTTTCATGCACTGTTTTGCAGTCTGTTGCCTGTGAGGACACATTCGGCAACAGAGAGACTGACTGACTTGAAATTCTCCAAATGTTTATGGTTCTAAATGATCTTATGCTGAATTTCACTTAGTTCACAGTAATGGCTTTGTTCTCACCGACCATATGACCATATCAATTGCCCAAAACGAGAACATGAAGTTGTAAAAAATATACACTGATCCTAGAAACCGTTAGACATCCCATCATTACAATATTTCATATTGTATGTAGTATGTAGACAATTGTATTTACTTACAGTGTACTGTGGTGTGGTGCAGTATATAGAGCTAAAGTAAATGTTCTCACATTTTCTTACTTTGACATTTTTTCAATCTATAGGTCCAGTAGAGTTTATGGATGGGCAGGACTCACAGCTCTATAGAACATATAGTCGTACAGTAACTGTTGTCAATATTTATGTACTGTACTATAGATATGACCAATCTTTGTTGTTGCTGAACACCTCATCCTCCTCTCCCACACTCTTCCTCAGATTTCCATCCTTTGTAGAGCCTTAGAAACCAGTTTTCACTGATCTGGCTTACTTTACATATGTTTATGTCCCTCACATCATCAGACAAAAGTGTTATCAATATTGACTTGTAGTGTTCAGACGGTGACAGCAGTGCTTCAGTTGTGGTTGACTTGTGTCACATGTGTTCAGCATTCTGCTGTACAGGTGAATCTCAATGAAATGTGTTGGCTAGTTGTGTTTAACCAGGTGAAAAGTGTTTATGGTTTTGCCAAAAGAGTGACTGATTTGACCAGTGTGTTTAAGCGATTGAGAATTTGGTTCAGACAAAAGAATTTGGTGTCTTAGCGATTGAGAAAAACTGTAATTGAACAGGTAATTCAACAGGCATGAAATATATTGAAATAAATGCCTGTCCTTGTCCCACAGCGGGGATTTGCATGTCACAACAGCAGATAGATATATATAGTAGAGGAGTAAAGAGTACGTACAGTATATATATATACTTGTTAGATCTATTTTATTGTATTTGGCAAGTACAAGAGCAAGGCAACGAAATGCAGTTTGGTCTAACTATAAGCGCAGAAGTGGCAATTATGAATTTTAAAGAGCATAATGGTGATGAATGAAAGTTATGAACATGTGTGTACATATAAGGAGGCTGACAATAATTTTAGGGGAATATACAGATGGGTGGTGGCACAATATACAGTACATCGGTACATAAATAAATAACTTTAAACTTATATATGATACAAAATGTTCAGTGCTATGGTGCAAATGAGCGTGAATAATCAAAAACAGTAGTGCAGAGGAATGTAAACAGTTGTGTGCACAAAACAAGAAAGTCCAGTGCAAGACCAGATGAGTGTGGTGTGGTGTGGCCAATAGTGCAAATGGGATTGCAGAGGGTGAAATGTAGATGGTGAGAGGGGTAGTGCAATTAATGTTTGAGGCAATTAATGTTCAGGAGTATCACAGCTCTGGGGAAGAAGCTGTTCCTCAGTCGTGTAGTCCTAGTCCTGATGGCAGGAGAGAGAACAGTTTATGAAATGCCGCACACAAGGTTTGCTCTGAATGTCTTTGTTGGCAGGGAGAGATGAGCCAGTGATGTGTTGAAACGAACATAACCATGAATAACACACATCGTAATGATCATGCCACGGAAGCTGCTCTCCAGTGAGTCCACCAGTGGGTGTGAGTCCTGCTCCAGGATGGGTGATGGCTTTTCTCCTCTACTGCACCGTGTCCAGAGTGCAGCCCAGAGCAGAGATGGACATTCTGATGATCCTGTCCAGTCTCTTCCTGTCCTTCCCTGAGATGCTCCTCACCATACAGGATTGCTGATGCCCCCACAGAGAGTCACAGAAGATCTTCAGTAGGAAGATCCCTCACTCCCGAAAGACCGCAGTATCCTCAGCAGGTAGAGTAGCTCTGACCCATCCCGTATTGCCAGCTTCTATTCAAATTGAGCAATGCAATAATAAGAATTTGTTAAAAAAAAAAAACAGTATTTACAAAATCACTTTCACATAATTTCTAATCCTAACACTGTAAGAACCACAATCTCCACCCACCGCTAATGAAGACTGTTGACGGGTCTTTTTCTCTGAGGAGCCGGCTTATCCTGGAGCTTGGGGTTGTTTATAATGGTTCTCGCTTCATCAGAAGGGTCCGTCCTGCCTCAGGAACCCAGTTTGTCCTCGTCTGAAACTCACACTGATATTGCCTGGAAAAATTAGTTTCCTCTTCATTCTGGAGAAGAAAAAAGAGCATAAATAGTAACAAAAAACAAACATAAACGTGTTTATTGGAGTTAATCATCAATAAGTTACCCACTGTTGTAATTCTACCTTGTTATTATTTAACCTTTGCTAAATTAAAATGAAGTTGAGACCATTAGTTTGGACTTTACTTACAGTACTTTTACCCTGAAAAGATGAGCTGGACATTCAAATCAGAAATGTTCAGATGAGAAACCAGCCTGAGATTAAACATACGTGTAAGTGCCTGAATACTATCAGCTAGCAAACATTTCAAACAAACTAAAAATCCAACTGAAAAATAACTAAATAAACTAATTTCTGTTAATGTATTCAGGGGTCCTTATGAATATGTTCTGATGGGCAGATTCGGAATCTATTACCTCCTCACAAAATAATATGTAATAAATAATTAATAAAGTGGTTATTTATTACAGCTGTACGTTTACATCAACACCGTTTTATACTAAGTATGTGTAGTTAAATGCATGCTAAACTGGATAGATAGATAGATAGATAGATAGATAGATAGATAGATAGATAGATAGATAGATAGATAGATAGATAGATAAGGATAGACAAATGGATGGATGGATGGATGGATGGATGGATGGATGGATGGATGGATAGATAGATGGATGTGTTTTTATTTACAACGCGGTTATTTACAACGATTGCCGTTAAGAAAAGCACATGAAAACCTGTCTCGCTTCAACTCGACTGAATGCAATTTGTAAATACGTACTAGATTCATGACAGAATAAGTAGATTTTAACTTACCCTTTCTCTTCCTGTTAATCCAACAGCGTCGCCATTCTCCATAATATCCGCTTCCTTACCGCTACGACAACGGGGAAACAGCGCCCCCAAAACCTCGCTAGTGGTGAAACTGTGTATTACGTCCGTAGTGTTAAGGACTACCATAGAGAATGAATAGGAAAAGTTAAGGAAGTTAAGCTTAACTATTTTCGGCTGCCGAGCAGAAGGTCCCCAGTTCAATACTGAGAAGAAAAGCTTTTTCTTGTGCTAGAACTATTAATTTCTGACAGATTTAGAACTTTAGAGTCGTTTCTAACTAATTGTCTTAGCTCAATTCTGAGCAAAGCAAGGCAGGTTAGCTCAGTCAGTTAGAGCGTGGTGCTAATAACGCCAAGGTCGTGAGTTCCATCCTTGTACTGGCCACTGCCCAGACTTGAGGCACAACCGATGTGATTTTTTGCTTTTAGATGAGATCTACACTCAAAATTACATAAAGAACTTTTGTAACAAGAATCTTCTACAACTTTCAGTACCTTGCCAGGATATTGGCAGAACCTTGGCAAGATCTTGTGTTGCATGAAATCTTCCTCAACGTCAGCAAGTACCTTGGCAAATATCGTATTCCATTGTGTTAGAAATCATCATACTGCTGAATACCTTTCCAGTCTTCAGACGTTCTATTCACAATTCTACAGCAGGTCAAACAAAGTCTGCGAAATTATATCTTACAGAAAGAACATCTAACTCACAAAGAAGGGTAGAAAAACACAAGCAGGGGCTGCGGCAATGTGAGAGGAAGAAAGGTTCACCTACACATTTTTGGCAGACATCTCATTCCATGAAATCGTTAGACAGGGGACTGTCTATTGGGGCACTCAAACTCACAGCCTTTGATGGCCTCAGTCGCAAATTTCAGATGTCCAAAGCATGTGGAGATTCTTGGTCATCTGGGTGAGTTTGTTGAATGATTGAACCCTGTAAACTAGTATTCTTCATGAATGGTGGTTGCTAGAAAGCAGGTCGAGTCTCGTATGCAGTTTAGATGTTTAATGATGAAGTCCGTTCGGCAAAATCAGGGTCATAAGACAGGCACAGGGTCGAGGGCAGGCAGAAGCAAGATCACAACGAGGTCACAGGCAGGAGGTCAATAAACACAGAAGTAACTAGAAAACACAGAAGACAAAGGCAAGGAACGTGGCAACGGCAGGCGTAGGCAAAGCTTCGCCCCGATCTAACGGCTTGCAAGTCTTTATATAGTCCTCGTGATTGGCGGCAGGTGAATTCAGCTCCCGCGCGCCGCGGAGAGAGAGTGCGTGCACGCGCCAGCGGCACCAGCACGCGCGCCGGCTCGGGAGACTTGCACACGGTCATCACAGAGCCCTCCCCCTATGCGCGGCTCCCGACGCGCATACGGAACATCATCCAACCCTGGCCTCCACTCCCTGAGTCCTTTGAGTCCCTCCGAAGTGTCAGGGGGCCAGGGTGGCAGAAGCGAGGGCAGAGGCGAAGACTCTGGAGCAGGCGAAGGCAGAGGCGAAGACTCTGGAGCAGGCGAAGGCAGAGGCGAAGACTCTGGAGCAGGCGAAGGCAGAGGCGAAGACTCTGGAGCAGGCGAAGGCAGAGGCGAAGACTCTGGAGCAGGCGAAGGCAGAGGCGAAGACTCTGGAGCAGGCGAAGGCAGAGGCGAAGACTCTGGAGCAGGCGAAGGCAGAGGCGAAGACTCTGGAGCAGGCGAAGGCAGAGGCGAAGACTCTGGAGCAGGCGAAGGCAGAGGCGAAGGGCACAGAGGCGAAGACTCTGGAGCGCGAAGGCGAGAAGAGGCAGGCGAAGCTCTGAGAGACTTCGTCGGCGGCAGACACAGGTTCGTCGGCGAGTTCGTCGCGGCAGACACCTGGTTCCTCAGCAGCAGCAGCAGACTCGAGACCCTCTGGAACGTCCACAGCCTCAGCAGACTCGAGACCTCTGGAACGTCCACAGCCTCAGCAGAGAGACCCTCTGGAACGTCCACAGCCTCAGCAGACTCGAGACCCTCTGGAACGTCCACAGCCTCAGCAGACTCGAGACCCTCTGGAACGTCCACAGCCTCAGCAGACTCGAGACCCTCTGGAACGTCCACAGCCTCAGCAGACTCGAGACCCTCTGGAACGTCCACAGCCTCAGCAGACTCGAGACCCTCTGGAACGTCCACAGTCTCAGCAGACTCGAGACCCTCTGGAACGTCCACAGCCTCAGCAGACTCGAGACCCTCTGGAACGTCTTCAGAGAAGCTTGGTGGCTGAGGCAGAACGAGTTCCTCCTCAGAAAAACCTGGCGGCGGCGGCAGGAGCTGTTCCTCCTCAGAGAAACTCGGCGGCGGCGTGAGAGTTTCCTCCTCCCAAAAGCCCGGCGGCGGCGGCAGGAGCTGTTCCTCCTCAGAGAAGCTTGGTGGCTGAGGCAGGAGCTGTTCCTCCTCAGAGAAGCTTGGTGGCTGAGGCAGGAGCGGTTCCTCCTCAGAGAAGCTTGGTGGCTGAGGCAGGAGCTGTTCCTCCTCCCAAAAGCTTGGCGGCGGCGGCGGGATCAGCGGAGGCTCGGCGACATGCTCACGCTCTGCGACACCGGGTGTGCTGGGAACAGGGGACACTTGGCAAGACACAGTTGTAGGACATTTGTGTATATTCCATGGATAGCCAAAACGTCTAATAAATGAATCAATGAAGGTGCTGAATGTTATTGTCTGTAGCTCTGTGAGGCTAAAGTTCTTGCATGCCCAGTCCAAAGCCTCTCCCTTTAACAGAGACACAATAAACACAACTCTGGAACAGTCTGTTGTGTACCATGCTGGATTTGCGTTCCATATGCAAGTGCATTCAATGATAAATCCATGGCATGTTTCTCCCTCACCATCAAATTTATCAGGAAAAAACTGGTCATTTTCAGCAGAGGGTTTGACTTCACTCACCCAACCTGAACTCTCTGTGGGCTTCATGGCTGCGGAGACTCTTGGTGGCGAAGCTTTCTGTCATGAATGGTGGTTGCTAGAAAGCAGGTCGAGTCTCGTATGCAGTTTAGATGTTTAATGATGAAGTCCGTTCGGCAAAATCAGGGTCATAAGACAGGCACAGGGTCGAGGGCAGGCAGAAGCAAGATCACAACGAGGTCACAGGCAGGAGGTCAATAAACACAGAAGTAACTAGAAAACACAGAAGACAAAGGCAAGGAACGTGGCAACGGCAGGCGTAGGCAAGCTTCGCCCCGATCTAACGGCTTGCAAGTCCTTATATAGTCCTCGTGATTGGCGGCAGGTGAATTCACTTTAGGCGCGCTCCCGCGCGCCGCGGAGAGAGAGTGCGTGCACGCGCCAGCGGCACCAGCACGCGCGCCGGCTCGGGAGACTTGCACACGGTCATCACATATTCCATCTTCAACGTAGAAATGTTTCAACCCCAATCCTGCTGCATTCTTCAGTATGACATAAGTTGGCTAAAGGAGAGGCATTTATCTTACCACATGGTTGCCCATCCCCTTCCTAAAAGAGGGAACTCCCAGTAAGCCCCTACTCCATTTTCGAACCGGTGCGGGGATTCTAATCCTAGGCCGACTCGTTGATGTTTCCAATGTGATGATGTAACCGGTCCCTCTCGAACCGCCGTTACGACTCTGCGTTGTGTTGTGTGGAGAAGATGATACTGGACAAACTGCTCGAACTGCCACTGATTTATTGGGGGCAAAGCTGGAAAATGAAATGAAAAGTCGTCGTGAGGTGTGACTCAGCTCAATCCTGCCACAGACCTCCCGTCAGCAGGTCACGCTAGACTCACCATATAATATATATATATATAATATATATATATATATATATATATATATATATTAGGGGTGGGACGAGACACTTTTCCCACGAGACGAGACAAGACGAGACACTAGGTTCACGAGATCGAGACGAGACGAGATTTAGATTTTTTTTTTAAATAAAAAAAACCTTCGATATAATATAAGGAGAGCCATATTTTATCCGTATTTTATTTAACTAAAACATTCAAAACTGTTGATGCAACGTATTTTCACCAATTGCATGCAGTCATAACCAGATAACTAACATAATATTGATCATACAAAATATGATGCCATAAATTGCCAGGCAAGTAATTTCACAAAATGTTTTAACTGTCAATAGTATAGAAAATCCATCAAGCGCAGACATTAAACACTATTTATAAACAAAGACAAGTTTTCCAGTAAATTGTAAAGAATGGTAGAATCATTTTGGCATCAAGTTCAACTCAACATCAATCTACTGCATTATGATTAAATTCACTGTGTTAATTTTAGCTCTAAAAAACACATGTATTGAAAGTGTCACTGTCCAGTCAATTATAGAGAGAAGAGAGAGAGAGAGCGGGAGAGCGAGCGAGAGAGAGACAGAGAGTGAGAGCAGGACAGAGAGCGGGAGAGAGAGAGAAAGCGGCTTCCTACTTAGCTTTGTTTCGGGTATTCGTCGCTTTTCTTGCCGATTTCTTTTCTTTTTTTACGTGAAACCATGATTTCCAACCGAAAACAGACTTTGTTCAAAATAAAACATTTTGATTTTCTCGCGCGCGTCATACAGTGTTTATTTCGCGTCTTTATTTTCTCGCGCGCATACAGCGCGTCATACGCGCATCTTAAAGGCACAGCGCAGAAAACGGAGCAGCGCATATGCGCGTCGCGGGTGTGATCGATTAATTCAGTCTGTTACACTGCTTTCTGTGTTCGATTAGCAATGTCCGTGCCGTCATTGATAGTTGTAAGTTACAACTTGTAACGAAACGAACGTGTTATACTGTATTAAAGGGTTTATATATTTGTATAAATATCAAATATCAAATCCATTAATTATCACGGTATCCACGGTATTGCAAATATATCAAAAATGGCGCCAAATTCTCGCGATATCACGAGATTCAATTGGCCACGAGATCTCGTCACACCCCTAATATATATATATATATATATATATATATATATATATATATATATATATATATATATATAAAACATAACACAAGTTTCCATAACCATTCATAATACAATACAACCAAAAAGAGTGTTTAAATAAAATAAATAACCAAATAAATACCTGGAAAATGAAATGAAAAGTCGTTGTGAGGTGTGACTCAGCTCAATCCTGCCACAGACCTACGTAGCAATTAGCGCATTAGCATATACACGCCACAACCTTGCGACGAATAAACCAAAACTTTCCCACATAACTTTACAACAAAGTGCACACAAGGATTAAAATAAACACTGTCTGACATTATCACAGAATAAAATGAACAAAGTGCGAAAACGGAACTTATTCTCCCTCATGAACCAAAATAAAAAGTTTACATTAAATACATTTCTCCAATTAATAAATAAAATAAAATTGGGACACATGAAAATTAAAAGAAGGATTGCAGTGAAAGCAAACATAACCCGTTACAATTACCTAGTCCAGTCAATGCAGAATGATTTTCCCACTTTTTCTGGCCCTCTTCCACCCTTGGGGAAGACATGGGGAGTTGTCTATGGCCATTGGGAGAAATACCGTTGCCTGGTGCTATGGCTTGTTGGTCTAGGGGTATTATTCTCGCTTAGGGTGCGAGAGATCCTGGGTTCAACTCCCGGACGAGCCCTAGGTTTTTCCTGCGTGCAACTGTGTGCTATAACATTTGACTTCAACGCTTGGACCCATGGTAAATGAAGGAGCCACACGACAAGAAATGTCTGTGGAGTTTTCACTCCACTGCAACTTTAAAGCCAAGACTAGGAATCAGCTTTTTATGCCGCAGTGTCTAATTGTACAGATTGTTATGCATAGTCTACTGTAGGACCTGTCCTTACCACCGGACTTGTAAAATAGGTGTGAACAATTTTAGATCGAATGAAACATCAAATGTGTTGTCCTTTGCCCCAAAGTTAAAGCGGGCTGTGTTTTCATTGCCTGAAATAGTCAGGTTGTTGTTACAGAGTTGTGGTTCGTGAAATATTGTTGCATCGAACAGTTCAGAGAGAAGAGAACTCTAAAGTTGCACGTAGACGGCAGGGCTCGAACCTGCGTGGGGGTTACCCCAATGGATTTCTAGTCCATCGCCTTAACCACTCGGCCACGACTACTCCTTGACATGCCTAATTTAGTCACCCAGTCCACGTCTCACGTTCTGCGTGATGTGATCTTCCGTATATAACGTGTCATACAGAAAGCAATGAATGGGATGAATGGGAACTTGATGCTGACTTAATGGCGAGAGTGAGATCAATTGTGTGCCCCAATTCAAGTGGGAGGGTATGGAAATGTGAACGGTCCTTAACAATATAGGAAAAAAATCCTACTGGAAGTTGTGCCTTGGGTGAAGCAGATGAAAAGATGTCAGGAGACATCCGACGGGCCTGGATTTGGCCTTGCAACCCGAAATCTTATGAATCTGAAAATGCATTTAACACTATACATTTAATCAATCTAGCCGCAAGGGTTGCAAGCCAGTTACTTCTGTGCCGGTCCCAAGCCCAGATAAATAGAGAGGGCTGCGTCAGGAAGGACATCCGGCGTAAAATTAGTCAAACCCGAACCATGCGAGTGGTTCAAAGAAACTTCATACCGGATCGGTCGAGGCCCGGGTTAACAACGACCGCCACCGGTACTGTTGACTTACAGGGTTCCGGTGGAAATTGGGCTACTGTTGGTCGAAGAAGGAGAGGAGGCAGAAGGGTGCGTAAACAGAGAGAGAAGAGTAAGGGCAGGAGCATAGATCTGAGAATAGGGACTCTTAACGTTGGCACAATGACAGGGAAAGGCAGAAAGCTGGCAGACATGATGGAGAGAAGGAAGGTAGATGTACTGTGTGTGCAAGAGACGAGGTGGAAGGGCTGCAAAGCACGTAGTATTGGAGGAGGATACCAACTGTACTACCATGGTGTGGATAGGAAGAGAAACAGGGTAGGAGTAATTCTGAAGAAGGAGCTGGGGAGCAATGTGCTAGAGGTGAAAAGAGTCTCAGACAGGGTGATGAGCTTAAAGCTGGAAGTTGAAGGGGTGATGGTGAATGTAGTCAGTGGGTATGCTCCACAAGTGGGCTGTGAATTAGAAGAGAAGTAGAGATTCTGGAGTGAGTTTGATGAGGTCATAGAGAGAATTCCCAGAGGGGAGAGACTGGTTGTTGGAGCAGACTTCAATGGTCATGTTGGTGAGGGGAACAGAGGTGATGAGGATGTGATGGGCAGGTTTGGTGTGAAGGAAAGGAACCTAGAAGTACAGATGGTGGTAGACTTTGCTAAGAGGATGGAAATGGCTGTAGTCAACACTTAATCCAGAAAAGAGAGGAACACAGAGTGACATACAAGAGTGGAGGTAGGAGTACACAGGTGGACTACATCCTATGTAGACGAGGCCATTTGAGAGAGGTTAGTGACTGCAAAGTGGTAGCAGGAGAGAGTGTAGCCAGACAGCACCGCATGGTGGTGTGTAAGATGACGCTAGTGGTCAGGAGGAAGAAGAATAGAGGAAAGACAGAACAGAAGACCAAGTGGTGGAAGTTGAAGGATGAAGGAGCTTGCAAGGAGTTCAGGCAGAGATTGAGACAGGCTCTGGGAGATCAGGAAGAGCTGCCTGATGACTGGGAAACTACAGCAGAGGTTATCAGGGAAACCGGTAGGAAGGTGCTGGGTGTTTCATCTGGTAGGAGGATAGAAGATAAGGACACTTGGTGGTGGAATAAGGAAGTACAGGACTGCATCCAGAGGAAGAGGTTGGCAAAGAAGAAGTGGGATCTAGAAAGAAACGAGGAAAGTAGACAGGAGTACAAGGAAGTGCAGCGCAGAGTGAAGAGGGAGGTGGCGAAGGCCAAACAGAAAGCATATGATGAACTCTATGACAGGTTAGACACAAAGGAAGGAGAGAAGGACTTGTACAGGCTAGCCAGACAGAGAGATAGGGATGGGAAGGATGTACAGCAGATTAGAGTTATAAAAGACAGAAATGTAAATGTACTAACAACCCAGGAGAGTGTGCAGAGAAGATGGAAGGAGTATTTTGAGGAGCTGATGAATGAGGAAAATGACCGGAAAAACAGGGAGGATGTGGATGTTGAGAAGCAGGAAATAGCAGACATTAGTAGGGATGAGGTGAGGAAGGCTCTGAATAGGATGAAGAGTGGAAAGACTGTCGGTCCTGATGATGTGCCTGTAGAGGTGTGGAAGTCTCTAGGAGAGTCAGCTGTAGAGTTCTTAACCAGTTTGTTTAACAGGATTCTAGAGAGCGAGAAGATGCCTGGGGAGTGGAGGAAAAGCATTCTGGTGCCGATTTTCAAGAACAAGGGTGATACGCAGAACTGCAGCAACTACAGGGGAAGAGATGGAGGCAGCAGAGATGAAGATGTTGAGGTTCTCCTTGGGAGTGACGAGGTTGGACAGAATAAGGAACGAGCACATTAGAGGAACAGCTCACGTTACTTATGTTAGCAACAAAGTCCGAGAGGCCAGACAGAGATGGTTTGGACATGTGCAGAGGAGGGATAGTGAATATATCGGTAGAAGTATGTTGGAGATGGAGCTGCCAGGGATGAGGGGAGGAGGAAGACCAAGAAGAAGATATATGGATGTTGTGAGAGGACATGAGGTTGGCTGGGGTCAGAGTAGAAGATACTCATGATAGAATGAGGTGGAAAGGGATGACTCGCTGTGGCGACCCCTGATAAGGGAAAAGCCGAAAGAGAAGTAGTAGTAGCCTGAATAGTACACATTGGTTTAAAAATAAATCAATAACCCTAATAACCAATAACGCCCCTAAATAATATTCCAACCCAAATACCCATGATACTCAGCGGAATGTTTTAAAAAGAGAAAGGAAGTGGCCACGCCCTTTCTCCTTTGTGTCTGGAGGACCAGGGTAAGCAAAGTAAATAAATTTTCAAATCTATCTAGTTACATCCAGTAGTGCACTGTGTTTGTAGCTTCGCTGCTCAGCTGAGTGCCTTACCAAACATAGTCAGTACTTAGCTGCTTTTAAAAATTCTGGAGAATTTAAGCTGAACCGGTGATCTTCGATCCATCCTCCTCCTGGAAAAAAGACACGTTTTTCAGCAAAAAGTTTCTGCATCTTCGCGCTTCGGACTCTCAGTGATTTGGATCTTCACCTCACTAAACTCCGAGAAAACGTTTAAGGTAAGATGTCTACGCTAGGGCTGCACGATTTTGAGAAAACGCCTAATTGGTATTTTTCTGAAAAATATTGCGATTTCGTTTTTTTAAATGTTTCGTTTTTTTTTTTAAATGTTCTTTTTTTTTCACTTCTAAGTGCGTAAAACTAAAATTATGAATAAAATATTTTCAGTGTTTGGCAAGCTACTTAGAAAATGTAGTAAGCTAAGCTACTCGCTAACCTGCAATAAATGTAGGTTTCACTACAGTGAAGCTATCCTCTGGGAAATGTAGCGAAGCTAAGCTACAACATGGCAAAAGTAGCTGAACTACATTCAAAATACTTCAATAAATGTATAAATTGACATTCCAAGTCAATGCTTCAGTAATCACTAAAACTGCCAATGAAACTGCAGGAATAACAATTCCATTTAATTCCTTACTGTATTTATTAACTCCAAACTGTTTAAATTGTATCAAATATGACAAAAAAAAAACAACATTAAACATGTTCCACACAATTAAACAGGTGTAAATGGAAAGACTTAGGCATCACGTGGGGATTACCATCAAAAATCTCTAAAACCTTAACCTAAAGATTAATACCAAAAATCTCTAAAACCTTCACAGTGGGAAGATCGTCCGCCTAACTAGCACCAAAATTATGGAACACTCTGCCTAGCACGATCCGTGAATCAGAATCTGTTTAAATCTAGCTTAAAAACACATCTCTTCAATGAAGCATATTTAAAACTGTAATAACATGTTCAATGACTAATATTAATGAAAAGGAAGGCTGCATTAGGTAGAAGCCCGGAACCGAACCTCACCTGCACCATAGCATCACTGCTATTTTGTTTTCTTAGAACCCTTCAAAGTGCTAATAGTTTTTGTTCTTGCTTGTTTCACTTCCCTGTCGAGGTCCTGAGTGATCCACAACCCTGCTGGAGGAGTGTCGATACCTTAGGGATGAAGATGACGTCGCTTGGAGTGTCGGTGTCACCAGGACGACAATGACATTGTTTTGAGGAGGTTTCGCGTCACAGAGCGCCACAGTTTACGCCCCGCAGGACACAACGCCCATCTTCACCAATGACTTTGTAGTGTTAGCATGCCAGAGGAGACTGGCACCAGAGAGTCGGGTTCTCGCTAGGTTTATTTCCTCTCACCCCGCCAGAATGGTTTTGTTATCTAGCTTGCTCTTCTGGTTATAGCCCATAGTCTGAACATCGAGGAACAATGGACATTTTTTTAACAGACTCTTTTTTTCCTAATTGTGTACACACATGAACAATGGACAAATTTTCTTCTTAAGACTCCGCATAGCGACTTTGCGTTGGTCTCGGACTAAGAAAAGCGCCATATAAATAAACTTGAACTGGTGACAGTCATAGTCTGAACACAGATGAGCGATAAACACATCATTATATAAACATAAAACGACTTTAGTTTTTCCTGATTCCGCATAGCGGCTTTGAGTTGGTCTGGAACTGAGAAAGCGCTATAAAATTAAACTTGAACTGATTGGCTAGTGAGAAACTGACAACACCTTCAACAAATTTCTTTGTAGGCATGAGACGGGTAGGTTTGCATAGCACAACTACGTGAAACAAAAACGTCTACAGTGAAACTTCGTTTATCGCCGGTAGAGAGGTTCTGAGCCCGACCACGATAGCTGAAAATCCGCGAGGAACACCCATATTTTTTTACGAACGTATTTATTAAGCACATTACTGATAACGTCATCGTTTTTCAGTGGCGTTTAGGCTCAGTACCAGCCTTAGCAGAAGCAGAACGCTTAGAAACAATTGCAGGGGTTAAACAGAAAGTTTAAAAAAATAGTTCAACTTCAAACCGTCTCCGCACAGCACCGGTTAAAGTTACGTACACAGTCACGTACCAGCATCTGCGTTTCCGGCGAGAGAGCGGCAAACAAAGTGAATACTGATCGGAGACACTCCAAGCTGTTGCGGATCGTAAAAGTTGTCAAACCATCTGCATTTGATTTGCATTTCATGTTCGATTTAATTTCACGTACTATAATTTTTAATTTTACTACAGAATTATCGTATGATCACATTCTCTTTTCGTGCTTTATTTCGCTTTATACTGAATTATATGTCATATGTAATGCAACGAGCCATCGGCAAGAGCAGATATTAATAATTATTAATGGAATCAACTAAATAATTGGGGTCTTCATATATCGTGGGTTTTTTAGAAATTTCCGGAAAATCTGCAATATGTTGCTTTGAGTCATAATGAAAAAAAACGCAAAGTAGTGAATCCATGATGGTCGAACCGCAATATAGCAAGGGTTCACAGTGATTACGAAGAAAAAAAAAAGACATGGAAAAATGAAGTTTTGAAATAAAAACACTGTTTGAAATGAGAAAACATTTTGAAACAATAGAATAAAACAAAACAAAAAAAGCTTTATTCATTTCATTTTATTTATTTCATAATGTCAATATTCAATTCTCAACACTTTGAAGTTCCACACAAATGCAGTACAGTCAAAATGCACAGGTTTCGATGAGTTTGCGTCTCGGAAGATGCCGAAAAAGCTAATACTTAAAAAAACAACGAGCCAATAGACAATCTATATGCTAATAGACTGGTCATCAGGTTAAACACGTGTGATCGCATTGGCTCCGTCCGGATTCGTGATAGCGTCAATAGATATTTAAAAATAAAACCCTTATCGCAGTTTATCTCACGGCCTGGATTGGCTGTTCACGTTGATACGCCCCCCTAGTGGCCACACTACTGTCGCCTTTGAAATAACCAGACCTCGCTACTTTACTCGCCTGCTGCAAAACTCCATAACGGAACATCGGTAAAAAAAAGCGGCGGCTTTACCAATGCAGCAAACATGCAAAAGTGCGCAAAGGAGTCTAAAGAACGTAAAGTCTGCATGTTCTCGCCCGTCCTGATGATCTCTCCCACCCACCAGGTGATTGCATCGAAACAAACAAGCTTCGACAAAGCTCGTCACACATCGGTACAAAAATAAATACTTTGGCTCGTTCCGTACAAGGATTGAGGGGTAAGAACCGAGGAAAACACGGACTTGCCCGATCACAGCGCTTCAGTCTCAGTCCGTCCGCCCGGGGGG
>CM051500.1:27235538-27247855 GCA_028031935.1 Paedocypris micromegethes
TTTTTTTTTTTTTTTTTTTAATAAAATAAAACATATCCAGCCATGTTTGTTTATTGCAAACAAACCACTTTGGCATTGATCCGCTAGCTCAATTAACTTTGCGATATTTTTAACTGTTTGCGATATGGCTATTGCGGAGCCTGTTACCGCCATAACGATATTTTTTCTATATATCGTGCAGCCCTAGTAAGTACGTTTTATTTATTTAGCACTTCTCACAGATATAAAGTGCTTCACAAAGTGTAACCACAGATTAAAAAAAAAAAAAAACACGAGACAATAAAATCATAAAATCAACAGGAAACAACCCAGCAGTATAAAACGACAGTGAGAAGAATAAAACAAATAAAATAAAATACCACGAGACCAGAAAGTGATTAAAATGCGATGAACTGGTCGAGTTTTCTGGGAATTGGGAACTCGAGTGTGGAAAAAGGTGCGACTGACGTTTGTGTGGCCTGTTGCCGTAGCTACGACATCACAACGATAGTGTGTGTGTGTGTGTGTGTGTGTGTGTGTGTGTAGTGATAGACAGATTACTCTGGTCATAGCACATAGTCATAGATATAGCCATATTTGTTTTATTTTTTCCTTTATAACTGACTCTTTTTTTGCCCCCAATTTTTAAAACTCATATAAAGAATCGACATTTCTCTTTTTAAAGACTTTTTTCACATGGCGTCTTTGCGTTGGTCTCGGACTAAGAAAAGCGCTATACAAAAGAACTAAACTTATTTTTACCTTAAACTTACAAAACTATTGCTAAAATGAAACGTGCTACAGAACGAGTGTGAGTAAGAGAAGAGGAGTGTGCGTGTGTGTGTGTGTTTTGTGTTGGTGTTTGTGAGAGTGAGACGGTGAGTTTTGTATGAGAATGTGTGGTGTGGTGGGTGTGTGGTGGTGTGTGTGTGATGAGATGAGTGTGTTTGTGCGATAAGAGTGAGATTTGAGCTTGTCTGTGTGAGAGTGAGATGTGTGTGTGTGTGTGTGTGTGTGAGATGGTGTGTTTGTGCGATAAGAGTGAGATTTGAGCTTGTCTGTGTGAGAGTGAGATGTGTGTGTGTGTGTGTGTGTTTGCGATAAAGTGAGATGTGTTCTTGTTTGGTGAGAGATGTGTGTGTTTGTGTGAGGGTGTGATAGTGTGTGTATGTGAGAGTGAGACTGTGTTTATTAGAGTGAGATGTGTGTTTGTTTGTGACAGTGGGATAATACTTTTTATTGTAGAAGTATTGCGTGTGTGTGTGTGTGTGAGCGAGTGATATTGTGTGTCAGTGTGTGAGTTTGAGTGAATATGTCAGTCTGTTTGTGTGAGTCTGTTTGCGCGCGCGCGTGCGTGCGTGTGTGTGTGAGCATGATTGTGTTTGTGTGCGAGTGAAAGCAACTAATGTGTGTGTGTTTGTAGTGTTGACTGTGAGTGTGTGTGTGAGAGAGAGAACGTGTGTAAGAGAGTGTGTGTGTGTGTTTGTAGTGTTGACCGTGAGTGTGTGTGAGAGAAAGTGTAAAAGTGTATTTGTGAGTAAGATGTTAGTGTGTCTGTGTCTGTGAGAGAGAAAGTGTGTAAAAATTTATTTGTGAGTGAGATGTTAGTGTGTGTGTTTGTAGTGTTGACTGTGAGTGAGTGTGTGTGTGTGTGTGTGTGAGAGAGAGAAAGTGTGTAAGAGTGTGTGCGTGTTTGTAGTGTTGACTGTGAGTGTGTGTGAGAGCGAGAGAGAAAGTGTGTAAGAGTGTATTTGTGAGTGAGATGTTAGTGTGTGTGTGTAGTGTTGACTGTGAGTGTGTGTGTGTGTGTGCGAGAGAGAGACAGAAAGTGTGTAAATTCAATTAACTGCAGTCGTCTCAGACGTCTGCGCACAGACCATATGTCGGACTGTTGTTTCCTTTAGATAATAACTGTGTGATCATCTTTTCAGCTAGACTCATTATCATGCCATACTGTTGACACACAAATATACAAATACATATCCGTTGTCTCTTTTCCTCAAAATAAATGACTTGTTTCTTTTTTTAATTATTATGACCGCTTACCTATTGTTTCCTTTAGTCAAAACGGCATATTACAGTATTTAAACAAGTGTTTTAGTTCGTTTGAGTTGACATTAACTTACATTTTACACTTCAATAGTCAATATTACAAGATTCTATACTTGTTCATGTTATTAATAATTGTTAATACTAAAGGATTTATATTATTAAGAATTATTATTATTATTTGTGATTTTAAAACCGCGATTATTTGGTTGAGGAAGTGCAATTAACTAGTTAAAAAAATGTAATCGTTTGACAGCCCTAATTATTATCACGAACATATAATCGTTTGGGGCAAAAAAAAAAACCCTAATTGTTAGATTAATCGAAAAATGAGTCGATTAATCGAAATCCATAAATAATCGATAGAGTAATCGACCAGAAAATAACAGTTAGCTGCAGGGCGAATGTCAATAAATCAACGTGTCTGATAAATACGAACTTATCGAACAAACACATTCCAACAAAACCGTAGGGCGGCGACCTCTGACCTTTGCGCAGCTTGTCCACGATGAGGGTGAAGCCGGTGGTGCGGGGGTGCAGGACGAACTGGAACTTGGGGAAGCCGTTCTTCTCCGCAAACTCATCGCTCCGGGCCCGAGTGTGTTCTAGGACGGGACAGGAAGGATAGGCCTTTATTTATCCCACTAGGGCAGGGGTGTCAAACTCATTTGGCATGCATACGACCTGAGGAGATGTCAGGCGGGCCGGACCATTAAAATTATACCATACTCTGCATTAAATATAAAAAATATCATGTATTTCCTTTGTTTCGGTGTAAAGAAGCACAAGAACATTAGGAACATATTGAATTTTAATGAACTATGCTTTATAAAAAAAAAAAATTCCAAGAATTTCCTCATAATTCCTTACAAATGTGCAATTGACTTTTATCATTCACATTTAGGCATTGCAACGTATCCCCTGATTGTACAAAGGCACACAACTTAAATTGGTAATGAAAAATATAGTAATTCACTTAAGAGGCTTTTAATAAATGAATTTTGAACCACTTATATAAAAAAAATTAAATCCCTGCATACACCTTACAACTAAGGAGAGTGATATTAAATGTGCAATGAAGCAAGTCACATTTGTAAAATTCACAAGTGAAACATGCAATATGCAATATTTAGGCCTTAAATATTGTTTGCATTTACACTCTTTATCTATCTTTCTCCGTTTGGAACATTTTGATTAATGAGGTTGAAGCGGATAGCACAAGCGGATTTTTCCGTTTTTTTTCCGTTCTTAACAAGATGCTGTTTTCTGGATGCAGCGTTCTACTCCGATGGAAACTAAAATATTTTTCACTTTCGATTGAACCCTTGCGGGCCGTATCTTTGACACCCCTGCACTAGGGGAAATTAGCAGCAAAACAAAAAAACAGATAGGGACAATTTAAAATCCAACAGTACGGGAAATAGGAGGAATAAAACACACAATAAAAGATTGTGCAAAAAAAAAAAACTAGGGGAAATTATTTTTGTACATCAGCAGCAAAACAGATAGGGACCATTTAAAAGACAACAGTACGGGGAAAAAAAGCAACAATAAATAGATTGTTTTTCGAAAAAAAAAAAAATAAATAAATAAAAATAAAAAAAAAACAGTGGTGCAAAATAAAAAAACTGATTTTAACTGATTAAAAAAAACAGTGGTGCAAAATAAAAATAAAAGCGCAAGACAAAAAAAAGGCGGGGGAGAACCACACCCGGGTAAGAGGGGCGGGGCGCACCGGTCAGGTCGGTTCCTTCGGGGAACAGCAGCAGCTGGACGGGCTCCTGGATGTGGCAGAAATACTCCAGCATGCCGCTCATGTGGCGCCGGTCCTCCTCCCAGCGCCGCCGGATGAAGATGAAGGACGCCACCTGCATGGCCCAGCCTGAAGCACACGGAGCTTATCTCCACGTCTAATAGTGTAGCTCTCTATCACTCTCTCTCTCTCTCTCTGTAGCTCTCTATCACACTCTCTCTCTCTCTCTCTGTAGCTCTCTATCACTCTCCTCTCTCCTCTCTCTCTCTGTGTATCACTCTCTCTTTCGGTCTGTATCAGTCTTATCACTCACACCCTATTTCTGTCTCTCTCTCTCTCTCTCTCTTCCTGTTTTCTCTGTGTAGCTCTCTCTCTCTCTCTCTGTTTCTCTCTGTACATCTCTCTATCACTCACACACTCTCTCTCTCTCTGTTTCTCTCTGTGTATCACTCTCTCTGTGTGTATCTCTCTATCACTCTCTCTGTGTATCACTCTATCACTCACAGTCTCTTTTTCTTTCTCTTTCTGTGTAGCTCTCTCTCTCTCTCTCTCTCTCTGTCACTGTTTCTCTCTGTGATCCCTCCAACACTCACTCTTTCATCTCTCTCTCTGTTCTCTCTCTGCATATCCCTCTAACTCTCTCTTTTCTCGTTTCACTCTGTATCTCTCTCATCTGCTCATCTCTCTCTCTCTCTCTCTCTCTCTCTCTCTCTCTCGCTAAATGTAATGTCCCCCCTTCATACACCCCTGTTTAGTTACATTTATAAGTTACTTCTGGCCCTTTGAGGACTGATATTATGCTGGTGTGGCCCTCGGTGACAATGAGTTTGACACACCTGCTTTACACAAAAATATAGAACCACTAAAGTGGCAGAAACTGTCAGAAACTCTAAAGATTCTTTACCTTCTCCCACAAATGTGTAAAAAAGCGGTTTGTAATGCGGATCATATAATAATAATAATAATAATAATATAATAAATCAATCTTAGCTGTAGCTCACACTTCCTCATAATTATCTGTCTGGCTATTTTTGGGGTATGAAATCTTTAAATACTGTAGTTGTGTGCAGCAAAATATACTGTTTTGGCTAAATCAGTGATGCTTAGCCATTGGGCCCCGAGCACCACCTAGTGGCCGCAAGAAAAGTGTCAGTTCTGTGACTTTGGACTTTAAACGTTCTTAAAACGAACAAATGAAGATGAGTTATAACCTCTATACATCTATATTTAGGGCAAAAATATCAAACGTAAGTTTCTATGAAATGCTGCACATTTTCGATTTGAATTTTTTTCGGTTGCAATCTTTACATTGTTTTTTATTTTCCGAAAATGCAGGAAAAAATCTGAAACAACACCAAAAAGAAAAAAAAAGTTCCCATAGAAAATCTGAATATTGCAAGTGGAAAAAAAAAAACCGAAATGAAATGAAAATGTCAATAAAAAAATGTACATTTGATATTTTTGCCACTAATCTGATTCCACTAATTTGCCACTTACTGCTCTAGCACTTCTGGTTAGACATAAAATGCATTTCGTTGCCTTGTACCTGTACATGTGTAATGACTATTGACGGTGTGACTAATGACTATGTATTCCGAATTTCTCCCTTGGGAGATGAATAAAGTTTTACTACTACTACTACTACTACTAGTGCTGTCAAACATTACATTTTTATAACTAGTTAATCGCACTTCCCTGACCAAATTGATCGCGAACAAACTAACTTAATCAATACTTATCACTCTAACATGAAACACAAGTCTTAAAATGTACATTACTTAAAATTGTTAAATATAAATATAAGTAAATACAGCGTTGTCTTTATCTAATCTCTATGAATCTACAGTGGCGGCTTGTTGAACAGAGATTTGAATCTGACGAAGTTACGTATTTGCAGTTGAAGCGTCTAAATAATGTCGAGTCTTAAGTTTTAACAAGTCCATTCAAGAGCATTCAAAACACCGTGAAAGGAGACGAGATCGATGAGACGAGCAAGTGTCTGATCATAATGAGCCACACCTGGTTGACACTAGCGCGGCTCTCTGGGTCTACTCTTGTCACTCTGAGCTTCTGATCATAATGAGCCACACCTGGGTGACACTAGCGCGGCTCTCTGGGTCTACTCTTGTCACTCTGAGCTTCTGATCATAATGAGCCACACCTGGGTGACACTAGCCCGGCTCTCTGGGTCTATTCTTGTCACTCTGAGCTTCTGATCATAATGAGCCACACCTGGGTGACACTAGCGGGCTCTCTGGGGATACTCTTGTCACTCTGACTTCTGATCATAATGAGCCACACCTGGTGACACTAGCGGCTCTCTGGGTCTACTCTGGCTTCTGATCATAATGAGCCACACCTGGGTGACACTAGCCCGGCTCTCTGGGTCTATTCTTGTCACTCTGAGCTTCTGATCATAATGAGCCACACCTGGGACACTGGCCCGGCTCTCTGGGTCTATTCTTGTCACTCTGAGCTTCTGATCATAATGAGCCACACCTGGGTGACACTAGCCCGGCTCTCTGGGTCTATTCTTGTCACTCTGACTTCTGATCAATGAGCCACACCTGGGTGACATAGCGGCTCTCTGGGTCTATCTCATTGAGCTTCTGATCATAATGAGCCACACCTGGGTGACACTAGCCCGGCTCTCTGGGTCTATTCTTGTCACTCTGAGCTTCTGATCATAATGAGCCACACCTGGGGACACTAGCCCGCTCTCTGGGTCTATTCTTGTCACTCTGAGCTTCTGATCATAATGAGCCACACCTGGGTGACACTAGCCCGGCTCTCTGTCTATTCTTGTCACTCTGAGCTTCTGATCATAATGAGCCACACCTGGGTGACACTGCCCGGCTCTCTGGGTCTATTCTTCTGAGCTTCTGATCATAATGAGCCACACCTGGGTGACAGCTTCTGACTCAGCTCACATGAGCCACACCTGGGTGACACTAGCCCGGCTCTCTGGGTCTATTCTTGTCACTCTGAGCTTCTGATCATAATGAGCCACACCTGGGTGACACTAGCCCGGCTCTCTGGGTCTATTCTTGTCACTCTGAGCTTCTGATCATAATGAGCCACACCTGGGTGACACTAGCCCGGCTCTCTGGGTCTATTCTTGTCACTCTGAGCTTCTGATCATAATGAGCCACACCTGGGTGACACTAGCCCGGCTCTCTGGGTCTATTCATTGAATCTTCACCAAAACAAAAGTGAAAAACTGCAACTGTGATTAAACGGCGTTTAAAAAAATTGGCACGATTAAGCACTTAAAATGAATCATGTGCGTTAACACGTTAACTTTTACAACCCTAGTAATGACAAACATGGTTTTTGACAGTTTACGCCACCGTCTGGACCCACCGAACCCCGGCACGGCCTTGAGCGCCGCCTTCAGGCAGATCTTCTCCAGACGCAGGTAGCTGACTCTCAGCAGGCAGCACCACAGGAACATCCAGTCCAGACGAGTGCGGGTGGTTCATGATGATCACACTGCGCTCGCCGGGGACGAAGCCGTCGCCCGTGATCACCACCTTCACGCCAAACACCAGCTCCAGCAGGGCCTGCGCCAACAAAACCCACGTTAGCACTTCCGAGGAATCAGATCAGTAACGAAGAGTAAAAAGAGACGAACGAAAACGTTTCACATTTACGTTTGTTTGTTTTTTTAATCTACATTTTTACATTTATGATTTATTTGAATGTTATTTCTAATTATTACATTTATTATTTATATATATATATATTTAAATAATATTTTATTTATATTTATTTTTCATTTCTTTTATCTTCACGTTTACGTTTTTTTTTCATTTAAATTGTTTACATTTATGATATACATTGATATTATTTCTAATAATTACACATTACTTATGTATTTAAATAAATATATTTTTATTCATTGTTGTTTTTTTTATTTTATCTTCACATTTACATTTTTTTTTTATTACAATTTTTTACATTTATATTTACATTCATATTATTTCAAATAATTACATGTATTATTTACAAATAAAACTAAATATTTTCATCATATTCATTTTTTATTTTTTTTTACCTAATTTTTCATTTGTTTTCATATAGTTTTCATTTGAAACTTTTTTTTTTTTCGCGTAATTTTTTTCTGTTTGGACTTCTGGCACAAGCTTCACGTGGGGGGCGGAGCTTACTCTGATTGGCTGGTGATGTGTTAAAATAACGTATTAAATAAACAAGTTCAAGGTCATTTATGTAGCGCTTTTCTTAGTTTGAGACTAATGCATAGTCGCTATGCAAATTAGGAGAAAAACAGAACAGAACATTATTATCACTATTTTTAATAACATTCAATAATATTAACAATAATACATTTGAATTGTAAGACGTGTTTCAGAACCTTGTCTGCGCATACACAGTTTGATAAAACAGTACGTATGTGTAGAAACAAAATGTCTACTATTATTCTGCAGTAGTCTGCAACTAGAACAACTTAGCAAAATGGTGCAAATATAACACTTTAATGCCAGTTTATTGTGTACTAATAATTAAGCAGTGAATGACACAGTGTAGCCACGCTAAACTCCACCCACACTTCCTCTTTCACGGAAGCTTGCAATCACATTCTCACCAGCCAATCAGAGTAAGATCTGCCTCCACATGAAGCGGACATGAAAAAAAAACGAAATAAAAAAAAAATCTAAAGCGAAAAAAATGTTTTCAAATGAAAAAGATTAAAATAAAACATTTTCAAACGAAAATGTGAAGATTGTAAGCGGAAAGAAAGACAAGCGAAAAAAAAAAGAAACGGAAATGTGAAGATTGCAAGCAAAAAAAAAGGCTTCCCCTTATGACAGCATACAAAAAAAGAGAGAAAAATGAACAAAAAAAAAAACATTTTTAAACAAAATGTGAAAATTGCATGTGAAAAAAAGGTTTCCCCATGTGAAAGCTTGTGCCAGAAGTCCATACGAAAAAAAAAAAGAGAAACAAAAAGTTTACAAACAAAAAAAAACATTTTTAAAGAAAATGTGAATATTGCATGTGAAAAAAAAAAGGTTTCCCCATGTGAAAGCTTGTGCCAGAAGTCCATACAATAAAAAAAAAAGAAACGAACAAAAAAAATGTTTTCAAACGAACAAAACAAAACAAAATAGTCAAACAAAAATGTGACAATTGCCTGCGAAAAAAAAGACACCCCCACGTGAACGCTCGGGCCAGAAGTTGATTCGATAAAAAATAAGAAGCGAACGAACGAACGAAAAAATCGCTTTAATACAAACGAAAAAACCCAAAATTTCCAAACAAAAATGCGATGATTGCAAGCGAACCCCCCCCCCCTCCCAAAAAAAAAAACATAGGTGTGAAGCGTTTGAAGACACTAATCTAATTCTGTAGTTTTTTACGCACCACCGGCAGTGTCAGCCAGGTGGCGACGATCCGGTCAGTGATCCAGCGGTACCAGGCGGGCGAGAACAGCATCAGCGGCAGAACCGGACCCAGCATGAAGATGCTGCCGAAGAAGCTGCCCAGGAACAGCGTGACCACGAAGTACAAGCCACCCACCGACACCCACATCCTGCGGAGTCACACCTCAGTCAGTCACGCCGGGCGTGTCCACGATTCGGAATTACACACAAGTACCGTATTTTTCGCCGTATAAGACGCACTTTCTCTTCCCCAAAGCTGAGGGTGAAAAGTTGGTGCGTCTTATACGGCGAATGCAGAGATCCGCGGAGCGCGCTCACCGCCATCGTAGTAAGCAATAACCGCGATATTACATAGTTTAACAATTTAGTTTGAATGATTTTTTATACTCTTGATTGTTGCAATAAGCTTAATAAATATTTGCATAATTTATAACACATTTTTAAATTTATTTTTTGAATGAATTAATGTATGCATTTGCAATGCCTTGATTTGAGTAAAGTTACTACATCATCATAGCATTAAATGCGATGGTACGACTAATAATTGCCATGATTTCTTTGGGTGTTTCGGTTTTCGGCCAGGTTTTCCTCTATTTGATAAAATGATACTAAAATAAACATGTTTTGAATCAAATTGAGCTTAATTTGGGCTAAAAACTGTCTATCAGGAGGCAAACATCAAGACTAAAAGCCTCAGCAGATGTATTGATTCATGATTATTACCAATAGACCTGCAAAGATAAAATGCGTCGCTCTCTAACATTACGTTTTATTCACATACAGTATAAACGCACAATCAACAAGAGCATCTTCTAAACAAAACGTGTCCTTGCCTTTCCTGCTTTAAAATACTAATAAATAATGCAAAATATTAAAGTGTTCAGGTCTTATAATCATACAATCACCAAGAGTGTCTTAAAATGAGCATCTCTTTAACGAAATGTGTTCTTGACTTGTTTTTTTTTTTTTTTTTTTTTTAATAAAATAAACATATCCAGCCATGTTTGTTTATTGCAAACAAACCACTTTGGCATTGATCCGCTAGCTCAATTAACTTTGCGATATTTTTAACTGTTTGCGATATGGCTATTGCGGAGCCTGTTACCGCCATAACGATATTTTTTCTATATATCGTGCAGCCCTAGTAAGTACGTTTTATTTATTTAGCACTTCTCACAGATATAAAGTGCTTCACAAAGTGTAACCACAGATAAAAAAAAAAAAAAAAACACGAGACAATAAAATCATAAAATCAACAGGAAACAACCCAGCAGTATAAAACGACAGTGAGAAGAATAAACAAATAAAATAAAATACCACGAGACCAGAAAGTGATTAAAATGCGATGAACTGGTCGAGTTTTCTGGGAATTGGGAACTCGAGTGTGGAAAAAGGTGCGACTGACGTTTGTGTGGCCTGTTGCCGTAGCTACGACATCACAACGATAGTGTGTGTGTGTGTGTGTGTGTGTGTGTTGTGTGTGAGTGATAGACAGATTACTCTGGTCATAGCACATAGTCATAGATATAGCCATATTTGTTTTATTTTTTCCTTTATAACTGACTCTTTTTTTGCCCCCAATTTTTAAAACTCATATAAGAATCGACATTTCTCTTTTTAAAGACTTTTTCACATGGCGTCTTTGCGTTGGTCTCGGACTAAGAAAAGCGCTATAACAAAAGAACTAAACTTATTTTTACCTTAAACTTACAAAACTATTGCTAAAATGAAACGTGCTACAGAACGAGTGTGAGTAAGAGAGAGGAGTGTGCGTGTGTGTGTGTGTTTTGTGTTGGTGTTTGTGAGAGTGAGACGGTGAGTTTGTATAGAATGTGTGGTGTGTGTGTGTGGTGTGTGTGTGTGATGGAGTGTGGTGTGTTGTGCGATAAGAGTGAGATTTGAGCTTGTCTGTGTGAGAGTGAGATGTGTGTGTGTGTGTGTGTGTGGATGGTGTGTTTTGTGCGATAAGAGTGAGATTTGAGCTTGTTGTGTAGAGTGAATGTGTGTGTGTGTGTGTGTTTGGCGATAAGTGAGATGTGTTTGTTGGTGAGAGTGTGTGTGTTTGTGTGAGGGTGTGATAGGTGTTGTGTTTGAGTCGTGGTGTGTTATTAGAGTGAGATGTGTGTTTGTTGTGTGACAGTGGGATAACTACTTTTTTATTGTAAGTATTGCGTTGTGTGTGTGTGTGTGTGTTGAGCGAGTGATATTGTGTGTCAGTGTGTGAGTTTGAGTGAATATGTCAGTCTGTTTGTGTGAGTCTGTTTGCGCGCTGCGCGCGTGCGTGTGTGTGTGAGCATGATTGTGTTTGTGTGCGAGTGAAAGCAACTAATGTGTGTGTGTTTGTAGTGTTGACTGTGAGTGTGTGTGTGAGAGAGAGAACGTGTGTAAAGAGAGTTGTGTGTGTGTGTGTTTGTAGTGTTTGACCGTGAGTGTGTGTGAGAGAAGTGTAAAGTGTATTTGTGAGTAGATGTTGTGTGTCTGTGTCTGGAGAGAGAAAGTGTGTAAATTTATTTGTGAGTGAGATGTTAGTGTGTGTGTTTTGTAGTGTTGACTGTGTAGTGGTGTGTGTGTGTGTGTTGTGTGTGAGAGAGAGAAAGTGTGTAAGAGTGTGTGCGTTTTTGTAGTGTTGACTGTGAGTGTGTGTGAGAGCGGAGAGAAAGTGTGTAAGAGTGTATTTGTGAGTGAGATGTTAGTGTGTGTGTGTGTGTTTGTAGTGTGTGATGTGTGTGTGTGGGTGTGTGTGAGAGAGAGACAGAAAGTGTGTAAGAGTGTATGTGTTTGTGAGTGGTGTTGTGTGGTGTGTGTTTGTAGTGTTGACTGTGAGTGTGTGTGAGAGCGGAGAGAGAGAAGTGTTTAGAGTGTATTTGTGAGTGAGATGTTGTGTGTGTGTGTGTGTGTTGTGTGTGTTTTGTGTGTTGACTGTGAGTGTGGTGTGTGTTTGTTGTGTGTGTGGTGTGAGAGAGAGACAGAAGTGTGTAAGAGTGTGTGCGTGATTTGTATGTGTTGACTGTGAGTGTGTGTGAGAGCGAGAGAAGAGAAAGTGTGTAAGAGTGTATTTGTGAGTGAGATGTATGTATAGTGTGTGTTGTGTTGTGTGTGTGTGTGTGTGTGTGTGTGTGAAGAGAGAGACA
>CM051500.1:27253486-27271424 GCA_028031935.1 Paedocypris micromegethes
AAAAAAGTTTCAAACCAAAACCAAAAAAAAAAAAAACGTAAATGTGACGTTTTTTCCGTTGGTTTGCTAAAAATGTAGCGAAAACTTGTTAAACAACGAATCTCAATGAAGTCGACTTTAAACATGTCAATCATGAGAGAGAGATGGAGGGAAAAAAAAACGAAACGAACAAAAAAAAATCTGAAAAAAAAAAAACGTTTCAAACCAAAACCAATAAAAAAACAAAATATGACGTATTTTCCGTTGGTTTGCTAAAAATTTTGCGAAAACTCGTTAAACAACGAATCTTGTTGAAGTCGACTTTGATCATGTCATTCATGAGAGAGAGAGAGAGAGAGAGAGATGGAGAAAAAAAACGAAACAAACTACAAAAAAATCTGAAACAAGAAAAAGTTTCAAACCAAAACCAAAAAAAAAAATAAAGACGTCGATCATGAGAGAGAGATGGATAGAAAAATAATTAAACGAACAAAAAAAATCTGAAAAATAAAAAAGTTTCAAACCAAAACCAAATGTAAAACAAATGTTACGTTGGTTTGCTAAGAATTCCGCGAAAACTCGTTAAGCAACGAATCCTGAAGTGGACTTTGCTCAAGTCTTTTTGAAGAAGCTGTGGAGCGTGGCTCCTCCTCCCCGTGTCCGGGCTCGTTTGGCCGGTGGTGGACACACACTCCCGCTCTTCTTCAGGTCTGCCGGAGCTGAGATGTTGGAGAAGGACTTCTGCAGGTCCAGGGCGTAATGATAGTCGGAATGTTCCGGCACGTCCCACACCGCCAGCTTCTGTCCGCACTGATGGCAGCGCGTGTGCAGATCTTCACCCAGCTCTGAGGAACTTTGCTCACCAGACGTGCTGCTCTCCGGATCGTGGAGAGTCTGGACTTGTTTCTTGGCGTTCCCGCGTTGAAAGAAGGGCAACTGGGAAGGTTTGGGGGCGGGACTCTGCTGGACTTCCTGTTCTGACGGACTCTGCTGGACTTCCTGCGAGGAACTTTGCTCACCAGACCTGCTGCTCTCCGGATCGTGGAGAGTCTGGACTTGTTTCTTGGCGCTCCCGCGTTGAAAGAAGGACAACAGGTGGGTGGCTTTCTGGGAAGGTTTGGGGGCGGGACTCTGCTGGACTTCCTGTTTTGACAGACTCTGCTGGACTTCCTGCGTTGACGGGATCTTCTCAAAGAAGGAGCGGATCCCTGTGGGTCTTCTGGTCGGCGTCTTTGCCTCTTGTGTGTCGGGGCAGCTGGGGCCGGACGCCTCACTGGACAGGAAGCTGGTGATTCCCCCACAGGAAACAGGGATGAACTTACTAACCGATATCTGCAGGCAGCTGAGGGCTGGAGACCTGGGGGAAAAAAACACAAGGCGAGTTTATCAATATGGCCACCAGGAAATTTTGCTCTCTAACTTCACTGGGATGGTTCAATACAGAGTTTTTACATCGAAAAGAATAAAATAAAGGAATAATGTAAAAAAAAAAAGAGAAAAGAGGGCTGTCAAAGTTAACTAGTTAACGCACGCGACGAATTTTAAGTGCTTGTTCGAGTTAATTTACCTTTCAACGCCATTAATCACATCTGCAGTTTTTTTCACTTTCGGTTTGGTGAAAATGCAATGAATAGACACACAGAGTTGACCCTGCCTAGTGTCCTCCAGGTGTGGCTCATTATGATCAGAAGCTCAGAGTGACTTACACATTCTTAAAAACAGACATTCTAAGCGTTATGTAATTTCCTTATTATTTAAAATTGACATTTTAGTGTGTTTTATCTTGAATACCTCGAAGTCACTCGACCTCAGAGTGTTAAAAAACCGAGAAAATATATTGCAAATTCAACAAAAATTATATTGCAGTATTGAAGTAATCCGTGACATTCCAATATCGCCGTCTCAGAATTGTGATGTCTGCATTACTTTTAAGCTACTTTCAGCAAAATAACGACAGAAGTAGAAATCAACATCCTTAAATAACAACATGTACCTTTTACTTGTATTTTATTTTACATCCAGTAGGAGGCGATGTTACGATGTAGCCTAGTCACCACCAACCTACCGATAACAATATAGTTTATAATGGGCAAAGTGTTAAAATTATGGTGGAAATAAAGCAATTTTCTGGCAATATCTGTGAATAACTCGAGTACATTCATATCAGACACACCTGGACTGTGTCAACTTCAGAGCCGTTTTATTAATTTTGAATAACTTATCACACAAAACTGTCCCGCTTCCTTTCATTGCTGTTTTCTTTCTCTTCCAGATGGCACCGTTCTAGGGTTTTTTTGTTCAATTGTTTCAATTGTTCAAACTGTTTTTAAAACTTTAAAACTTTTTCTGAAATAATGCGCATGAGACCTAAATAATGCGCCAATGTACTTTCGCCTGCCCTGTTGGTCAAATTGGCCGCGATTGGCCAGTGCAGTGCGCGATTATGGCGAAGAAGGCGGAGCCAGTAGCTCCTCCAACGGAAGACCAATGACTGACGAGTCTATTCACCAACAGGAGATATTACATTTTGGATTTATTGTCTCGAGGGTGAAAAGTTTTTAATGTGACGCAAGCGCTACTTAGCATGTAGCGGGTAATGTTTATTCTGAAAATACAAGTAGAAATGCGTTACACTTTTTTGACAAAGTCATAGTCTTTTGCCTAAAACTCGGTTTTCCTTTAGTCCCAATTTAGTCGTCTTAATTTTAGTGTTAGTCTAATTTCAGTCGACTAAATACCACAACATTTTATTCGACTAAATTACAGTATAGATTCAGTCAACAAAAAACATACGTAGGCGCTATATATTCTAAATGTTTACTAAAGTTGCTGTGTCAAAGAAATCTGAATATGTAGTTAACTATGAACATATCAAATATATACAAAGAACTTATTTGGAAAAACGTTTATTTTTCCTTAACTTATTTTTATGAACTTTTCTTTCCATCCAAATAAATGTATTCTCATAAATGAAACCTCAACAAAGAGGAAAGTAAATACAGTAAAATAAAATAAATTATAATTGCATCACGTTTATAAGTAACAAACGGTTGTTCGGTGAAAAAATGAATCCATACATCTGACCATACAAGGCTCCGTGTCTTGATTGGTTGCGTTTGCACCCGCCTTTCTCCACAAGCTCGGATTATGATTGGACGTCGTCACGCAAGTCGTTTTTGTTTCGTTTTCCTTCGTTGACTAAAATGTTTTCGTTTTCGTCCCCGAGCGGGAATTTCTATATAGTCCTCGTTTCGTTTTCGTCGAGTGTCGTTGACAACGCCGAAAATATTTCGTCAACGACATTAACACTAATTATGATTAATTATAACACGACAGTAATAGATTACTTTAGTAAAGCGTTACTCCCACAGCTTCAACACTGCCCCCGGTGGCTGTATTTACCAGGTCTGCTGATGACTTCCTGCCGTGTTCAGACTCTGGATGAGAGCCAAACCGTCCGTGGTCATCGTCTCTGCGTCGTATCGTCTGAGGGCGCAGCAGCGTGAAAGACTGCCCCCTCTGGCCACGCCCGCCTGACGCACACTCAGCGTCATCTGTTTGCCCACGCGGCCGTTCTGCATTTAAACAAGATGTCAGACTGACAAACAGCCATAAAAAAAGTAAAGTAAACTTGAGTAAAGTAGCGATGCCCAATTACTCAAGTATTTTGGCTACTTTGCACCAAGTAACAAAAATATGTTTTTATATATAATGCATTACAATATAGCATCAAAAATATGTTTCAAAAATATATATATTGCAAAAATATATGCCACTTTTTACTCGACCACATTTGTAATTGAGTATCTGTCTCTTTACTCCACTACATTTGGAAAGGCAAAATTTTTTTACTTACTATTTAATTTTTGTTTTTTACTCGGACAGTAGAGGTGATATCGCCATCTGCAGGATGCTGAAGGTACTGGACGCAGTTTATCAGCAAAATCGGTTGCACTTTTTGGCACATTTGAGCAATTTTTTCTGTTATTAATCTATTTTCTTCTGTCATTATGAATCATTGAGTTGCTACATTTCCTTTCTAGAACAGGAAATAAGACCTCATTAATAGTTTATTGATTCTCACATTTCTTGGTGGTTTTTAGCCAAAATTCAGTTTGATTCAAATACGTACGTTCTTTCAAAATTGGACACGTCACAGCTTTTACTCAAGTCTTCTTGGAATTGGTGACTTGTAATGGAGTAGTTTTTACAGTCAGGCTTTATTTTTTTTACTCAAGTATGTGTTTTCAGGTCTGTTCAAACAGATTCTCTTCTTTTTCTCTCAGGGGGTAGTGAAAGAGTAACGCATTTTCAATTTGAATAATCGAATCAACTTTAAAACAAATAGCTGAGTATAATATATTATGATTATAAGTCATTATATGGTTATTAATAATAACAAATAAATCAGGCTTCGTGACCCTTAGAATCGTCTTAAACCCAACGGTGGTCTCCATCATGAGTGTTCATCATCTCACCATCTCTCTGTCTTTATTCAGTCTTTCCTCCAACTCCAGAGTCAGCTGACGGAGCCAGTGACGCACCTGCAGAAACACAGTCCGGTGTCTTACAACTAATGCAAAGACCTACATCTGTGCAATTCTGCTGGGTTTCGTTCAATTTACGTCATGAATAAACCACTGTATAAAACAATTGTATAAATAATACAAATAATTCAAATGCAGAAAGCACATTTCACTACATTGTGTACCATGGGGTAAATATATGTATGTGACAATAAAAATTTGAATTTATTTATTTTATAATTGTAATGTTTCATGTTAGAGTGATAAGTATTTGTGAAGTTACAGTTTGTTTTCAGCTGACAAAGAGAAGGCAAAACACGCTTAATTTTGTTATTTTTTAAAGCACAACGTCCTGTTTTCATTAAGAGTGTAACCTTTTTTAATCCTTATTCTTTTATCTGCACATAGACCACTTTATACCCGCACTGGATCTGTAATTTGCATTTACATTTTTTTTGGTATTCTTACTGCTTTTTTCTTTTTGCTATTTTATTACTTTTTATAACTATTTCTATTGTTATCTATCTTTTTTCCATATTGTATTCTTTTTGTTCTTTGGAGTGATTGTAAAAAACATTTCACATCATGTCATACCGTGTATGTATATGTTTGTGACAAATAAAATTTGATTTGATTTTGACCTACAAAAAATATGTACTTCAAACTTTCAATTGATGTATAACACTTTTATGTAAGGCCAAAATTGACTTTTTTGTGCGTTTTATCTTGAAAAAAGTGCGACTCGACCTCGGAGGATTAAAAAACAAAGACAATATATTGCAAATTGAGCAAATATTATACTGAATTAAGTGTTTATTTAGTGTTGAGTTTACATTAATTGACAAGCTTCAGTCATTTAGTCGCGATTAATAGCGATTAATTTGGTCAGGGAAGTGCGATTAACTAGTAAAAAAAATAATCGTTTGACTAATGGCAGACAATAATTGACGCGATTAAGCACTTAAAATTAGTCACATGCGTTAACACGTTAACTTTGACAGCACTAACATTTCTTTACATCATTACTTCTCCTTACATTTTGTCAAATTTAAAGCAACGAGTAATACGTGCTATTCTATTGCTGTTTGACAACTTGATGCTCAGGGTTGAATCTTTAAAATAAAAAAATTAAAATTCAGAATCGTGATCTTTACCCCAAGCAAAAAATATCGCGATTCTCATTTTATCCAGAATCGTGCAGCTATAAATTACAACAGACATTTTTCCATTTCAAAGCCATTTTTTTCCTAATTCCGCATAGCGACCTCGCGTTGGTCTAAGAAAAGCGCTACATGTAAATAAACTTGAACTTAAAAGAATCAGAAACTCGAAGAACTGAGTTTGGACTTTTTGACATTTCCCCCTCTTTTGGCAAGTACTAACATAAATATATAAATAAATGAAAAAAAAAAAAAAAAGAAAACAATGACATTTTCCTCAAACGTGTAGCTCACAATTTCCTCAAAGCGCCGCTACCTGATCCTTCGTAGCCAGCGCCGTCTTCCCCGAGAAGTTTTTGCTGCAGCCGATGGAGTTGGGAAGCTGTCGGGGCTTGACGGGCTCACACTCGAACCCGCGGCACAGGTCAAACAGCCACGCCCTGAAGGCCAAACACACCGCGGGTCAGGTTCCGCGAGCGCACTTTTCAACTCTTACCTCGCTTTACCGCTAGACGGATCTTGGCGAAACGTATTCTACGTCGTATTAACGACTTCAACGCAGAGTTTGTGAAATCTATCAAGTATCTTGTAGAAAATTAGATTTAATAAAGACTTCTGTGGAAGTATCAACAAAAACTTTTTTTTACTCAAGTTAAAGTACTGATTTGACAAGTACTTTATGCATAAAAGTACAAGTAATAAGATCCTTCTAACGTCTCCAGAATCCCGTTTATTTTTATAGTGAATCACAACCAAGTCACGACTTGCAGAATTAGAACAAGGCTGTGAAGCTTCAAGTTTAAAGATTCACAGACATTATCTCATCTAAGACTTTTACTCAGTCGGGTTACGTGGATTTCACATAAGAAACCTTTGCTCAAGCTTGTAAATTGTCAGCATCACCATGCACTTTTCATCCATTCAGATACATATATATTAGGGCTGTCAAAGTTAACTAGTTAACTCACGTGATTAATTTTAAGTGCTTAATCGAGTTAATTTTTTTTTAAACGCCATTAATCACAGTTGCACACACTTTCGGTTGGGTGAAAATGCAATGATTAGACCCAGAGAGCCGCGCTAGTGTCAACCAGGTGTGGCTCATTATGATCAGAAGCTCAGAGTGACAAGAATAGACCCAGAGAGCCGCTCGAGTGTCACCCAGGTGTGGCTCATTATGATCAGCAACTCAGGGTGACAAGAATAGACCCAGAGAGCCGCCGCTAGTGTCACCCAGGTGTGGCTCATTATGATCAGAAGCTCAGAGTGACAAGAATAGACCCAGAGAGCCGCGCTAGTGTCAACCAGGTGTGGCTCATTATGATCAGAAGCTCAGAGTGACAAGAATAGACCCAGAGAGCCGCGCTATTATCTATTTATTTTTTGCAAAAAACACAATGTCCTGTTTTTATTAAAAGTGTAACCTAAAAAAATTGGTACTTCAAACTTTCTATTGATGCATAACACTTATATGCAAGTCCAAAATTGTGTGTTTTATTTTGAATAAAGAGTGACTCGACCTAGGAGGGCTAAAACACTAAGAAAGTACATTGCAAATTGAATTATACTAGATTATACTGCAGTATTTAAACTAGTGTTTATTTAGTGTTGAGGTTACATTCGTTGACATATCACACCTTATTATCCATTATTCCAAGCTTTAGTCGTTTAATCGCCATTAATTGCGATTAATTTGGTCAGTGCGATTAACTAGTTACAAATTTTTTGATCGTTTGACAGCACTAATAAACATAGATGGAAAATGCGAATGGGATCACTTAACAAACGGTTGTGAATGCGTTAAAAGCTCAGCAAACTCACCCGGTCTTGTCTCCAAAGTGCTGCTCCATCTGGCTCCGGGTGAAGCGGGTGAGCTCTCCGACGCTCCTCACGCTCAGGGTCTCCATCACAGACTGGCCCAGTTTGCCGCCCAGGTTGCGTCTGGAAAGCAAAGGCGCGGCGTGTCACGGAGCCGCGTGATTGGGCCGCGGGCGGATCAGACCACACCCACATCTTGCTGAGGGGCAGGTCGCGGAAGAGCTCCGGCACCGATCCCAGTGGCAGGATGGTCTGGCGATTGGGCTTGTTCAAACCGCAGGCCAGTTTAGCCAGCATCTGCACAGACCGCGTCAACACCATCAAGTCAATGACTAATGAATGTGATACTTAGATCCAGATATATAGATAGTAGAGTTAGAAAAGACTTCTGTGGGAGTATCAACAAAAACGTTTTTACTCAAGTAAAAATACTGGTTGGACCAGTACTTGATGTATAAAAGCACAACTAATGCAAGGAATAAAATACAGTTAAAAATGACATTTTTTCATGGTATAAGACTAAATTGCCATATTGAAATGTTGCTAATTAAATATCTAAATAAATATCTGTAATTAAATATCTAATTAAATATCAGTTGCTAATTAAATAGAAAATTGGAGTTAGAAAAGACTTCTGTGGAAGTATCAGCAAAACCTTTTTTACTCAAGTAAAAGTACTGGTTTGACAACTACTGTGCAAGTAATGCAAGGAAATGCCTTTAGAAATGACACTTTATTTGATATGGGACCAAAGTGTTATATTAAAATGTTGCTGCATCTAATTACATTGAAAATTGGAGTTAGAAAAGACTTCTGTGGAAGTATCGACTCAACTTTGTTACTCAAGTGGAAGTACTGGTTTGACAACTGCTTGAAGTAAAAGTAAAAGTACGAAATGTAAGGAAGAAAATGCATCCAAAAATTACATTTTAATGGTGTGGGACCAAATTGTCATATTAAAATGTTGCCGTATCTATTTAAATAGAAAATTGGAGTTAGAAAAGACTTCTGTGGGAGTATCAACAAAAACTTTTTTTACTCAAGTAAAAATACTGGTATGACAACTACATGAAGTACAAAAGTACAAGTAAGCAAGGAAGAAAATACAGTTAAAAATGACATTTTGAATGGTATGGGACTAAATTGTCATATTAAAATAATGCTGTTTCTAATTAAACAGAAAATTGAAGTTAGAAAACACTTCTGTGGAAGTATAGACTCAACTTTTTTACTCAAGTAAAAGTACTGGTTTGACAACTACTTGAAGTATAAAAGTGTGAGTAATGCAAAGAAGAAAATGCATTTATAATGGTGTGGGACTAAATAGTCATTTTAAAATGATGGCGTATCTAATTACATTGAAAATTAGAGTTAGAAAAGGCTTTTGTGGAAGCATCAGCCCAACTTTTTTACTCAAGTAAAAGCACTGTTTTGACAAGTACTTGATGTATAAAAGTACAAGTACTGCAAGGAAGAAAATACATTTAAAAATGTAATGGTATGAGACTGAATTGTCATATTAAAATGTTGCCGTATCTAGTTTTATTGAAAATTGGAGTTAGAAAAGACTTTTGTGGAAGTGTCACCAAAACTTTTTACTCAAGTAAAAGTACTGGTTTGACAACTACTTGAAGTATAAAAGTAATGCAAGGATGAAAATGCCTTTTAAATGACATTTTGAATGGTATGAAACTAAAATGTCATATTAAAATGTTGCCGTATCTAGTTAAATAGAAAATTGTAGTTAGAAAAGACTTCTGTGGAAGTATCAACTCAACTTCTTTACTTAAGTAAAAGTACTGGTTTGACAACTACAGCTATGATCTATTCCGACCTTGTTGTGGGAAATCCCAGCGGAGCATCGGAAGCCCGTGTGCTCCTCCACCGCCGCCCTCATCTCCTCCACGATCAGCGCTCCCACGGCCAATAGCAGCGCGGGAGAGCTGGAGGACACAGACTCCACCCACTGCTGCACGCCACGCCTCCTGAGCTCCTCTGAGACACACACACACACACATTAGAACTGCGCGATTCATCGTTAAAAGATCGCGATCTCACATCCAGGGGTGTGAGGTACTTGAGTAAATGTACTTTGTTACTTTACTTAAGTATGTTTTTGGCTACTTTGTACTTGCACCGAGTATCAAAAGTAAAAGCAACTTTTACTCTCTACTCCACTGCATTTGTGATTGAGTAGCTGTACTTTTCACTCCACTACATTTGAACGGACACGTATCGTTACTCGTTACATTGTGATTGTGCGCGACAAGCCGGAATCGATTTATACCGCGGTTAATTTCTTGGGCGGACGAGGTGAATATCGCCATCTTTAGGCTGCTGAAGGTAATCGAGGCTATTTGTCAATTAGAAACCACAAGAACTTCTATTCTTTATATTTGTACTGTTTTGCACATTTTGTTGTATCTCACCCGTCCCTTTGTCTAAATGCGGGAACGATCAAAAACACATTTCACTACACGCTGTACCGCGTATAATTGTAGCAGTAGTAGTTTATTTGTAGAAATTGACGTATGAAATTTGAACTTGATTCACCTTTATCCGGCTCCGCCTTCTCGCTGGGCTCCTGGACAGCGGGGAAGCCCTGCACGTGTGTGGTCTTCAGGAGGTGTGGCTTGATGTGGGGCGTGGCCATGCTCCGGAGTCGCTGCTTGACGCTGGCTGTGAGGTCCATGTAGGCCTCGTCTATGCTCGCCCGCTCTATCACAGCGAAGCGTGACATCACCTCGATCACCTCCACACTCGCCTCCCTGTAACTGACACACACGCCTAGTCTAACACCACTCCATAAAGTACTTGAGTACACTTTTCTTGTACATTTTGTAACAATTACTTATGAGCGTCTGTGGCTACATTGTGCTTGTAGTGAGTACCGAAAACGAAAGCAACTTTTAAATCCACGCAGTTACGATAAACTCACGCAGTTAATAAAGTACAAGTAATAATACAAGTACAAGTACTATGCTCAGTGTTTCAATGTGTAAAGAATTTTTCTCAGTTTCTTTACACGTTTGGCGTTTTTTTTTATTATTAATTATTTTATTTTATTAATTTAATTGTATTATAAGTGTATACTTATTGTATATTTACAAAATGTACCACAATTCCCAAAGTGTACTCAAGTACTTTACACCCATGGTTCCCAACCCCCGGTCCGTGGAGGAATTGGTAAGTATGAAATCAGTTTAATACCAAAAATATCAAACGTTAAATTTTATTTCGAAAAACAAAACCGAAAGGAAATGATTCACATTCCAAATAATTTTACTGACTTCTTCGGCAACAGCACATCAGCAACGAAGTACATCTACAGGTTTAAAAACAAGTTTCATTTCAAGTTTCAAAAACAAGTTTCATTTCAACACATTACACGTAGCGCGTCGTCTGTCAGTCAAACCTGTGAAGAATCTTGTTAGAATATTTTATAATACGTATAATATAATAAAAGTCTATATAATCTATGTATAATAATCTTGTTATAATATGTTAAATAAGTCCGACACTTATTTTCTTATTTTCTGACACTTAAAAATCTAAAGCGTTCAAAAATGTCTTGGTTCAAAGTATGAGCGACGAAACACAATCAAGGGCAATTTTATAAGGCGTGTGACACTTTGAAACAAACAGGCAAATATAATTCGAAAATAAATTCAAATATCAAGTACGCAAACCTCTGAAAATGTTACAAATAAACACTATATGCTAAATCCTACATTTAAAATCTTCCGGCCGCGGTCACGTTATCAAACGTTGACCGATCCGCGACAAAAAAAAAAAGTTTTTACACCTCGGTCTACGTCTCCACTAGAGGGCAGCATCACTGAATATTTGATGACTTTATTTATTAATCACTTCTCCGATCAGACTGGACACTCACTGGGTCAGATCGGCTTTGCCGTGGGACTCGGGCACTCGCGCCACCTGCAGGTCAGGACACAGCTTCCTGGCGTCATCTGCCCACATGTTCCGCGTGACGCCGTGTGCACGCGCCTCGTAGCTCACCGCGATGATCCTGACGAGCAGAACACACACACACACACACACTGTTTTATTTTTTTTCTTCCCTCAATATTTTGCAAAGTGTCCTTGAGTGTTTTGAAAGGCGCTATCAAATGCAGTGCATTATTATTATTATTATTATTATTATTCATACACCCGGAGCAGTGGGCAGCCTCGATCAGAACCCATCCCACTGGAGTGCGACTGATGGGAATAACGCCGCTACTTTTCACTCTTAAAAAAGTAAAGTACTTTTTACTTTGTTAAAAGAATGTATAATTGTTACTTTTAACGTCAAGTAAAGTACTTTTACTTTGCTAAAATAATGTATAATTGTTGCTTTTTACTTCAAGTAAAGTACTTTTTACTTTGTAAAAATAATGTATAGTCCCTTTTTACTTCAAGTAAATTACTTTTTACTTTGTTATATATATATATATATATAATTGTTACTTTTTACTTTAAGTAAAGTACTTTACAGTCCTTTTGCAGACGCTTTTGTCCAAAGCTACTGTAACTTTGTAAAGTAACTTTTTATATTTACTGTAAAGTAACTCTTTACATTAACGAGTAAGCTAACGTAATTACAACACCGTTACCACTACGTATTCATTTATTTTTGGTACATTCATTGAGAAGCATCATTTATATTTAGACTTATTTGTCGGCCAATTGTGGTCTGTGCGATAAATATTGGAAAGTTCTAAACCATCTATATTTACTATAATACATCGGATTTGATTGGCGTTTCTCACACTGTCCCACAGCAATATAAAAATTGTGCAGATTACTGTTAATGCCTTTATAATAATATTTATAATAATAATAGTAATAACAACAATAATAATAATAATAATAATAATGTATTATATCCCGTGTCCATTTAATTCATTTAACATGTTAAATTTAGCTGCCAATTTATTTCACAAACGTATTTTAACATTAACGTACTAGTTACATTCTCTGGTAGTTAGTTGGTTAGTTTTATAACAATGTAACTCAACTACTAACTCGGTTACTATTTGTGTGAAGTAACTAGTAATTGTAATTACGGTACTTTTTCTGAAGAAACATTCCCAACACCAACAAAACACACGACTGAATAATATCTATAATGGAAATATAAGAATCCCTTAAGAATAAATAATGGCATGAGTAAACAAACACAAATTGGAGGGTTTTTAATCGGCAGAAGCTGACACTGCAAAAAATGCATGTGAAAAAAAAAGTTAATTAAAAAAAAAATAAATAATAATAATAAGAATAATAAATCAAGTAAAATTATCTGCAAATGGGGTGAGAACATATTTCTTGGTAAGACGACTTGAAAGTTAAAACTTAAAATTTGTTTCTGCATTTCATTTCTTGTTCTCGTTGGCTTTCATATAAAAAAGCAGCTAGTTTCTTACATTTAGGAACATTGTGCCCTTAAAATAAGAAGATTTCACTCGACATTATTGCACTTGACATTTGAAGTTCCGTGTTAAAACAAAGTATTTAGTGTAAAATATCAACAGAAATAGCTTGTTTTCCCCAAGCAAGAAAATTCAAAGTCCTGTTTTCTTGAAATAAGCAAATTATTATCTCACCCTTAATCCTTAATTTATCTTGTAAGAGAAAATGTCAAGATTTAATGTCTAATTTCAAAAATTATTTAGCTTGTCAAGAATGTACTTTTTGCAGTGTAGTAGTATAACGTCAGACCGGATTATAGCGCTGTTTGTACAATGTAAAGAAACAAGACACTTTAGGAAAGATGGCAAAACAACAACAACAACAAAAACAACGTGGGAAAAAGTGCATGTGAAAAAACAAGAAAATAATAAACAAAACGAGTAAAAAAAAAAAAGCGTAAAAATAGCGGTCTGATATCACACTGCTATACTGCAGCAACAAAAACATCATCACAACAACAACAACAACAACAACAACAACAACGTGGAAAAGTGCATGTGAAAAAACAAGAAAATAATAAACAAAACGAGTAAAAAAAAGCGTAAAAATAGCGGTCTGATATCACACTGCTATACTGCAGCAGTAACAGTAACAACACAACAACAACAACAACGTGGGAGAAAAAAAAAGTGCATGTGAAAAAAAAAAGAAAATAAAAAAACAAAATGAGTAAAAAAGAAAGCGTAAAAATAGCGGCCTGATATTACACTACTATACTGCAGCAGCAACAACAACAACAACAACAACAACAACAACAACAACAACAGCAACAGCCCGCAGACTCACCCTCCGCCCTTCCACGTCTTGTACTGAGCCACTACGCAGGGTTTACTCCGGAGCTCGGGGTGGATGCGCTGCTCCACCTGCACGTAGAAACAGTCCATGTCCACGAGCGCCACCACCCTCTCCTGCCCGGCCTCCATCACACACACACACACACACACACACACACACACACACACACACACACACACACACACACTCTGCTGCTCCAGCGCGCGCAGCTTCTTCTTCTTCTTCCTCTTCTTCGCTTTTCGGAAGAAGAGCGTTTCACCGCCCTCTGGTGGACACAAAAACAATCCGCCGCTCCGCTCCGTCTTCTTCTTCTTTGGTGTTTAACGGCGGTTGGCATCCAGCTGTTTGGTGCATTAGCGCCCCCTCTGCTCCGGAGGAATAAGAACATCACACTGCCACTCCCCTTCCTTCCCGCTTTCTCTCTTTCAAATCCTTACCATCAAATGCTGTCACTGTCTAGTTTATTTCCCTCCTCTCAGCTCCTGGTATTCCTTCTGTTGTGAACTTCTCGTCTACTCTTGTGAAGTTTCCTTTTCATGCCTTCCCCATATCTTTTCTTCTTCACATTCCTCACACAATCCTGTTTGGTGTTTCCCAATTAACTTGAGCGTTTAGTTTTCTGTTTCCGTCCCTCACTCTTTGCTTCTCCACTTTTTCTTTCAAAGTTCATCTTTTGTCTCATCTCCGTACATATCACAATTATTTTTCATTCACTCATTCTTTGTAATTTCACACTTTCTCTTTCAATTTTATGCTTTTGTCTTACTTTTTCTCACTTAAATGTTTTTTTTTTTTTTCGTTTCTCCCTTCTCCTGTCGCTCTTTTCAAACTTATTTTCTCATATTCTTTCTTCTCTACTAGTCATTTCAGTCTCATTAAATTACTCTTTGTCTTTTTGTCTGCTTCTTCGTTTCCCCGTATCCTCCACGTCCTCAACTAATACGGATTTTGTTGGATGGTTTCCACTATGTCCCTTAACTATGCTCCGGTTAACTAAACACAACTAACAAAAGGATAATTTTGATCATCATCATTATTATTATTTATTATCATTGTTATTATTATTTATTGCTGTTGTTACTATTATCATTATTAGTATGTAATTCATTATTATTGTTTTTTATTGTTGGTTTTGTATTATTATTATTATTATTAATAATAATAATTCTAATTGTTATTATTATTATTTAAAAAGTAAAAGTACAGTTATTCACTGTATAAACACAAAAAATGAAAAAAGTACAGTTATTTACAGTAAAAAGGGAGTAAAGCAAAAGTACAGTTATTATAAAAGCAAAAGTGAAATTAATTACTGTATAAAAGCATAAAAGAAAAAGTGCAGTTATTTACTGTAAAAAGGGAGTAAAGCAAAAGTGAAATTAATTACTGTATAAAAGCATAAAAGCAAAAGTGCAGTTATTTACTCTAAAAAGGGCAGAAAATAAAAAAGTACAGTGAATTACTGTATAAAGGCAGAAAAGAAAAAAGTACAGTCAATTACTGTACAAAAGGCATAACATAAAAAAGTACAGTTAATTACTGTATAAAGGCAAAAAAACAAAAGTGCAGTTATTAACTGTAAAACAAAGTTAGTAAAGCAAAAGTGCAGTTATTTACTGTAAAAAGGCAGAAAAGCAAAATGATTTACTGTAAAAAAGACAGTGAACCAACAGTACAGTTATTAACTGTAAAAAAGCAGTTATTTGCTGTACTGCTTGTTTATTTACTGCTTATTCATTGTACAAAAATATTTAATTAATAATAAATTTTTTAATATATATATATAAAACAAACAAACCAATGAAAAAAGCGAAAAAGGAAGGCAGACTGCCACGTGCAGCGCCTCACTCGGATGTGTCTGAAGTCTTGGAGCTCGACTTCCCTACGTGTCTCCTTTCGCCTTGAGCTTGTTTGGAGGTTCTAGCAGGGGAGCAGCTACTCCGAGCACGTCCGCTTCCACCGAGCGCGGGGCGTCGGGAGGGACACACCTGGATCGGTGAGGGGGGGAGGGGACACCCGCCTAGCCAGCCAGATCAGCCGAATCAACCCTAGCGATCAATGGGGTGACAGATGTCGCAGCCAGATCGCCCTCACATCCGGGAGAGGGCGCGCGTCCGCGCGCTTATCTAGGTCGCGGGCGCGCGCGCCTCCTCGCCGACGGTGAGCGCGGGATCGGGTGGATCGCGCGCGGGGATCTGGTGATCTGGTGAAAAGGGAAACGCACGTTTGTGGTCGCGTCTGAGTGCGGAACGGTGAGGAGTCTCACGCGTTCCGGGAAGCCAGAAAAGCGCCGTGTTAGTGAGCTGGCTTGTGATTGGTCGAGCGCCCGCGAATCGCGAACGTCCCGTCTTTTGCGGGGGGAAATAAGAGGACGCGACGCGCGCATAGTGGGTCGTGGATGCTGTGCTTGTGCTCTGTGGGCGATTCTAACGGGTTGTAAACTTTGTGCGTGTGTGTAGTATACAGTTTTATGCCAATTAGAAATCATCCCCTTCAATTTATTTATTTATTTGTTTTTTTTTTAATTATTATATTTCTCTTTTGTGTGAGCAACTGTAACCGAAAAAGCAATTTCGAATACGCAATGTGAATAAAGCTTTTTGAATTTCTTCTTCTTCTCTTCTTTAAACCTTTATTAGTCCCTCATGGGGTAATTTTTTTCTCTGCATTTAATTTGAATGAGTGAGTGTGTGTGTGTGTGTGTGTGTGTGTGTGTGTGTAAACATTCCGCACACGTCTCTATTAATTGTTTTGAGCCTGGCAGGTGCAGTTTCTCTTGATTGTCGTCCTTGTGCTTTGTGATCGATATTCAAATTCGAATTTAGAAATTTACAAACTTGACTTTCAGAGTTTAGTGTGTGTTCGTCTTTGTTTTATTCAGTAAAATACAGTTTTATGTCACCACGATCTCTGTTCTGCCCCGACGATCATGACAAGTATCTCAATGGGAATTGTGTTAAAGAAAATTTCAATCAATTTATTATTATCATCTGCTGTATTGGATAAAGTTGATTCTAATACATTTCATAAATAAAGGATGAGAATTAGTCTTAATTGGAACTTTAAAGTGGATGTATTCTTAAAAGAGAAATTGTCTTGAATAAATTTGATTTATTTTTGTTTAAATCAAAAATAGAACTTAATTTTTTTATTTGCATCCAATAGAAAATGTTACTTTCGATCAAGTTATACTAAATTGTTTTAATAGACATAAAAAAAACATGTTTTTGGGCAAGTTATAAGTTATATATATATTTTTTAATTTTTACAGTTATACGTCGTACAACATGTAGTGAAATGTGTTTTTGATCGTTCCAGCATTTAGACAAAGGGACGGGGGAGATACAGTCAAAGTGTGCAAAGGCGGAAATACAATAAAGGATAAAGAATAGAAATACGATGAAAACAATAGATATAAAAATAAAATATGAATACAAACACAAGATTCCAAGATAAAAATACAATTGAATAACGTAGAGTAAAAGTGCAAAAAGTGAGTAAAACATAAAAAAAAGTATGTGTGTGTGAGCTTTTAGTGTACGAAAAAAAAAACAGTTTTTAGAAATAATCCCCTTCTGTTTTATTCGTATGTGTGAGTGTGTTTCTATACTGTACCGTTGTAATGCGTTTCCGTTGTGTTTGTTTGAATACGTTTCCATGGTTAAGTGAAAAAAAATACAACCAATTACTGTAAACACACATGTCCCAATTTCAATTATTTTTTGGATTTCCTTATTTTGTAAATACTGTATAAACGCACTAGCAAACGTGCTCCGATGTTTCAGATCTCTATTTTTCTGACAGATAAATAATGAACATTTTTCTTTTTTAAAGACTAATTCAAAAACATTTCATCCCTAATTTGCATAGCGTCTTTGCGTTGGTCTCAAACTAAGAAAAGCGCTATATAAATAAACGAAGTGAAGTCTTTGTTGTATTTGCTATATAAATGAAGTCTTTATTTTTCAACATTTTTCAGTATTGACCACACACACTTTTAAATGTGCCTCACTCTTCCGCATTCACGTCATCCAAACAAACGCACACACATTAATCTAGATGTTTTTATTCTTCATTTCTGTTAGTAGGCATTTTTACTCATGGCTCAGTGCATTAGATGCTGGTATTACCGGGAGAAAGATAGAAAAATAGATAGCACATATGGGTGTAAGCACTTAAAAAAAAAAA
>CM051500.1:27287912-27313946 GCA_028031935.1 Paedocypris micromegethes
TATAAAATATTTTTTTGTATATATATATATATTTATTTTTAGCTTTTTGTATATATATATGGCCGGTCCCAAGCCGGTCCCAAGCCCGGGTAAATAGAGAGGGTTGCGTCAGGAAGGACATCCGGCGTAAAACTAGTCAAACGTGAACCACGCGAGTCATTCAAAGAAACTTCATACCGGATCGGTCGAGGCCCGGGTTAACAACGACCGCCACCGGTACTGTTGACTTACAGGGTGGCGGTGGAAATTGGGCTACTGCTGGTCAAAGAAGGAGAGGAGGCAGGAGGGTGCGTAAACAGAGAGAGAAGAGGAAGGGCAGGAGCATAGACCTGAGAATAGGGACTCTCAACGTTGGCACAATGACTGGAAAAGGCAGAGAGCTGGCAGACATGATGAAGAGAAGGAAGGTAGATGTACTGTGTGTGCAAGAGACAAGGTGGAAGGGCAGCAAAGCACGTAGTATTGGAGGAGGATACAACTGTACTACCATGGTGTGGATGGGAAGAGAAACGGGGTAGGAGTGATCCTGAAGAGGGAGCTGGGGAGCAATGTGCTAGAGGTGAAAAGAGTCTTAGGGTGATGAGCTCAAAGCTGGAAGTTGAAGGGGTGATGGTGAATGTAGTCAGTGGGTATGCTCCACAAGTGGGCTGTGAATTAGAAGAGAAGGATAGATTCTGGAGTGAGTTTGATGAAGTCATAGAGAGTATTCCCAGAGGGGAGAGACTGGTTGTTGGAGCAGACTTCAATGGTCATGTTGGTGAGGGGAACAGAGGTGATGAGGATGTGATGGGCAGGTTTGGTGTGAAGAAAGGAATCTAGAAGGACAGATGGTGGTAGACTTTGCTAAGAGGATGGAAATGGCTGTAGTCAACACTTACTTCCAGAAAAGAGAGGAACACAGAGTGACATACAAGAGTGGAGGTAGGAGTACACAGGTGGACTACATCCTATGTAGACGAGGCCATTTGAGAGAGGTTAGTGACTGAAAGTGTGGTAGGAGAGAGTGTAGCCAGACAGCACCGCATGGTGGTGTGTAAGATGACGCTGGTGGTCAGGAGGAAGAAGAATAGAGGGAAGACAGAACAGAAGACCAAGTGGTGGAAGTTAAAGGATGAAGGAGCTTGTGAGGAATTCAGGCAGAGATTGAGACAGGCTCTGGGAATCAGGAAGAGCTGCCTGATGACTGGGAAACTACAGCAGAGGTTATCAGGGAAACAGGTAGGAAGGTGCTGGGTGTTTCATCTGGTAGGAGGATAGAAGATAAGGACACTTGGTGGTGGAATAAGGAAGTACAGGACTGCATCCAGAGGAAGAGGTTGGCAAAGAGGAAGTGGGATCTAGAAAGGACTGAGGAAAGTAGAAGGAGTACAAGGAAGTGCAGCGCAGAGTGAAGAGGGAGGTGGCAAAGGCCAAACAGAAAGCATATGATGAGCTGTATGACAGGTTAGACACAAAGGAAGGAGAGAAGGACTTGTACAGGCTAGCCAGACAAGAGATAGGGATGGGAAGGATGTACAGCAGATAAGAGTTATTAAAGACAGAGATGGAAAGGTACTAACAACCCAGGAGAGTGTGCAAAGAAGATGGAAGAGTATTTTGAGGAGCTGATGAATGAGGAAAATGATAGGGAAAGAAGGGAGGAGGATGTGGATGTTGAGAAGCAGGAAATAGCAGACATTAGTAGGGATGAGGTGAGGAAGGCTCTGAGAGGATGAAGAGCGGAAAGGCTGTCGGTCCTGATGATGTACCTGTAGAGGTGTGGAAGTGTCTAGGAGAGTCAGCTGTAGAGTTCTTAACCAGTTTGTTTAACAGGATTCTAGAGAGCGAGAAGATGCCTGGGGAGTGGAGGAAAAGCGTTCTGGTGCCGATTTTCAAGAACAAGGGTGATACGCAGAACTGCAGCAACTACAGGGGAATAAAGCTGATGAGCCACACAATGAAGCTGTGGGAAAGAGTAGTGGAAGCCAGCTTAGGAAGGAGGTAGAGATTTGTGAGCAGCAGTATGGTTTTATGCCCCGCAAGAGCACCACTGATGCCATTTTTGCTTTGAGAATGTTGATGGAAAAGTACAGAGAGGGTCAGAAGGAGCTGCATTGTGTCTTTGTGGATTTAGAAAAGGCTTATGACAGGGTGCCGAGGGAGGAGCTGTGGTACTGTATGAGGTTGTCGGGAGTGGCAGAGAAGTACGTCAGAGTAGTCCAGGACATGTACGAGAGGAGTAAGAACGATGGTGAGATGTGCTGTAGGCCAGACAGAAGAGTTCAGGGGAGGTGGGACTACACCAAGGATCAGCTTTGAGTCCCTTTTTGTTTGCTATGCTTATGGACAGGTTGACAGATGAGGTCAGACAGAAATCTCCCTGGACAATGTTGTTTGCTGATGACATTGTAATTTGCAGCGAGAGTAGAGAGCAGGTGGAGGAAGAGCTAGAGAGGTGGAGGTTTGCTCTGGAAAGAAGAGGCATGAAAGTCAGTCGTAGTAAGACAGAATACATGTGTATAAATGAGAGGGGGCAGGGTGGAGGAGTGAAGTTACAGGGGGTGGAGGTGAAGAAGGTGCAGAGTTTAAGTACTTGGGATCAACAGTGCAGTGTGATGGGGAGTGTGGAAAAGAGATTAAGAGGCGAGTGCAGGCAGGATGGAGCGGGTGGAGGAGTGTCAGGAGTGTTGTGTGACAGAAGAGTGTCAGCTAGACTCAAAGGAAAGGTGTACAAGACAGTGGTGAGACCAGCTATGCTCTATGGCTTAGAGACAGTGGCAGTGAGAAAGAGACAGGAGGCAGAGATGGAGGCAGCAGAGATGAAGATGTTGAGGTTCTCCTTAGGAGTGACGAGGTTGGACAGAATAAGGAACGAGCACATCAGAGGAACAGCTCACGTTACTGTGTTAGCAACAAAGTCAGAGAGGCCAGACTGAGATGGTTTGGACATGTGCAGAGGAGGGATAGTGAATATATTGGTAGAAGGATGTGGAGATGGAGCTGCCAGGGAAGAGGGCAAGAGGAAGACCAAGAAGAAGATATATGGATGTTGTAAGAGAAGACATGAGGTTGGCTGGGGTCAGGGTGGAAGATACTCAAGACAGAATGAGGTGGAAAGGGATGATTCGCTGTGGCGACCCCTGATAAGGGTCAAGCCGAAAGAGAAGTAGATATATAAAATAATAAAGCACCAAACTGGAGAGCTATGAGCCGCAGCAACCGTGCGCGCCGCCATCTTGGATGGATGGAAAGAAAAGTTCATGAAATGAAGTTCAAGAAAAATAAATGTTTTTCCAAATAAGTAAGATCTTTGTATGTCTTTTATTCATATTTTGTATTATAATGTATTAATGTATGTAATGTATTTTGTATTACATATATTTTCATGTATTTTATTATTCATTATTTTAGTTCATAGTTAACTACGTATTCAGATTTCTTAGACAGAGCAAGTTCAGTAAACATTTAGAATATATTCTAAATATTTTAAAATATATTCTATATTTTCATCGACTAAATCTACACTGTAATCTAACTAAAATCTAAACTAAAATGAGACTAAAACAAATGAAGACGACTAAATTGCCACTAAAACAAAACTGAGTTTTAGAAAAAACACCATGACTAACACAAAATAAAAATCTTTGTCAAAACGAACAGCGAGTGGCAAAAATCGGCCCATTTTGACGCTGACCTGTCAGAAGAGCTGCGGAACCTCCAGCTGCATCCTGACCAGGCTATTTGAGTTACAACCTCCAAGAAAAACACAAATAACAGCCATTGTGAGGCCGGTCTGAGCTCCAGCAGGAAGCATCTCATCGGAGCGTCATCGCAAATCATTCATTCATCCTCTTGAGGAAACTCTTTCTGGGCCATGCTCTCAAAAAACAACCTTTGATCAAAAATATAAAAGAATATATATAATGTATAATAAAATATAAAATAATCAAAAAACAACCTTTGATCAAAAATATAAAAGATTATATATAATGTATAATAAAATATAAAATAATCAAAAAACAACCTTTGATCAAAAATATAAAAGAATATATATATAATGTATAATAAAATATAAAATAATCAAAAACAACCTTTGATCAAAAATATAAAAGAATATATATAAAATATAATAAAATGTAAAAGACTCAAAAAAACAACCTTTGATCAAAAATATAAAAGGATATACGGTATATATAAAATATAAAAAAATATAAAACAAAAAAAAAACAACCTTTGATCAAAAATATATAAGGATATATATAAAATATAATAAAATATAAAAGAAAAAAAACAACCGTTGATGAAAAATACAAAATGATATATATATATATATATATATATATATAAAATATAATAAAATCAAAAAACAACCTTTGATCAAAAATATAAAAGGATATATATATAATATATAAAAGAATCAAAAAACAACCTTTGATCAAAAATATAAAAGGATATAAATAAAATATAATAAAATATAAAAGAAAAAAAAGGGAAAACGTTTCATTTTCAGAGTCGCACCACGTTTAAAAGTCAATGGCGTTAATGGCGTCGTTGACATCTAAAGAGGACTCGGGTGATATTTCTATATTCTTACCCAAAACATTTCAGTTCTAAAGAAGAAGAGCATGTAATCATAAGCTATATGTATATATCTACCCTAAGCCTAACGTGTAAAAAAAAAAGCACTAAAAACTGAGCTCGTTCACCAGCACCATAATACAGATTAACAAAAAAAGTAAAAAAAAAAAAAATAGTCTAGTAATTTTTTTTTACTACTGTAGCCTGTTTTAGACAAATTGCCTCACTTTTTTCCTCTTTTTGTAAGTCGCTTTGGACAAAAGCATCTACCAAATGACTGTAAAGTAAAGCATATAGAGTTGTATGTATGAAATTCTATACAAACGTACAAAAAGTCCCCAGTAGCAGTTATTATTTAGTCATGCACTTGTTGATGAATGGGTTTGGTGAAAAAAAGAATTAAATAAAAATTAAAATGGGAGGAGCCAACGAAGCAGACGAACGTGGTCCCCTCCCCTTCCTAACCGCGTATAAACGACTCGCCAGCAAGCAGAGAGAGAGAAGCATCTCGTCATCTTCACGATGGAAGTGTGGAGGTTGTCCGTCTTCCTCAGCTGCTGCTTCAGCTTGGGATCACAGTCCGAGTCCGAGCCGTACCGGATTCAGAAGGGAGCCTGCAGCTACACCTTCCTGTTGCCCGGAGCGCACGAGTGTGGAGGATCTCCAGAGGAAGAGGAGAGGGAGAACAGTCTGCTGGACTACAACAGCCTGCTGCGCAAACTACAACATCTGGAGATGCTGCTGGAGAACAACACGGCACTGCTGCACAAGGTACGCCGCCTCATCTATAAACTACAAGTACTTTTCACTTACTATTTACTACTTAATCTATAATCTATAAAGTACTGCTCTAACTTTATAGACTTTGTACTAGATATATTGTTTATATTTTTGGATCTTACACAATGCACTTTTTTTTTTTACATTTTTATTTTGTGCGTTTTTCCTTTGTTGCACCAAACTGATTTTTACTAGTTTTATCCGTAAAACGTTTTTAAATAGTTTTACAGATTTAAGCTATTCTATTCTACATAAACCGAATGCAGTAGACATGTAGTCCTTAATTTAAATTGTTAAAATAAATGTTTAAACACCTTAATAAATAAATCCGGCAGCCTTTGTTATATTATGTATATTTAGTCAACTGCATTTTTCTTGAGTTCTCGTTAAAGTTTAAATATAACATTTCAATTTTATATTTATTTAACTTTTTTAATTACATTTCAAACCATTTCTTGCTTTCTATATTTTGGACCATATTTTAATATATTGTATATTTTACCATCGTCTTTTTTTTTTTGCACCAAACGGAGTAGCAATACTGATTTCATAGTAACACTGGGATACAATGACAATAAAACATTCTATTCTTTTCTGTTACTTTCTTTTCTTTTCTTTTCCCCTCTATTCTGTTCTTTTTGTTCCGTTCCGTTCTTTTCTACTCTTATTCGTTCCGTTCCATTCCTTTCTTTTTTGTTTTCTATTCTTTTCTGTTCCGTTCTATTCTATTCTGTTCTATGCTATTCATTTCCGATCGGTTTTATTCTTTTCTATTCTGTTCTTTTTTATTCTATTCTGTTCCATGCTATTCATTTCCGTTCGGTTTTATTCTTTTCTATTCTGTTCTGTTCTTTTCTATACTGCTTTGTTCTTTTCTATTCTATTCTAGACCATTCTGTTCTTTTCTATAATATTCTATTCCTTCCTGTTCTGCTCTTTTCTATTCTGTCCTTTTCTATTCTGTTCTTTTCTATTCCATTCTAATTATGTCTATTCCTTTCCTTTCCATTCTGTTCTTTTCTATTCCTTTCCGTTCTGTTCTTTTCTAGTCCTTTCCGTTCTGTTCTTTTCTAGTCCTTTCCTTTCCTTTACGTTCTGTTCTATTCTATTCTAGCTTTGGATGAAGGCTTTATATTCAATTCTATATTATTTTTTTTTTTATCATATTCATAATGGGAGAAAAACTATTACAGACAAACCAACAACAGACCAACAAGTCTACAACATCTGGACCAGCAAACTTTTTTTTGCTGACAGCTTTTTTGGGGGAAAGCAAAATGGATTGTGATGTTGTAATGATTCTATATTCAAGTTCAAGTTTATTTATAAAGCGCATAGTACACACCAATAATATATTAATACACTATAATAAAAAAAAGAACTGGCAGAAATGTTTTGCACCATTAATGTATTGTAGTTTTTTCCTCCTTTTTCCATGTTTGCAAATTTTGCCTTCTAAACGTCGTCATTTATTCGTTTCTGTTGGTGTTTTTTTTCCTCTGGTATTTAATATCTTTCGTATAGCTGCTTTCTTTTATTTTATTTTTTTGCCGCTGTAAAACACGCACATGTCCATTAGTGGGATTAATAACGTTTATCTTATCTTATAGATCTCAACAGTCACATTTCATAAGTGCAATTCAATGGCTAAAATTAAACTAGTTCAAACTGGGAACAAATTACAACCAGTCAGAAAGAGAACATTTTTGTAACATTGTATGAAAAACATGTTAAATTTGATAAATGTGTTAATAAATCCCCTGGTTGTCGTGAGTTCTGGAGAGGATGTACATCACTCACCATTTCTCACTCACATCCTGTTTGTTCCGAAATTAGCTGGTGTAAACATCTCACTACTACAAAACCAACAGAGCTAATTAATTACAGTAAACGGAAGACGCAGAAATAACCCAAAACTAAGTAAAATGCGATCTAGCGTTCTTTATCAACTCATGTCATTTACAATTTTTTTATCCTTAAAAAAAGTTAAAACAACTATTCCTTTAAATACTTTGAGCACTTGTCCTCTTTTATTAGGTTTTCTCTTAATCATTCTTTTTTTATTTTTTTCTTTCGTTAAACATTGGTTTTGGAGGCAGACCTGCATAGTGTCGGATGCCATCACAATTACTCTGAACCAAGAGGTGTAAAGTACTTGAGTACATTTTGTAAATACACAATATGTAGGTATATGTATGTATAATATAATTGATTCTAAAAAACGAAGTACTAAGTGTATCGTGGTACATTTTGGTGCTTGAAATTTTAACCCTTTCCTCTAAAGCACCTTGTATCTCTGGAGCTACGTCTACAAACACATATATATTTTTCACTTTCTTATTTTTAAGACAACAATCAAGTAGAATCGATGGAAAAAAATATCGACTTTCTCCTGATACCCCGCAATATGAAAAGTACCAAAGACTTTAGAAAAGACCCAAAACAAGTTCTCCATGACATCGAGGGACTCTCATCTAATGATATCAGACAATCTAGAACGATAAAGAAAACACACCATGTCGTTCTTTCACTCGTAGGTGATCAACCAAACCACCCAACTGGAACACCAGCTTCTCAATGAAATCCAGCAACTGAAGGAAAAGAACAGGTAAATAAATACGTGTTGTTTTAAATCTCTAAATAAATCTGTATTAACGCAATTTTAATTAATTACTAAAATAGTTTTGTTTTTTTAATCGGTTTTTACAAACATTTTTTGAATTGGTTATTTTTTTTTATTGGCCAAGTTGGGTGTGGTGTGACTCAGACTTTTCCCTATTTTACATACCGTATTTAAATATAGTAAATATAAGAAAATATAAGATGGTTTTATAAGATAATAATAAGATATAAGATAATAATATAAGATTATAATGATAAGATACATTTTTTTTTGTTTCTGGCTAAATTACGTTGCTTTTCCCCTTAAAATACAAATTTTTCTTTATTTAACAAACCTAACTTGTGACACTTGTTGATTTACGGTTTAATAATCCATTCTAGCATCATAAGATTTAGGGGGGTTTGAACCCAGGACGTTTGGCCCCCGGGGCTTTGGACCCGGACGATTGATCCTTAGGACGATTGATCCCTAGGACGATTGGACACTCGGATGGTTAGACCCGAGTTTCGTCACGCGGCTTATTAAGAATCATATCTTCGGCCGTGTGAGCTAGACATTTGGGAGGCGGCTCCTTTGCATTTACTCCAGCGAAGAAGCATAACTTTGCCCCGATTCGAGCGCCTTTGTCCGCCTTTGTCCCGCAAAGAAGCACTAGTAAATTGTTTTTATTGTATTTCTATTCTTTATCTTTCATTGCATTTCCCTTTGCACATTTTGTTGGGTCTCCCTTGTGTAAATGTTGGAACGATCAAAAACACATTTCACTACACGTTGTACCACGTAAAATTAGACATGGATTTACTGTTCTTCATAGTGTCCTGGTGAAGCAACTGGGAGAACTAGAGGAAGAGAAAAAGGCAGAGCTGGAGAGCGTGAAGGAGGAGAAACGGCTGCTCAAAGGCCTGGTGGAGAAGCAGAGTAGCATCATCAGGGTGATAGAAGAGCAGCTGGTCAGAGCCTCTACAGACACCACCACCATGAACCAGCAGCAGCAGGAGCTCACCAGGACCGTCAACAGCCTGATCCACAGCATCTCTGTGGGTGAGCGGCAGCAGCATCTTCTCACATTCAGGGTAGTGGTAACATTCGGGGTAGTAGTAAAACTCTGTGTGTGTGCGCGAGATTTTCCTATAATTTTTTGGCGCGACCAAAAAAGTTTGAGAACCACTGGGTTAGTAGTAACATTCGGGGTAGTAGTAACATTCGGGTTAGTAGTAACATTGGGGTAGTAGTATCATTCCGGTTAGTTGTATCATTCCGGTTAGTAGTAACATTCGGGTTAGTAGTAACATTGGGGTAGTAGTATCATTCCGGTTAGTAGTAACATTCCGGTTAGTAGTAACATTAGGGGTAGTAGTAACATTCCGGTTAGTAGTAACTTTCAGGGTAGTAGTAACTTTCAGGGTAGTAGTAACATTCTGGGTAGTAGTAACATTCTGGGTAGTAGTAACATTCTGGGTAGTAGTAACATTCGGGTTAGTAGTAACATTGGGGTAGTAGTATCATTCCGGTTAGTAGTAACATTCCGGTTAGAAGTAACATTAGGGGTAGTAGTAACATTCGGGTTAGTAGTAACATTCGGGTTAGTAGTAACATTGGGGGTAGTAGTAACATTGGGGGTAGTAGTAACATTGGGGGTAGTAGTAACATTCTGGGTAGTAGTAACATTAGGGTTAGTAGTAACATTGGGGGTAGTAGTACAATTCGGGGTAGTAGTAACATTGGGGGTAGTAGTAACGTTCTGTGTAGTAGTAACATTGGGGGTAGTAGTAACGTTCTGGGTAGTAGTAACATTCGGGGTAGTAGTAACATTGGGGGTAGTAGTAACGTTCTGGGTAGTAGTAACATTGGGGGTAGTAGTAACGTTCTGGGTAGTAACATTTGGGGAAACCCTTCCATTTCATTATTCCGGACATGATGTAAAGTTCTCCTCTTTTACGTATACAGCGTCATTGTTTTATTGAACACCCCTCACTTTGAAACTTTTCCTGCTTGTTTAAGTTAGTGTAATAATCCTATGAAAATATCATGAAATATAATGATGAAAAGTTAATAACGATTCAATTCACATATTTGTAACACCACATGTTTGTGATAGAAAGATAGGGTTGGGGTCAAATTGACCCGTGTTAAAAGTGTAAAATTAATTAAAAAAAAATTCCTAAAAGTATGTTTTTCCACTTTTAAACTTCTCCTGCTTGGCTTATTTGATGTAAATATCAAATTAAAAATATAGCGAGTCAATTCACATATTTGTAACACCACGCTACACGTTTGCGATACCAAGATACTGTTTGGGTCAAATTGACCCGTGTTAAAAGTTTAAAAATAATTAAAAAAAAAAAAAACTTAAAAGTAGTTTTTCACCTTGGAACTTCCTCAACCTTGTCTTAGTAAGTGTAATCTACATACGTATAAACAAAAAAAAGTTCAGTTCACATATTTGTAACGATTTTGATACAAAGATTATGTTCAGGTCAGTTTGACCCTTCAGACAAAACGGAAGCTAAAAGAGACAGAAAGATCGAATACTATTTGTTTCTTCGCAACAATGAGACACACACACACACACACTTTTTTGGGGAAAGTTTTGCTTTCCGACACATATATGCATAATAAAAGTCCCCCGGGTCAAATTGTCCCGTGAACATTATTGATGCTCCTCTGAAGCGAACGTAACCACAGTGTTAAGATTCGGTAATAAGTGATAAATAATAAATAAGTGTTGTGGTCCAGGAAGCACGTCCCAGATGATGCAGGACAACCCGGTGCTCCACAGCGACTGTGCTGAGGTGTTCCGCTCGGGGAGTAAAGACAGCGGCGTCTACTCGCTCACCGTGCCAGACTCCAAACTACAGTTCCAGGTCAGAAACACACACCGAGTCGTGTTGTCAAAGCGAAGAACGTCCAAGATGGAGGTCAATACAAATAGACAAGCACTAAGGTTTTCTTTTCCTAGCCGGTGTGGCGATCTAGCTTGCTCTTCTGCTCATAGCACATAGTCTGAACAACGATGGACAATGAATATTGTTTTTTCTCTTTTAACTGATAATTTTTTCCCCTAATTTTTTGAACACCGATAAATAATGGACATTTTTCGTTTTTTTAAAGACAGTTTTTTGTCTTTAAAATTAATAATTCGCATAGCGACTTTGCGTCAAAACCAACATTATTTCATCCAATCCAAATCATGATTAAGGTTGTGTTTAATAACTATATGAAGTAGAGTTTACACTTACAGAGTTTAACACGCTAAAACTTTGTTATATAGATAATATGATTCACCATGAGCATCTGTAAAGCACTTATTTTGTTCATACTCCAACATTGAATAAGGTAGCTGCTCTTAATACTATCAATCTAAAATATATACACTTTAAAAAAACACCAGAAATTGATATAAATACAATTCAGCAGTGATTAAGTAGATATATTTCAAGTTACAAAATTCTTTACATTTTTGTTTCGCCATTTTCTTTTTCCGCTTGCAACTTCACATTTCTGTTGAAAACTTTTTTTTTGAGCCGTTTTAGATTTGTTTCTTGCATTTTCCTCCCAAAAAATGTAAAGATTTCAACCGAGACAAAAAAAAACAAAAAACGAAACTATGCAGCATTTCATAGAAACTTACGTTTGACATTTTTGCTAAAATTATAAATGTACAGCGGTCGTAACTTTCCAGACCAACGCAAAGTCGCTGTGCGGAATTAGGAAAAACAAAAAAATTGTTTTGAAAGATGTCTCTGTTGTTCATCTGTGTTCAAAAATTAGAAAAAAAGAAATCCCAACACCAGAACAAGTATAAAGAGTTTGCTTCTAAATCAACACAACTCACGCTCAACTCTCTCGCAAGAGGAGAGAAAAACATTGTTAGTTTATTCAAACATGTGCACTTAATAGCAAAGATTTACTATTAATGCCCCTTAAAACTCTGCCCCTTTACAACAACAGCATTAAAAGTATTTTATGAACTGGTATTTCAGTTTGATATTTTCTAATCAAATTATTCCCTGAACTGGTTACAAAATGTCTTAAATCCTTAAAAAAATTACAAAAACAATCACGTTTTCTCTTTAACCTCTTGAGTCCTGATGTCCTCGTCTGTGTACAGAAGTCGCAGAATTTTCCCACTCGCTGTTTTAACCCCTTATATGCTAAAACGGATCGACTAAGTTGTCTTGGTCTTGGAGCACCTCTAGTATTGTCTGCTCATCGAAGCGCAATTTTCTTCCCACATTTGTAGCGAAAATGGAATAGGACGGACAAGTCTTTGCAAAGGAAGTATTTAATTGTATTATTTATGAAAAAAATTACGATGTTTAGGAAAGACGTGTGAAAATAGTGAAAATAAGTGAATATTGAGTAGTAACGTAGGCAATATCTCCAACACTAAATCTTGTAAAAAAAAAAAAAAAGTTGAAGCTTTTTACACTAGGCAAAGCAAATTTTAAAAATCTAACCCTAACCCTAGCCCTAACCCTAACCTTTATCAGACCTAGACAAAATACTCCACCCGGGTACATTATTTAGAACGTTCTGGAAGACGAGCCACTGTTCTTTGTGTGGTGCAGGCGTACTGTGACATGGAGACGGACGGAGGCGGATGGACAGTGATCCAGAGGAGATTCAACGGTCTGGTGGACTTCCACCAGTCGTGGAGAAACTACACAAAGGTGAGGATTTACTCGACTTTTCTCAGGACCGTGGCTTTTATTTTCCGTCTTGTGGTTACTTTAGGGCTTCGGGAGCATTGCTGGAGAGCACTGGTTGGGGAACGAACTCATCTCCACATTAACACGACAAAAGCGCTACGTTCTTCGAATCGATCTGGCCGACTGGGAAGGCAACGCCGCCTTTTCCAGATACGAGGAGTTCTCGGTGGACGCAGACAAGCAAAACTACAGGTAACAAAAACATAAAAAAAAAACTAAAAAAAAAAAGGTCACGAAAAACCGATCTACACTTGGTTTATGATCAAGCAGAAATACTTAAAAATAGTTAAATACAATAATAAGTTAATATAAATAATAGTAATATAAATATAAAAAGTTGAAATTAGTAAAAAAAATAGTTCAAAATAAGATTGAGAATGAGATTTAGTTTTTACACTTAACGGTTTAAAATAACAATGTGTCGCTGACAGTGAAACAACTGTGTATCTGATTTATTTTTTGTTATTGTAATAAACAAACTCAAAAGGCTCATGGAAACCGGTGACAATACAATAGTTGTGCGTGTGCTTTTTGTAAAAGTTGCGTTGTTTTTGTTTGAGCAAACAATTCATTTTTATTTGTTCTTTTTTTGTAGTGGTAATGTTAAACATATTTCACCTTAAGAACAGGAGTAGGAAGGAGTAGTCTTCTTATATATATGTTGTGAATGTTGCGTGTGTACACATTTTTTAATGTCCCTTGTGTTCTTGTATTTCGATTTGTATTTTGTTTTGATGTCAAGTACTCTAGAATCTCTTAGGGAAAAAAAGAAAAAACACGAAAAACAAAGTTCTCTGGTACACAAATGAACTAAAAGCCCAAAAAATCTCCAGTAGGAAACTAGAAAGGAAATGGCGAAAAACTAAACTCACAGATTTTTGCTGTGCCAGGGATGACACTATAATCTCATATAAACAGGGTCTAAAATCCACAAGATCTACATATTTTAGTAACTTATCTTTGAAAATCAGAATTATCCTTGTTATCTGTTTAAACTGTAGCTCAGATAACAAAGAAAAAAGGCACGGTGGACTCCGCAACCCCCCCCCCCCCACAGCTCACTAGTGTCCACTTTATCAACTTCTTTAATGACAAAATTACGAATATCAGAATGAAAATCGTATCCACAAATACTAGCCCACAACTGGTTATACCGAAAGTAAAGCCACCCTTCATCTTAAATAAATAAACCCAGAACTTCAACTTGAAGCATTTTACCACAGCTTTACTGCACATTCCGTTTACATTCTTGATTGCTTTTGCACAGCCTGTGTTTATCGTTTGTGTTTATTTCTTTGTATTTTGCGCCTTGATTTTATTGCGCAATGACGACAAGGAGGATCTCCATCTTTCTGCTTTTCCAATTGGGCAGGATACACGTCGGTGTCTACAGCGGAACGGCAGGAAAAAGCAGCAGCATGGGTCAGCCCGGAAACCTCTTCAGTACAAAGGATGTGGACAACGACAAATGTGTGTGCAAGTGCTCGGCCATGTTGTCCGGAGGTAAAGCATCTTTATTACTCAACAGAAATCGAATTAATGGTGTATAATCCGACACCAGTAGTTAGTTTCAGAGGTGTGAAGTACTTGAGTACACTTTGGGATTTTTTTGTACATTTTGTAAATATACAATATCTATACATATGTATAATACAATTGATTCCCAAAAATAATTAAAAAAAAAAAACAAGTACGACGAACGCGTAGAAAAACAATGAACTATGAAAAAAAATTGTTAGACATTGAAACACTGAAATTAGTATTTGAACTTGTAAAAGTACTTGTACTTCATTAATAGCGTGAATTTATTGGGATGGTGTGAATTTAAATGCTGCTTTTATTTTTGATACCCAGTACAAGTACAGAGTAGCCAAAAATACAAATGAGTAAAAAAAATATTTGCAATATTTACAAAATGTACAAAAATACAAAAAAATGTACTCAAGTACTTTACTACCATTTACCTGGACACTCGAAGTCTGAACGATTTAGTTGAGGTGAAATGGTCAGGAATGACCATTGCAGTTAACCGGAGATGTAAAGTACTTGAGTACACTTTAGGAATTTATGTAATTTTTGTAAATATACAAAAAAGAACAGGTAAAGAAACTGAAAAAAAAAAAAATCTTTATTCTTGAAGTTTCGAAACGAAAAAATCTGAAATGATTCCCAAAAATCCCAAAAGTATCGATACTATCGTCTAAACGTTTTAAAAGCTCTTAAAGTTGAGTATTATTTTCTACTTCTGGAAAATAGTTGTATGTATTTCTGGCACTTTATTGTCTTGAGATTCCTCGTTCAGACACATTTTCTTATTCGAGTTTTTTTTTAATCGATACTTTTTTCAGTATCATATTGAAGTTGCTATTTCTAGTGTTCTGTATATCATTATAATAATTCTGTCTTTTATTTTCCGAGTTTTATTAAATTTATTAAAATTCTGAAAATTTTGAAATTTCATTTTTAAAATTTCCGACTTTATTTCCTCTAATAGGTTGGTGGTTCGATGCCTGTGGACCGTCTAATCTCAACGGCGTTTACTACCAACAGGGACAGAACACCAACCGCTTCAATGGCATCAAGTGGTACTACTGGAAAGGCTCTGCGTACTCACTAAAGGCTACGACTATGATGATCAGACCCTCAGACTTTTGAGGAAATAACACCACGGATTCAGACAAAAAGAATGTTCATGTCCGAAGCCCTTGGAACTGACTGTGACGAGGCAAAGAGGCGAGAAAGAGAGAGATAAAGAAAGACAGAGAGATATATATGTATATGCACAAGTGCTATTTAATTGATAATAGATTTTTTTTTATTTTTCTAGAGAGAGAGAGAGAGAGAGAGAGAGAGAGAATTTGAAAGAAGAGAGAGACAAATGGAGAAAGACAGAGAGAAAACGGAACACTGTATATGCACAAGTGCTATTCAATTGATAATAGATTTTTTAAAATTTTTTTAGAGAGAGAGAGACAGAGAGAGACAGAGAATTTGAAAAGAGAGAGAGATGGAAAAAGACAGAGAGAAAAGGGAACACTGTGTATGCACAAATGCTATTCAATTGACACACAGAGAGAGAGAGAGAGAGAGAGAGAGAGAGAGAGAGAGAGAGAGAGAGAGAGAGAGAGAGAATTTGAAAGAAGAGAGAGAGCAAAATAACTTATTTTTTCTTGGAATGTGTTATAAAAGTTACTTTCGTAATATCTTTTGTAGTAGAAGGTTCAAGTCCGAAGCCCTTGAAAATGACTGTGACAAGTCAAAGAGGTGAGAGAGAGACAAATGGAGAAAGATAGAGAGAAAAGGCAACATTGTATAGGCACAAGTGCTATTAAATGGTTTTTAAATTATATTTACGTCAAATCAAATCTTCCCATTTCTGCTTTAGCAGCATCACTTTCCAGTGATGAACAAAATAACTTATTTTTCTTGGGATGATTGGCTTTGTAAATACAGAAGAGGTTGTTTACGAGGATGTGTTACGCTCTACTAAAGTGTTGGTTGTTACAAATGTGTTAATATAAAAGTTACTTTTTCCTCCTACAATTATATCTTTGTTTTCCAATTTACAATGCGTCATCTACAAAGAAGAGAGATGTCTAAAAGTATAATTATAAAATAATCGATTAAGTCGGCTTATATAATCAAAGACACACTTTTTACAATTTTAGAAGGTCAAAGCTTGTATTCGCACATTTCTACATTTCCCCCCACATTTCAAGTCACAATAAATGACATAAATGACTTAATCACACAAAAAAACACCACTGGAGATAAAGTCTACTATATTTAGATGCAATATTATTCTAAAAGTTATAAAACATATAACTATAACATATATCTATAAGTTAAAAGTTCAAGTAAAAAACATAAATAATAATATAATAGTTTTAAAATTTCCTTTTTCCACTTACAAATATATTCTTGATTTCTAATTTACCATGTGTCTACTACAAAAAGGAAGAACTGCCTATTGATGGATGTTTTTTTCTGAATCAGTTTTCTAAAACCAACACTCCCATTGGCATCAAGCATTTCTTTTTATCATTTTATATAGTTCTTGCTTTTGTTCATAAAATAATCAACCAAGTCTGCGTTTATAATCCAACACACATTTTTTTCCCCAAACGTCTCACTTAGAGTCGTGTAGATTTACTCTAAGATCAACTTAATGAACCGTCTCTCCAAGATGTTGCAATATTTTTTGTGACAATTTGTATGATGATGTTGTGTTGATGTTTTGTTTTGTTTTTTGCCATGACAAAAATTTCATTGAATTTCTTTTTTCATTTTTCACAAACTTTTAGTCAGAAAATTCAGCAGCCACGGAATAAAAACAAAAAAAAAACTGGAGGGAACAACAACAACAGCAAAGAAATAAATAAATAAATAAATAAATCACTTCTTAACCTCTTGAGTCCTGATGTCCTCGTCTGTGTACAGACAGTCACAAAATGTTCCCATCTGCTGTGTTAACTCTCGACGTGCTAAAACGGATCCACCATGTTGTTGTGGTCTTAGAAAATGCCGGAGAATAGGACGGACGTTCTGCCTGAAGTGCTGCAGAACTGAATTATTAAAAAAAAAAGAATAAATTGGTGCTTCATTTTATTACACAGATTGCGCTCCTAAAAGCCCAACTAGCAGAGAAAATATTAAAAAGAATATAACTTCAGAGTTCGGGTCTCAAGAGGTTAATGGACAAATATTTTGTTCAAGTTCAAGTTTATGTATATAGTGCTTTTCTTAGCTCGAGACCAACGCAAAGTTGCTATGCAAATTAGGGGGAAAAAATTGTCGTTAAAAAAAGAAAAATGTCCATTATTAATCTGTGTTCAAAAATTCGGGTAGAAGAGTTTTTGTCCAACGACATTTTCCACAAAACGAGCCAATTTCTTGAAGGCCATTCAATCCGACGTCTAAACACATTAGCAAACCCTAAACGAAGCAATTAAGAGTCCGTGACCCTGTGTAATAGTAACATAGTAATAACTAGCTTTACGCAGCGTGGGAAACCAAAGACTGCGCTGAAATGACTGGGCAAACGTCCACGTTATAATGCGACTTGTAATATGATGATGATGATGATGTGGCTGGTCGTAATAAATCAGCGTTTAGAGTCAAAAGTCTCGAGGAGAAAAAAAAAAGAGAAAAAACAAGACATGTACTCACAGGCGCAGCAGGGAAATGATCCGAGAGCTCGTACGCGTCCTCAGAAACCCACGTGCCAGACTCCAGACACTGCAGGATCTGCGCAGGAAGACCACATTCCTTTCACCCTCGTCAGATTCTACGACGCTAACACACTACGCTTTCTGGAAAAAGTCCAATTCGAGCACTTTCACCACGCTCCAGCTTCTCCAGCACCGTACAGTTGAGGTAAAATATGTAGTTAAAGGCCTAACTACAACCAAAACGAAACTTTTTGAATAACGTTTAAAGGGATGTTGTGCGAAAATCCACCAAAAACCAAATTGTGTATTAGCAATTATACAAGTGTCACTGTGTGTCTAGTCCAGAGGTTCTTAACCTTTTTGACCTCTGGGCCCATTATTTATGCTGCCTTTAGTAGCTTTATGAAGTACTTTACACTTTGGAATTTAACAAGCTAAACTTTTGTTAAATAAATATTAAGATACATCTGGAAAGCGTTTATTTTGTACACGTGTAATCCAGCACGTACGACGCTGAATAAGGTAGTTGCTCTTATTGCTATTAATCTAAAATATTTATACTTTAAAAAAAAACACCCGAAAGTTATGTAAATAAAATTCATCAGTAATACAATAAATGCTATTAAATAACATGCTTTGGAAAAGAATGCTTTACATTTCTGTTGCGTCTTTCATTTTTTTTTTTTCTTTTTTCGCTTGCACTCTTCCGCATCTGTGTTGAAAACTTTTTTTCTTTTTTTTTTGTGTGTCATTTAAGACGTTTTCCTGCATTTTCCTGCAAAACATGTACGTAAAGATTGCAAGCGGAAAAAACGAAAATGTGAAACTCACGTTTGATATTTTTGCCATCATTTTTCATTTTCATGTAAAGAGATCGTAACTTTCATCTTCATTTGTACGTTTGAAGAACGTTTCCATCTTCAGTCAAAAGTCTGCGTGGTGAGGAGCTGCTTTGTGGTTCAAAATCAAGTAAATAAATAATCAATACAATTCGGCAGTAATACGATAAATACAATTTAAATAAAAGGCTTTGGAAAAAAATGCTACACATTTCCGTTTAGTTTTTTTTCTTTTTCGCTTGCAATCTTCGCTGAAAACTCTTTCTTTTTTTTTTTTTTTGTCAATTAAGACATTTTCCTGCAAAACATGTAGAGATTGCAAGCGGAAATCACAAACGAAAATGTGAAACTCACGCTTGCATATAAAACACTTTGACATTTATGTTAACGGCAGCATTTGCTATTACTGTTAAAATGATTGAAATGAACTAAATCTAAACACAATCAAAATGTGAAACTCACGCTTGCTACTTTTGCCGTATTATTTGATATAAATGTACACAGATTGCAACGTTCGTCTTCACTCGTTCGTTTGAAGAACCTTTCCATCTTCAGTCAAAAGTTGGTGTGGTGAGGAGCTGCATTGTGGTTCTGCGGCCCAAAGTCACAGAACTGACAATTTTCTTGCTGCCCACTAGGTGGTGCTCATGTCCCAACAAATCCCTATGGTTAAGAATCCCTGTTCTAGTCGACTACTCATTACTAGTTTATGTACAGTCAATACAAAACAGACTGACAAAACGCGCAAATAACTCAAAATATTGTTCAAGAGTCAAAATCTTCTTTTTTTTTCTCTTAACTGTGATAAGAGGGACCATTGCACAGTTGCGTTTTTGCACAACCCATTGTTTTTGTCGTTTCTTTGTTTTGTTCTCTTTGCTATTTGCATTTTTGCCTTCACTGTTGATTACTCAGACTTATTTAAATGGTTTATATTAAATATTAGTTTATTTAAATTGTCTTTATTTGCTTCTGTCAAAACCTTCTTTCCTTCTCTTTGTTTTTCGCTGCTGTAGAACACAAAAATATCCCCTAATGGGATTAATAAAGTCCATATTGGCTTATCGTAACAACAGATAATAACAGATTTTTTTTCTTTTACTTTAGTACTACAGAACTAATTTTTAATGTTTTTTTTGTTTTTTGATAAACTCATTTTTACTTTTTTTCCCACTACGGTTATGATATTTTACTACATTATCAAAAATTATCTTATTAGGGAACTTTCATGTTAATTGCGTCCCGATTGATGAAATTGTTTGCCTTACGAAACGTAGTGATTTCGTAAGTCGGGGCGCCGCTGTATTTGCTCGTAGTGAAATTGTACAAATTTCCAGCGCTTTGTTTAAACACTCGAGCAGTTTTAAGGCCTGGAAAACACATTTATCAAGGATTTGAAGACGCCCTCACACACCCAATCAAAGGAGAGCAGCCAGCAGCCCCGGGCGATGCCCAGCAGGACGTTGAGTGTTCGGCGAGGACTGCCCGACACTACGTGAGTGGTGCTGTCACACACATCCTCCGCCACCGTGAAGCTGCCCAGAGACGCCACCAGCTGAAAGACCAGGGCTTGCTTCCTGAAACAGAATAACACACCATAAGACAAAACACAATCACACACAAAAACAGACCAAAAAGAGACAACAAAAAAATGACAAAAAGAGACACAAATGACCTAAAAAATTTACAAACAAATGACACAAAAAAAGACAANAAAAAAAAAAAAAACGACTATAAAAATAAGGTAAAAAAGACAAAAATGACTATAAAAACGACAAGAAATATGACCAAAAAAAAAGAAAAAAAATTACAAAAAAGACAAAAATTACCAAAAAATTACAATACAAAAGGCAAAGAAAAAAATGGACAAAAAAAAGATAATAAAAAAACGTTGATATTTACATTAACGGCAGCATTTGCTATTACTGTTAGAATAATAAACCGTAGTTTTAGTTAATAACTTAATTTACTAAAACACAATGAGAAAAAACTAAACACAATGAGAAAAAAAATGACAATAAAAATGACAAAAATGGCATATTGTTAAATTGTTAAAATAATAAAGTGTAGTTTTAGTTAATAACTTAATTTAATAGAATAGTTTTCATATATATATATATATATATATATATATATATATATATATATATATATATATATATATAAAAACACAACATGCCTCGATATAGATAAAGAAAAGGGACTTGAGAAAAACAAAAGCTAAATGGTTACATTTATCTCCTACTTGTTGTACTAACATAAACATATGCAGTTATACATTTGTTTTTGCACGTGTATGTATTTCTGTTTTTATTTGTGCACAACTACATTTATTTCCCATTTGTTGTACTAACAGAAATACATGTATTTATACGTTTAATTTGTACGTGTGTACCGGTACTTCTGTATTTATTTATACGCAAGAACATTTATTTCCTTTGTCATCTGTATTTGATTTCGGTGGTTTTGGTCCTTCATATTTGAAACATGTCTTGTAAACCTCACACTGCGAGTCAAAATGTAATATTACAACAGCACATTTATAATGTATGACATAGGAGACGCTGGATATACTTACTCAGTGGGCATACTTGTCATTACCAGTGATCTATTCTTCTAAACATAAAAAGAAACAAACAAAATAGTCAGTAATGCAGCCACAAAAAAAACATACATTTTCTTTCAATAATGAGTTTATTCAACGAGCTTAAAAGGCAACTGTGTATCTAAAAAGTGCAATTGATTTGCACTAAAGAGTGGATCAGCGTGGAGTAAACACAGGCCGGACATCCGCATATCTAGTCAAGCAGAGAGGAAATAAAAGAAAAATAAGACCTTCCTCTCCGTCTCCGTACAGCAGGCATGTCCAAAGTCCGGCCCGGGGGCCAAATGCGGCCCTTAATCCAATTTTGACCGGCCCGTGACTTGATTCATAAAATGAATGGAATACGGCCCGCGGAGAGAATTCAGTCCCTCCAGGATTCGCCGATTTATTTGCGACCTTACGATTTCACCCAATCACCGCAAATTTACCGCAAATTCAGTTCCGCGCGTGAACACACCATGTGATCTCAAACGAATACGGACCATGTGATCTCAAAGTTTCACCACTCACACCAGAGCTTGTAAAAAATTAAATCAAAATCACGTTTTTTTTCAATGTTCCATTATGAAGGTTTTTATTACTTTATTTATGAACACATTTTAAAAAGCACTGCTAAATCACTTTATTTGCATTTTAGAATTATATCTGGTTTTTTTATAATGCATTTTTAAATAGAAATAAACACTATTTAATGTTAAATACTAAATTACATACAAAAATGTGTATATCCTAAAAAGTGTATTTTTTTCCCCAAGCCCCTTTGTCAAATGTTAGAACCCAATGTGGCCCGCAAATCAAAAAGTTTGGACACCCCTGCCTTACAGGAAGTGAAGTGTACGTCCATCAGTGGACAGAACAGGTTCATGCCGAACGAGAAGCTGCTCTCTCACACACCACACCACAATTTACAACAGGAAGTTCAAACACGTTAAGCTATTATACATGTAACGATCATTCCCAGAAAAGCAATCCAGTCATTATAGGATTTCCAGTCTTTTTAACCTTGGCTTGTTTTAAAGTAAACCTTTGGTCAACTTGTAATTTGTAACTTTTTTTTCATTAATTTCAAAGTCCCTGATAAAATCCTGGAAAGCTGATTATCAGACAAACACCACATATATATATATATATATATGGATTATAAATATATTATATATATATTATATATATACTGGAGTCAACAATATAAATGGCCGGAGGTACTATTAAAACCAACCGGGCCACCAGATCGGTCCAATTACTGACCCGATGAGGCCAGTAAAAATGACTCGATAAAAAAGAAAATCTAATTTGTCATTATTTACCTGCGTTTCTGTTACAACGTTTTGCTCGCCAACTACGGCTAACGCGTTACATGACCCAACGGTCTTACTAATATGAAGCACGTTGTTGGTGCTCCGCCTCCAAACCCCGCGCTCGCTCCTGAGTATGTACACTTCGCGAATAATCTCATTTAATCTGGGAATCAAACACGAAAAGCGAGATTAAAAGAATTTGTTAAAAGAAAAGTTTGCTAAACCAGAAAAGTTTGAAAAACGCTAACGCGGCTTCCTCTACGCTTATCACGACTGTGCAATAACGACGCGCTTTACTACTACGCCATAATACAATAGCCAAACTGCTATCATGAATATTACACGAAGAACAGCGTATCTGAGGCGTGATGTCCGTCACATTCAGACACAAGCAGCCTGATCGCAGGAAGTGTTCCTTTGGTCCAAGGTTTCAAACGTCTAAACACACGTTTGAAATAATTTATTTGATGGCAATAAATAATAAAACTTTACCAAAACGATCCAGACACTTTGGGAGTTGGTTTACATTAAATGATAAATTAAAATATATGTTTCTATTTCCAGTTATTTGTTGTTGTTGGCGTCGTTGCATCTAATTTATTTCAAAATGGTTTTTGCATATTTTTTTTTGGCTTTTGGTCAAAACTTGTTGCCGTTTAAATCACTCTGGCAGGAGTAAAAACACCACTTATATTTACTACGGCTCTTTCATAAGAGCAAAAGAGCACAAAGCAAAAGAGAATACGACAAGAAAAGAGAAAAAGCAGAGAACTGCACTTGTTCTGTTTTTGCTCAGTTTTGCTGGACTTTGCACTAAATCTACATTAAACAAATTAAATGATATTCATGTTGTTCAAGCAAACATTTTATTTTTTTTGCGATTATTAGGATCAATACATGACAAGTCGACCTGGGCCAGTGGTTTAGATAGTTGGGCCAGTGGAAAATTCCCCTTATTGTCTACCCTTGTATACTGTAATATATATAGTAACAAAATCATAATAAAACTATTGTTTACTCCGGTGTACTACCACACGCAAATAGCACAAGAATTTGAATTATTTAAAAATAAATCAGTCCTTAAATTGTAAACTTTGTAAAAAAAAAAAAAGAAAGAGTGTGTAAAAAACTGATGTCTGTCCGCGTAAAAAAACGTAGGCAAGTTTTGCTTTGGAACATTATTAATCTCAACACAGCTGGCGAGAATTATTCAAGATAACACAATCCTTATCTACGTTTCCCATCGTCATGACAAACAGACAGAAACATCCAGATTGATAGAATGACGAAGAGAACTAAGTGCGGTTGACTAAGCATTATGGTAGAAAGAGGGATGAACTGCTGTTTAAATAAAAGTACGTTACTGCAAATTTGAAATAAAGCTCATTTCAGAAAACGCTGCACAAATACAGTATCATTTATTACAATGCAACTTTTAAATACACATGTAACACATTCTACATTGTGAAAAGTAATTGTAACAAGGAAACAATTTTCTACCGCATATTAATATCGGAACGTAACTTTGTCTTTTTTTTTTACAAATCAGTGACATATTTGTTTAAATCATCTCTCTGTTTATATTCGATACGCTTGTATAAAATGGTTTTGAACCACACAATTTCTACTGACAGAATGACGTTGAGAACTGAGTGCGATTAATTGCGGATTATGATGAAAAGCGACTGTATCCGCCGTCCAAAACTGTAGAAAGAAGTACAAATTTAAGATTTAAATTTACACGTCATAAGACAATCTAAACATTTTCACCTGAATTATTGTAACGGTGTTTAGTAATCAATTAATGAAAAAATACTGTACTTTGTTACTTTACTCAAGTAGAATTTGGACTTGTTTATACTTCACTAGTGTAATTTTTCCCCCCCGCCTACTTTTTACATAAACATTGTCGCGATACTCATATTTCATCTCAGTTAGTCTTATTTACGTGTTGTCATCAATCAGAAAAAGAAAAAAAAATATACATAATAATCGGCGTCATCTGATTACGGTGAACTTGATTGTGATTGGACGAGACGCATAAACACGTATCAGCCAGTGATTATATACAGCAACATTAAAAAAAGAAAAAAAAAATCATATATTTTAATAGCATTTTTCCTTGCATTACTTTTACTGTCACACTTTGAGTAGTTATCAAGCCAGTACTTTTACTTGAGTATTTTTTTTAATGAGCAAAAACCTTTGATTTTTTTTTTCCCCGATTGATTACTTTCACAGAAGTTTTTTTTTTTAACTCTAGTATCAGTACTTCTACTTGAGTAATGAATGTGACTACTCTTGACAGCACAGTTTATAAAGTACACTTTTTTGCACTTTGCATATTTGAAATATTCCAGCTTTTTCCACACACGCAATATTTTCACATGTATTGACACAGTCACTCAAAACCACACACACACACACACACACACACACACACACACACACACACACACACACACACACACAGGTGTCGATCTCAGATTAAAAAGAAAAACAAAAACAGGAAGGCAGAAACTCAAAAGCGTCTGCAAATCCAAAACGAGTGAAAATGGAGCAGAAAAGCAAGTGGTTGGTGTCTATATATCAGTTTTACATTTATAGTTTTTACAAATGAATTACATTTTACAAAAAGTTTTTACAAATGAATTACTTAATAAGTGAAAATGAAATTGCGAAATCACGAGTGCAAACAGAAAGATGTTTTTGTCGTACTATAAAAATGCAGTTTTACATAATTTCAAATACTTATTGGGACAAACCAAAAACTACTGAAGGACCTTTCTAAAATCAAATCTTAAAAACTACAATGTTCATATTTTAGCCAAACAAAGGCGTCAGGTTCAAGACTTGTGTTTGTTTTGTTGAAGGTTTAAGTCCCCGTTAATTTCTGTGAAAAATAGCAAAAGGTGTGAAATAATCTAAAAGTGTAATAAATTAAAAAAAAAAAGTGTAAAGTGTAATGTGAATTATTGTAAATGTAATAATGTGATGTAAGTGTAATAATGTAATAAATATGTTACATTTAATGTAAATGTAATAAATAAAGTGTAAAGTGTAGTGTGAATTATTGTAAATGTAATAATGTCATTGTAATAAATAATGTAATAAATAATGTTACATTTCATGTAAATGTATCGAATAAAGCGTAAAGTGTAGTGTGAATTAATGTATTCGGTTCTTGGTCAAATTTCACTGTGTGATTGTGTACAAGGACAATAAAGGATATTCCATTTCATTCTCTACGTTTTTGAGTTTTAATAAGTTTTTATCTGTCTACTGGACTTTTTTAAACTGGTCACTTTAACAAAACACTTTTCTGGAGTCACTTTTTAGTATTTTACTCACCATTTGTATTTTTACTTTATTTACGTTATTTGATTGTAGTTTTATCTTGGCAATTTTTGATTTCATTAAATATATATATATATATATATATATATATATAT
>CM051500.1:27313963-27326191 GCA_028031935.1 Paedocypris micromegethes
AGTTTTAACTGTCTCAAAGCGCACAAAGTATATATATATATAAACATGTTAGTTTGTTTTTTTTTTTTACATTTCCTTACATCAACTTTTTTAATTCAATTTATTCCCATCCCAATGTTAAAATGGTGGAAGGACCAAAACATATTTAAAATACATGTTGTACCACGTATCATGTGTGTATGTGACCAATAAAATTTGAATTTAACGTCATAATACTGTTGCAAATCTGTTTGGACGCTGACATTGTTACATATGAATATATTCTTAATTACAGATCTGGAGTAAAAATGTTAATTATTTGTTATTATTACATTATTACTACACATATCTTAATTGGATCTTAATTGCAGATCACTCTCACAATGACAGTGTCAATATGCAAACGACTTATTAAAACCTGAAGGAAACAAAAGAAACGTTCCCCGGTGAAATAGTTCTTAATTATTCTTAATTCCTAATCTTAATTATGCAACAGACTGCTGATTAAAGTCACTTTACCTTCAGGTATCGGTCCTTTTTCATTATCTCCCCCTCACACGCAGAGTCAGAAGTCGCTTCATTGATCACACAGGCTTCGTTCTCTTTGTCTGATTCTGAAACGATGCAAAAAAAAAAAAACAACAAAAAAAGGGGGAAAAAGAAGTTGAAGCATCAGACAACAGGTGCAAGTGGAGCCATCTAAACCCTTATGCGTAGAAAGCTTTCCGTCTTTTGCCAAAAAAACGATTTTCAAAATTTTTTTCAAAATCATTATCAAATTTTTGATAAGGAAACCGACAAGATTGAACACATACGTACGTATTTTTCCCCGGGATTGTATTTTTGCACATTAGTTTAGGCTTTTAAGTCATTTCTAGAAGAGAAGCCATGTTAATTTTTTCTAAATCCAGGCATCAAAATCGATCTTGTTGACAGACAATAAACGAATAAATGTGCAATAACACGGCGTATGACGAGTATTAAGTAAAAGTACTGGACTTCGAATGGCTTTTCATCATCTTGTGCATAAATGTTATTTTATACACTTTTTATATTATTTTGGTCCCATTTTTCTCTGCTGCGACTGAAATTCCTCAGAAGTATGAAAAAAAAATGGAAAAAAAATACTGAAAAAAATGGAATCTACTTACGCACATCACGTTTTTAAAAAAAACAAATAGTTTTATTGGCATTATTCTTTATTAAAAACCATAAACCACAATTTTATTCCCCAAATCAAAAAAATTCCACAACCATTACAAATTAAATTCATAAATGTAAAAATGTATTTATAATAGTGCTGTCAAAAGATTAATTATTTTTAACTAATTAATTCCACTTCCCTGACCAAAAAAATCGTGATTAATCCCAATTAAATGTTCGAAGCTTGTAATATCGGATATTGAGGTGTAAAAAGTCACTCAACACTAATCAAACACTAGTTTAAATAGTGTAATATAATTTAGCATAATTTTTCTTCAATTTGCAATATATTTTGTTTGTTTGTTTTTTTAACCCTCCGAGGTCGAGTCACACCTTTTTCAAGATAAAACACAGAAAAAAAGTCAATTTTGGTAAGTACCTATTTTTTTTTAGATTACCCTCTTAATAAAAACAGGACGTCGTGTTTTTGTACAAAAATAAAATATAATAAATAAATAATAATAATAAAAATAAAAGAGTGAAGCGCATTTCGCATTTCTCTTTGTCTGCAGAAAACAAACTGTAACTTAATAAATACTTATCACTCTAACATGAAACATATATCTACATAAAGCTTAGAATGTCTGTTTTTAAAAATAAGTGTAAGTAAATACAGTGTTGTCTGTTTATCTAATCCGTATGAATCTAAAGCGGCAGCTAGTTGAACAGAGATTTGATTCGACCGAGAGTTCTGACCAGCAAGTTATTTGCAGTTGGAACTGCGTCTGTAAAAAGGGAAAAGCAGGTTGAGTCTCATATGCCGTTTCTGAAGATGAGTCCATTTGGCAAAGACGAACATTCAAAACACCGCAGACAGAGACGAAATTGCGCAGACCCAAACCAGACAATCCAAACAGAGACAAGAAACCAGGAAGCCGAGAAAAACACGGGTTAGACGATCAATGAATTGCCTCTAGTGTCTGTCCTTAAACGCTTTGCGCCTAAATAGCAGCAGCTGAACACAATCATCACCACTCTCTTGGTTGTAACATTAAAGAATAGAACACCTTTATTGTCCTTGCATCACGAAATAAAAATGTAAGAAAATATACACATTGAATACGATACAATAACATAAATCTAGTATAAAACGAGGGCTGAAAAGTATCCCAAATAATCAGTAAACCCAAAAACAAACAAGTTTTTTTTTTGTTTACATAACCGGTAAACCAACATGTTCGAATTAACACTTAAAATGCAAAGCGTGCGTTAACGCGTTAACTTTGACTGACCGAATTTATAACAAACTCTGGAAAAAACGTATTGTGCGTACCGTTTAAAGACGCGTGCCGCTTCTCCAGATCGCCGTGGGCCTGGTCGCTCTTCTGCGTTCTCGCCGAGACTTTATTCACAGTGGACAACAGGAAGTCGGCACTTTTTTTCTTCTCACTGGGAGGACTCGATCTAACTGGACGACCATCTGTCCGGTCCAGTGATGGAGCCGCAGAGCTGCGGCGGATTCGTTTCGGTTCGTGGTGTCGTGGTTTGAACGTTTCCAGATCAAACGTGGGGAAACGCATGAGGTCTGAGGAGGAAGCGCTGAAAATGCGTTTGCGTTTAATGGCGCGGCTGCCCGGGGAGAAGAAGTCCTCATACGCTTCGTTATCACGAGCGTCGTCCTGGGCCGCAGAACGCGATACTGGAAAGTCGTTAGCCGCGAGTTTATCGTGTTGTGTGGTTTTTCCGCTCGGTTTGCTTTCGCCGTTTGTCGCCGCTAACGTTTCTGAGTTTTTGGGACTACGTGAGGGAAACGGAACTTGGTCAGTTGAAGACACAGATTTGTTCTCCTCAGTTTTCTTCACTGGGTTTTCATTCAGATGGGATTTTCCCACCGTTTGGGTCAAGGGACTGTGATGAGAGGTCGACGTCAAATTCAAATCGTCTGTGGGAAAAAAAAAAACAAAACGAAAATCACAAAATGAAATCAAAAATGAGAAAAAAAAAATTATTTTCCTTGTCAAGACCATGAGGTTTTCAGGAAGTATCTTTTGACGTGTTACAAAGTAACGCATTACTGGAATAGAATACTTTTTCTGTGAAAAAGTAATGTAGCAAGTTACTGCTAAATGTTTAGGTAATTTAATTACAGTTACTTATAATGTACTTGCGTTACATTGTAAAAAAAAAATGAAACTCGCTGAACATCATTATTTAATTTCATTAAATGTATCTTCGTATGGTAAATGTTAAGTAGCTTTCTGCTTTCCGTTAGCGACAGTCGTATTATTAGTGGAGACGTCGGACTCGGTCAGTAAAAGCAGATAAGAACATCACAGCAGTTTGTGAGATACTTCTAGTTCAAGTTCATTTATATAGAGAACAACTTTTAAAAAATATATACAAGTTACTATACAGTTACTTTTCAGATACAGTAATCAGAAAAGTAATTTGCTTACAAAATTGTAAAGTAATTAGTAATTAGTTACTTATTAACTTACCCAATACCGATTACAAGTAATTACTTACTAATTGCACATCACTTTGGTGAAATTGTTGAACACGTCTATTGCCCTTAAACATTATAACATGACCTTGTTTCCTCATTGAAAAACACTCACCAGCAGGGGTGTGAAGAGTACCAGACAGCCATACTTGAATAAAAGTACAGATACTTACTGTAAAAATGACTCCAATACAAGTAACAAGTCACCCATTTCAAAAAGACTTGAGTCAAAGTAGCAAATTATCCCATTTTAAAAGAACTTAAGTATTAAGAAGTATTTTTATTCGCCCAAAAAAAAAGAAATTTTTCCAAGACAGAAACAGAATTTAACTTCAATGTTTGAAAACTGGCAGAAGAAAGTAGATAAAAAGAATAGAAAGTCAGTCTCAATCACTTAAATTTGCAAGTAGATATAAAATATCATTTACTAATCAAATTAATCATTTTATTTTATATTAGGGGTCGACCGATATGGGTTTTTCTATAGCCGATGCCGATTCTTAGCGGTCAGGGTCGGCCGATGTGCTGCCGATATTTGGGTGCCTATATCTTTACGTTTTCCCCTTCATTTTCCATACTAAAATGTCAGGCTAATAATAAGAAGACACACAATGTTTCCAAACATAACATTTTTTTATTAAACAAACCACTCGTGTAAAAAAATAAACAAAGCAAAAAATTAGGAAATAAGGCATCTGTATAAATTATACAACAGTAAAAAAAATCAGAAATTTAAACTCCTGATTAGAAATCAGTAGTGCCAGTTCAGAAGGGGCAGGTTGTCGTGAAGGAAACAAAGGTGTTCAGCCTGTTCCCCTGTAAGGCTGCTCCTCTTATTAGTATCAATATTGCCCATTTCGCTAAATACCCTCTCGCTGGGTACAGAGGAGGGGGGTGGACAAAGGAATTTCTTTGCCAATGGCACAAGCAAGGGAAGGCGGGACGTGTTCTGCTTCCACCATTCCAGTGGCTGACCAGTCAGTCTGTCTATGAGTGGCTCACGCAGGTACTGATCCAGCTGCTCTGAAATGTGATGGTCATCACCGCTCTCCTGAGTGAGAGTTACATGAGGCCGAAGGATGTTAGCATACATTTGCTCCGTAAGAACACAGGAGGGAGTGGGACTAGGCGATACTGTCTCTTCCACCCGTCTCTGTTTTGGGTGGGAAGCCTCATCATCATCAGTGTTAGCTGGCTTCAGTTGCTGAGACACAATGGCATGCTCTTCTTTAATCCACTGTTTCAAACCTTTTGTTCAAACTTTGTAGCATGGTTTCTCTTAGTGTTTTAATCCCCCTCGAGGTAGGACCCTCTACCTGAAGCATCATCTTCAGCACAGCGATGCTTGGTATGACACTGGAGATGGAAGCCTCTGACTTGCTGATCTCAAGGGTGACTTTTTCAACAGGTTCCAACGTGTCAATCAAATTTGAAACGACGTCCCATTGCTCTGCAGATAGTGTAGTCATTTCTCCGTATTCTCCAGCATAAATGTTGAGTGCTCGTTTCTGCTCCAGCATCCTCTGCATCATGTGAAGCGTGGAGTTCCAGCGAGTCGGTTCAGCTTGAAGGATACTGCCCTGCGCCCCGGCTTCCCGCGGACATGCCTGGCTATAAATCGGCCTATTAAACGCTGCTATCGGCCGATGCCGATGGACGTAAAAACGTCAAAAATTGGGCCGATACATCTGCCGGCCGATTAATCGGTCTACCTCTATTTTATATGTATTAGATAAAGTTATATATTATATAACATTTGTAAAACACGTTCTTGTGGTTTCTAATTGACAAATAGCCTCCATTATCTTTAGCAGCCTAAAGATGGCGATATTCACCTCGTTCGCCCAAGAAATTAACCGCGGTATAAATCGATTCCGGCTTGTCGCGCACAATCACAATGTAACGAGTAACGATAAGTGTTTGTTCAAATGTAGTGGAGTGAAAAGTACTGCTACTCAATCACAAATGCAGTGGAGTAGAGAGTAAAAGTTGCTTCTATTTTTGATACTCAGTGCAAGTACGAAGTAGCCCGAAACATACTCAAGTAAAGTAACAAAGTACATTTACTCAAGTACCTCACACCCCTGCTCACCGGAAGAAAGAAAAAAAACGCAAAGTTTAGACCAACCTGCAGTGTCTTGGTGTTGCGCTCTCATTTCCCTCAGCCGGCGAGCCATACTCTCCGAGCGCTTGAGAGACGGACTGTACACGATCCCACTCTCCTCGTCGATAATGAACGGCGACGTCTGCGCTACTGAAATTAGAAGGTGCCAACACAGTGTGTGACAAATACCTTCCATTTGTATTTATTTACCGTATTTACTCGACTATAAGTCAAGAATTTTTCCTAAAAAATTCGGACTGAAAGTGGGGGCTCGACTTATACGCGCGGACTTCCGAAATAGAAAATATTTTACTCGGAACAGTGCGCAGATATTTCACCCTTTCTCACGAAAATAAACAGCAGAGACACAAGCGCGGTAATTAAATTAACATTTATGACGCGAACTAAATAAATCTCTCAGAAAACAGCACAAGCCGGACAAATGAGTAGCGCTGACTCCACTCGCCGCTGCTCCGCGCGCGCGCGCGCGCACACACTCAGCTCAATAAACTCAAACGCAATAATAAAAACAATCTAATCTAGTCATAAAAACTCCGCCTCCCAGAACTCTTAGCGGTTCCCATGAGCCTTTGCACGCCAGACAGAAATATCAGAACAGTGGTGTTTTGCTCTGTGCAGCAGATTTACGGGACGCTATATGATGTTTCTGTTCAAAATGTAATGCTCATATTTAGTTTAATCTTACTTCTTCCAGTGTTGTTTTGTCCGACTATTTGTGAAATTTGGAAAAACGGGCGCTTATATTGATTTATGTGCATATTTTAAAGCGATTATAAGCACTGTTTTTGAGAATCTAAAATGAGAAGAAAAAAAAAAGATTATATTTGTATTATATTAACTTATTATACTTATACTTACTTGTTACTTATTATATTTATTATATATTTGCTTACATTTGTGTAAATTGTGATTAAGTAAATTCCAACGCCTCGTTGAGTTCGTTCGGACGGGTTAAATGCAGAGAAGCCATTTCCCCACCGATTAAACACTTTCTATTATTTATGTATATTTATTTTGTGTCCTCACCAACAGGAGAGCAGATGTTCAGGTCTTCTATCATCCGGTCTAACTTTCGCTTCATCCGTCTGTCGTTCTCGGGGGTTTTCACGGTGAAATCTCTCGGCTGCATGCACTGGTGCTGGAACCAGAAAACACACCAACAAGTCGTGTAATATACTTTATTCAAGCCCTTTGACATAATAGAAATTGTGGCAGAGTGCTGTAAAATAAGATAGATTTAAAGAAAATATGTGATAAAACAAAGTTATATAACAACAGCAGGTAATAAAAGACACATCAGGATCAAAATCGCACAAACTATTTGGAAAAAAAAAACTAATTTCGCAACTCAAACCGCCTCAAACGTCCAGTAAGCGGCAATTTTTCAGGATCAAAATCACACAAACTGTTTGGAAAAACAGATTAAAAAAAACTATTGTCGCAACTCAAACGCCAATAAACGTCAATTATTTCGTTTTTATGCGTTTAAATTATATTATTAAGTTTTACACACCGTTCTCTTATTCAGGACATGCGTGGACTCTTCATGCAGAGCGGGGAAAAGGCCTTCGTCCACGTGCTCACCGCTTTCTTGACATCTACGAGTAGAAACGGAAAGTTTGAGAAAAAGAAAACGGAGCAAAACGTCTCTATAACAGTCGATAAACAGCAATGCATATAAAACTTTTCAATAGGACTTCAACAAATTATATAAACTCATGTTGATTTCTGTTAAAAATTGTTTTACAATTGTCAAAAAAAAAAAAAAAAGTTGTAAAAATATTCTTAAAAACATCTGTTATAGCTTATAAATATATGCTTTTGATATTTTTTTGCTCATAACAAAACTGAAAAATGTTTACTGCTTCTTAATATGTGTGTATAACTTTTGCTATAAAACGACAGAACAAAGCACATTTCAAAACATTTTAATTAACATTATTAATGTCATACAACAACAAAACAAAAAGAACCATTTTAGGCCAAATCTAGAATGAAACTAAATACTGTAATGTAATTTTGGTAAATGTTTTACTACTATATTTTATAATACAGAACGGGAATTTTTCAGTTTTTGTTTTTGCTGCTGGAAAATTGTACGCAAGTTGTGCACATTTTGTACGCATAATCTGTGTGGAAGAGACAAAAGCAAAAGATCTACAACATTTTTTCCATTTTCATTTACTAGTAAATGTAGACGCAAACTTTATTTTGGACACATTTTCCGCTTCCAGTCTTGTTGTGTTTTTGTTTCTTATTTTAAAAAGCGACAACAATCAAAAAGACCCTAACATTGTTGCAGGCTTTTTTTTTTTATTCTTTTAAGTATCGTATCAAAGTTGAAATTTAAAAGTTCAAAGTTCAAATTGCTTGTTTATTTCGCGTCTTTAAAGCCCAATAACTAAATTCAGTAATTCTTTGTAAGATAATCCAATGGTGTTCAGTTGAGTGTAAAACGAATATGTTTGAAATCAACTCAGTCTAGAATAAGAAATTTGTAACTTGATTCGAATCGAACAGCAAAAATTCGAATTCCAATAAGAATGTTTTTTTACATTTTTGATTAAATTACATTAATTTCCCTAATATTTACATTGTTTAACAAACTTAAATTGAGACTCTTATTAGTTTGATGTCGTTTTTAGTTGAATAATAGCTATTATATATCACTGTATGTATTATTAGTGTTATTTATATTATCGTATTATATTATTGTTAATATTATTAATAATCTACTTTTTTCAAAATTTTTGAACGCAGATGAACAACAGATATATTTTTTCTTCTTTAAAAAAAAAACACCAAAAATCGAATTCCAATAAATAACAGCATCCAACTATTTAAAGATTTCACACCCCAAAATAGCCACAAACATAAAAGCATTATAAGTGAGTATTAGATCGAGCTCAGACTGATTCATTCTGCATTACAAACCTATTTTATACATCTGTGAGGGAAACTAAAGTCAGAAGTGCGTATTTACCGTGCCACCCAATGCACAGAGACCGTTCTGGAACCCGTTTTCTGCGCCTTCTTCCACGTGGACGGGCGGCCATGTTTGAAGACGACGTGCGTCACGTGTTTGTTGAACGTCTTTGAAACCTGGAAAAAAAAACGACAACACTTGAATGAAACTTCAAACATCAGAATCAGAAACTTTATTGGCCAAAGCTGCAAGTGACAACAATGATTGAGTTTGGTCTGACTTCGCCTTTTCCCCTCTTTTTGCAAGTATTTGATCAAATAAAAATGAAAATGAGTCTTTTTTTTTTTTCCTCGATAAGTCGACAATTACACTCTAACGAAATATATCTGAATCAAGTTAATAAGATGATTATAAGTTAAAGCAGCAGTTTGTAACGCTGGTAGGACATACTTCTGGGCGGGGCCACTGAGAAGGCAGAATATGACGTAGTTGTAGGGAAAAGCTGAAAAGTAGCAAACCTTTTATATATCTTATTTAAATGAAAACTTATGTTATGCGCATTAATTGTCACTTTGTTGTATTATAATGCAACTGATTCACGGCATTTACTATTTTACTCCAGTTCCTTCAAGTACTGGAGGAACATCCAGGTGTGGCTCATATTTGTTTAGACCGGGAATGAAAATAAATGCGCTAATATTTTTTTACACAAGAAGTGACAGGGTTGAAAAAAAAAAAAAAGTCCTAGCACTTTCTGATGAGCAAATAAATCATATTTTGCCAGAATCTTTGAATTCCTGTGCTTTGGGGGAGTAAGCTTGCAAAAAACACATTTGACATAAAAAAAAATTCATGTTGACAAAAATAAGTTGAAAAAAAAAATCCATAACATGTTTGTCCAATATAATGCAATTCTGTTGAGAAAAATAAGTTTAAAAAAAAAAAAAATCGCAACTTTTCGAAAAAGCTTTCGCAACAATTTGCATTTTAGGCCGCAAAAATCACAAAAAAGTCCCGCGGAATCCTGTAGGGACGGATTAACATAAATAATAGGGATGCACCGAAATGAAAATTCTTGGCCGAAACCGAAGAAGAGGAAAGCCTGGCAGAAAAAACCGAAACACTGAAACAATTGCATTTATTGCTATGATGGTGTACTAAATTGACTAAAACAAAGGCATTGCAAATGCATAAATTAATAATGAAATTTCAAAGAATAAATGAAATAAAATGTGTTACAAATTTGCAAATATTTATCAAGCATATTGCAACACTCGAGTATAAAATATAATTCAAACTAAAATGTTCAACTTGACCTACTGGCCTGCTGAAATGTTGTAAAATTAAATGTTCCTCCGTTAAAAGTTGCACTTAAGTTTAAAGTGCATTCAGAACAAGTGCAAAAAACACAACATTTCCTCTGCAGGTCTTAATAATACTAGTATAAACAGGTTTCTGTTGAGCTTGTCATCTGACTGACATTTGAGAAAGACTTGAGACTGCATTTAAATAAGGCCAGTTAATTTAAAAAAAGTTTAAAACGTTTAAAAAAAGAATGCATGATTATAACTTTATTAACGCGGGGTTTAAACTTTGAAAAGTAGCAAAACAAGGAAGTACAAAATGCCTTTTAAGGCAATACTTGCTCCGCCCACTTCCGGCGCCTCAGACTGTCATGACGTGATGAGTCTTTTTAGTTTGCTGCTCAAACGGAGTCAGAAGAGAGAGAGAATGTTCTCGACTAAGAGACACTGGTGTGACGTGAATGTCGCGGGGAGATCGTGATCGGCGCTCCGCTATATGCCGCCAATGTTCGCGCGCAGCTCTCGCGGTCTCTGCTGACGTCATCAACTTTCGGCCGTGTTGTTTCGGTGAAAAAGAAGTGTTTCGGCTTGAAAATTCGGTAAATCCCTAGTAAATATATAAATGAAAGAACAAACCGAAAAACAACGACGTGAAATGAATGGAGCACAAATAACGTCATTGCGCGTCCGTGCAGATGCAGATGTTAATAAGCAGCTGTTTGCACCTCTGCACCCATGTCCAGCAGCTGCTGAATGAAGGGATTGGAATAGTCCTCCTTCCTGTTGGCCGACCACACGTCCACATACGCCACCACACCTGCACACACACACACACACACACACACACACACACACACACAGAGAGGCTTTACACTCGTGTTTAGTGTGTGTGTTTTAGTCAAGTGTGTAAGTGTGTCTTTGTTTATAGTCTCAGTTTAACTGTGTGCTTTTAGTCTCAGTTTTAGTGTGTGTTTTAGTCCAAGTGTAAGTTTGCTTATTTTAGTCTCCAGTGTACTTGTGTGTTTGTGTGTCCTTTTAGTCTCAGTTTTAGTGTGTGTTTAGTTTCAGTGTAAGTGTGTGTTTTAGTCAATTGTGTGTGTGTGTGTGTGTGTGCATTTATAGTCTCAGTGTAAGTGTGTGTTTTAGTCAAGTGTGTAAGTGTGTGTGTCTTTATTTATAGTCTCAGTGTAAGTGTGTTTTTAGTCTCAGTTTTAGTGTGTGTTTTTAGTTTCAGTGTAAGTGTGTGTTTTAGTCAATTGTGTGTGTGTGTGTGTGTGTGTGTGTGTGTTCATTTATAGTCTCAGTGTAAGTGTGTGTTTATAGTCTCAGTGTAAGTGTGTGTGTGTCTTTATTTATAGTCTCAGTTTAACTGTGTGTGTTTTTAGTCTCAGTTTTAGAGTGTGTTTAGTTTAAGTTTGCTTATTTTAGTCTCCAGTGTGCGTGTGTGTTTTAGGGTAAGTCTGTCTTTTTATTCTCAGTGTAGTCAGGGTTTAGTGTCAGTGTTTTTACGTGTGTTTATAGACTCAGTGTGTGTGCGTGTGTGTGTTTATTGGGTCAGCTTGTGTGTCTCTGTGTGTGTTTTTAGTGCCGGTGTAAGTGCGTGTTTTAGTCAAGTGTGTAAGTGTGTGTTTATTTATAGTGTCAGTGACAGAGATGAATTAAACTCTTAGTAAGTGTGTGTTTTACTAAAGACTTTCCCCCTGTAATGATTCAATGGGGCACTTTCTTCGAACTCTATTCTTTCTTTCCACAAATTGAAACACACGATTCACATAATAAAACAAGACAAATGTTATTTATCGCGCGCTGGGGAAATCTTAGCAAACCAAGCCACGTTGCAGACATAAAATACAACAACGTAAAATACAACAAGTCAAACAACAAAAAAACTATTCAACAGAGTAGCAGAATATAGACACTTTACATAAAGACAACAATTCTATCTGTCTGTCTGTCTATCTATCCACCTCTCTATCTGTGTATCTATCCGTCCGTGTCTCCATCTATCTATCTATTTGTCTGTCTGTCTATATATCCACCTCTCAATATGTGTATCCATCTATCTATCTGTCTGTCTGTCTGTCTATGTGCTTGTGTATCTATCTGTCTGTCTGTCTGTCAATGTTTCTATATATCTATCTGTCCAGACTTTCCTCTATAATGATAATTTGTACAAGTCCTTTTTCCCCCCACAAATGTTTCAAACCGAAAAGCAGACAAATCGTTTTTTTTTTTTTTTTTTTTTTTT
>CM051500.1:27326209-27416952 GCA_028031935.1 Paedocypris micromegethes
AACAACAAAAGAACCATTTCAATGGCGTAGCAGAATACTGAAGCTTCACGTGAAGACAACAAATTAGTAAAATACTACAAAACAAGACGTTGTCAATGATGGAAAAGCACACTCACCCTTGAGGACAGCGGCCGTGTTTACTCTTTCTGTCAGATTTGACATCGTCTCGTTCTGAAAAACAACTTTTAATGCTTTAATAACATTAAACGTCTTGAGTTAGCAAGCTGTGCTAACGTAGCGCAAAAACGCAATTCTCCCGTCGCTAATCAAATATTCAACGTGCAACTTTCCCGTCGTAAATGAAAAGGAGAAATGTTTTTGTTTAAACACGAGAGACACGAATAAATGTTAGTCCTTATGTGATGAAAAGTAAGCGCGCGTTCACTGCTCCCTCACAAAGAGTCTGTCCTTTATCACAAACCTACCTTATCAGAAGATCAAAGGCGGCCACGTCAATACTGATGATGTGTTATTACAATTCTAATATTGATAATTCGGCGTTCACAATTGAAGAGTCAATCACATTATCTACTGTAAATAACGTTATTGAAAGCGCGTTTTCGCGGTAAAGGTTTCTATTTCGATGCATGACGGGAAATTGTGACGTGGGAGGCGTCTATTGGTTGACGTTGTTCGGTCACGCCCCTCCCGTGGATTTTCCAGGCACAGATGACTTTTATTATACTGTAGTTAAATTGTTCAATTAAATGTACTGCAAAAATGCGTGTTACATTTGCTTCTATTTATTATTTGTAAAAATAAAAAAAAATGACTTTGCATTTTACTACCTTAAACAATACTATACTTTAGCTGTAAATAATGACAATACATTTTACAATTGTGAAACGTAATAATGGTTATAAAGTAAAAACGTAATAAAAATAAAATCATAATAATAATAATAACAATAATAATCTAGTAATAATAATATTAGTAATAACAATCTAGTAATCTAGTAATAATATAAATCTAGTTTCAAGGCAGAGATCAAAATACGAATTAATTAATTAATAAATTAATTACTAAATAATCAGCAATAAAGAACCATCTATCTATCCATCTATCCATCTATCTATCTATCTATCTATCTATCTATCTATCTATCTATCTATCTATCTATCTATCTATCTATCTATCTATCTATCTATCTATCTGTCTATCTGTCTGTCTGTCTGTCTGTCTGTCTGTCTGTCTGTCAGTCTGTCTGTCTGTCTATCTGTATGTCTCTCTCTCTATCTGTCTGTCTATCTATCTATCTATCTATCTATCTATCTATCTATCTATCTATCTATCTATCTATCTATCTATCTATCTATCTATCTATCTATCTATCTATCTATCTTTCTATATTTCTATATTGCCATTATATGCATCTGTCTACCATCTTGAGTAAAGTTGAATAAAGTTTTTTGAATTGAATTGAATTGAATCTTGTTTACGTACTTTTTGTGCATGTGTCCTGTGTGTGTGTGTGTGTGTGTGTGTGTGTGTGTGTGTGTGTGTGTGTTTAGTCTCGGTTTTAGTCTATTAATCTATCTTCTCCGTCTGTCTACCATCTTCTGAGGAAACTAGTTTACATTTTTTACACATTTTTACAAGTTTTACATTTTTATGACACTTTGATCGGTAGATGGCGCCATTCCGCTCTTCGCGAGGAGGAAGTCAGCTGTTGTCGCCACTTCCGGTGAGTAGTAGAGGCGTCTAGAACATTACAGTAGCTTCGCGTTCTTTCTGCGGCGTGTGTGTGCGCGTGCGTGTGTGCGCGTGTGTGTGTATGTGTGTGAGTGTGTGTGTTAAAGCCGCACTCTCGGCCTGACAGCGGCGTCACACAAACACCACAGGACCGCGATTATCTGTCAACAGGTACAACTACACACACGTACTGCTTGACAAAAGGTGTGTGTGTGTGTGTGTGTGTGTGTGTGTGTGTGTGTGTGTGTGTGTGTGTTATATTAAACATAAACATCTATTATTATATAATTACAAAACGCACTCATGTAGCAACATTAAATTACACATTGTGTCCGGCTGCGCATTCAGTGTTTGATAACATTCTGTCTAATGCGTTTGATAAGCTAAAGTGCTTTTAATCGATAAAGTTTACAGGACTCTAATAAAAAAAGCTACAGTGGTACCTGTAATCGACTTACGAATGATCTTTCTAACAAAAAAACCGAGTAAGAAAATTGCGCGTCTGCCGTTGCTATAAATACTCGCACTCACTTACTCAGTTTAACACAAAACAAGTTTTCCCCACATAAGGCGTGCAAATAAACAAACTCGGCGCGGGTGTGCTAATCTGGCCGGGTGTTACACTCTATTTGGTCCGGGCGGAACATTCTGATGACGTTAGTTCCGTGTCTGTGCTCGCGGATTTGCGCGACGTCATTTCAAGATGGCGATACCTTCTCCAAAACCGTTTAAACAACCACTTTGTAACATGTTTTTATTACATTTATTAACAATAGTTTATCATTTGAGGGGGAAAAAAAAAAACGTTTGTCTGAATTCGCAAACTCATGGCACGGATTTGATGAATTGCTTGTGGCGTGTACAATGCGGCCCAGCGAACGAAATTTCCGCCTCACATAACAGACGTCGGCACGGATTAATTCCAAAAGTCGGGGTAGCACTGTATTTCAAAAAACGTTTGTATACAATACAAGTATACACTTGTAATGCATAGTTGAATCAACAGGGGGCAGCAATTAGTCGCCACATGGCGTTTCCTGTGCGGTGACCACTAGGGGGGAATTTGAAATAAAAGTTTTCATAAAAGCATAAATAAATAAAAATAATATACTATTAATGTATAATAATAATAATAATATATAATGATTATATATATAAAAATAATGATAATAATTAATTAAATATATAAATTAAATTCATATTTTCATACATTAGTTCTGGAAGCCCGGGGGTGGGGCAGTGAAATGTATACTCACATCTCTAAGAGAAGGGTTGTCTGGTTGGTTTCTTGATGGTGGCGGGACAAACTTTTGTGATTGGAAATTTTAACCCTTGCATTTGAATTGTCCCGGGAGATACGTTTAAAATTGAAATTCAAATGTAAAACAATCTTTTTGATCAATTATTCGTCGTTTTTTTTTTTTTAATCTGTACCATCATCGAGTAGAATCGAAATGTACGCTTTCTTTCAGGGTTATAAGAAGCAATGTAGGGTTAATAATAGAGTAAGCAATAAAGGGTTAACGTGTGTTTGTTTTCCCTCCTGACAGGTGTGTGTGTGTGAGCGGCGATGCTGTGCTGGGGCAATGCCTCGTACGGTCAGCTGGGTCTGGGGGGCATCGACGAGGAGGTGGTGCTGGAGCCGCGGAGGTGTGGCTTCTTCCAGGGGAGGCGGCTACGGGACGTGGGCTGCGGCCGGCGGCACACGGTGTTCCTGCTGGAGGACGGGACGGTCTACTCGTGCGGCTGCAACGACCTGGGTCAGCTGGGCCACGAGACGGGCCGCAAGAAGCCCGGTAAAAGCCCACCACTGTGCCAACGCCGCTGGGCTAATACTTTAGGGACATTTTTTTAACTGCCGTATTTTCTGCGCTATAAGCCGCTACTTTTTTCGTAGGTTTTGAACCACGCGGCTTATACAAAGGTCCATTATTTTAACTGCCGTATTTTCTGCGCTATAAGCCGCTACTTTTTTCGTAGGTTTTGAACCACGCGGCTTATACAAAGGTCCATTTTTTTAACTATCGTATTTTCTGCGCTATAAGCCGCTACTTTTTTCGTAGGTTTTGAACCATGCGGCTTATACAAAGGTGCGGCTATTCTGCAGACTTTTTTTTCACCGCTAGTGCTAACGCGCTAACTAACGCACTCTAAACCGGGATTAGAATCAAAACTAAGACAAAATAAATGCACAGAAGAATACGCTACTTCCTCTTTAGCAGATATAAGTCGGTCTGTCAAACTCTATCTTTTCAAATCCTCATCCCTTCATCTAAAAATACTGTAGATACTGTTTGTTTTCTCTTTTTTCTGTACCATTTTAATCAGCAAAGTTGCTGCCGTGTTAAAATACAGGTTAGGAAAGGATCTATTTAGTTACGTACATGTGCATTTACAATTCAAAATTGTCCTGTTCTTGTAATAAATATCTAATCCAAAAACATAAACATCTGTGGCTTGCAAAAGCTTATACGGTAATTAATCGCACTTCCCTGACCAAATTAATCGCAGCTAATCGCGATCGATTCTGATTAATCGCCATGGTTGCGATTAATTGCGATTAGTTTTGATTAGTTTGGTCAGGGATAATCACAATTAAATGACTGAAGCTTCTAATGTTGGATATTGAGGTGTAAACTCAACACTAAATAAAGTGTCTCGTCTCGTTTAATTACTGTAATATAATCTAGTATAATTTTTGTTTGTTTTAGTATGTTTTCTTAGTTTTTTGAGTCACACTTTTTCAAGATAAAACAGACAAAAAAAGTCAATTTTGGTCTTACGTATAAGTGTTATACATCAATTAAAAGTTTGAACTACCTATTTTTTTAAGTTACACTCCTAATGTTTTTCTTTTTAATAATAATAATAAAAATTACAAAACGAAAAGTGAAGCGCGTTTTGTCTTCTCCTGCTTCATTAAAAGTATGTATTAGTCTAAAAAAGTCAGGCGTACGTGAAACATAATACATTTACTTTTAGCGGTTTCCTAATACTGAGAGAGAGAGAGAGAGAGAGACAGAAGAGAGAGCGACATAGAGAGGAAGATATATATACAGTATATATATATACACACACATACACACAGAGAGAGAGAGAGAGAGTGGGTGTGTGAGACTAATTAGACTAATTAGTATAATAGTACTAATAATACTTTAGTGAAAAGAGCAGCTGATCATTTATAGCCATTATAAGATAAAAAAAAAAATACACCCAGTTTCATAAAAAACACACCCAGTTAGTTTTGCCTCTTACCAGGCGTGTCATATGACCGTGTGATGACTGACCTGTGTGTGTGTGTGTGTGTAGGTGTTGTGTGTGTGACTGAAAAATGTGTGTGTGCTGCATTTCTGCACAGTGACCTAATGGTGCAGTACTGCGTAAGTGACCTAATTGTGTGTGTGTGTGTGTGTGTGTGTGTTGTGCTGCAAACAAACTGTATATTTTGTGTAGCGACATTGTAAGTCGAGGTGCTCGTTAGTAAATCGAGGTGCTCGTTAGTAAGTAGACGTGCTCGTTAGTAAGTAGAGGTGCTCGTTAGTAAGTAGAGGTGCTCGTTAGTAAGTAGAGGTGTTCGTTAGTAAGTAGAGGTGTTCGTTAGTAAATAGACGTACTCGTTAGTAAGTAGAGGTGCTCGTTAGTAAGTAGAGGTGCTCGTTAGTAAGTAGAGGTGCTCGTTAGTAAGTAGAGGTCTTCGTTAGTAAGTAGAGGTGCTCGTTAGTAAGTAGAAGTACTCGTTAGTAAGTAGAGGTCTTCGTTAGTAAGTAGAGGTCTTCGTTAGTAAGTAGAGGTGCTCGTTAGTAAGTAGAGGTGCTCGTTAGTAGTAGAGGTCTTCGTTAGTAAGTAGAGGTGCTCGTTAGTAAGTAGAGGTCTTCGTTAGTAAGTAGAGGTGCTCGTTAGTAAGTAGAGGTGCTCGTTAGTAAGTAGAGGTCTTCGTTAGTAAGTAGAGGTGCTCGTTAGTAAGTAGAAGTACTCGTTAGTAAGTAGAGGTCTTCGTTAGTAAGTAGAGGTCTTCGTTAGTAAGTAGAGGTGCTCGTTAGTAAGTAGAGGTCTTCGTTAGTAAGTAGAGGTGCTCGTTAGTAAGTAGAAGTACTCGTTAGTAAGTAGAGGTCTTCGTTAGTAAGTAGAGTGTGCTTGTTAGTAAGTAGAGGTAAGTAGTAGAGGTCTTCGTTAGTAAGTGAGGTGCTCGTTAGTAAGTAGAAGTACTCGTTAGTAAGTAGAGGTGCTCGTTAGTAAGTAGAGGTGCTCGTTAGTAAGTAGAGGTGCTCGTTAGTAAGTAGAAGTCTTCGTTAGTAAGTAGAGGTCTTCGTTAGTAAGTAGAGGTGCTCGTTAGTAAGTAGAGGTGCTCGTTAGTAAGTAGAGGTGCTCGTTAGTAAGTAGAGGTACTCGTTAGTAAGTAAGTAGAGGTCTTCGTTAGTAAGTAGAGGTGTTCGTTAGTAAGTAGAAGTACTCGTTAGTAAGTAGAGGTGCTCGTTAGTAAGTAGAGGTGCTCGTTAGTAAGTAGAAGTACTCGTTAGTAAGTAGAAGTACTCGTTAGTAAGTAGAGGTGCTCGTTAGTAAGTAGAGGTACTCGTTAGTAAGTAGAGGTGCTCGTTAGTAAGTATGTTGAGTTGTTTAACTGAGTGTGTGTGTGTATGATTTGGGTTGTTGAGCTGCAAACAAACTGTATATTTTGTGTAGCGACATTGTCATGATGTTTGAGTGGATGAGCCATTGTCGAGCTGTTTAACTGAGTGTGTGTGTGTGTGTGTGTGTGTGTGTGTGTGTAGAGCAGGTGGTGTGTCTGGACGCTCAGCTGATCGTGGCGGTGTCGTGCGGTGACTCTCACACACTGGCGCTGAACGACAAGGGTCAGGTGTTTGCGTGGGGTCAGTCCTCAGACGGGCAGCTCGGGCTGGTCAGCGCCGAGGAGTGTGTGCGCGTGCCCAGGTTTGTGTGCTTGTATTTATGCTCACAATATGTCCGTCATATCGGCAATAGTAACAATCGCAACTTCCTGTCTGGTTGCAGAACCATCAAGAGTTTGTCAGAGGTCCAGATTACCCAGGTGGCCTGTGGATACTGGCATTCCCTCGCTTTAGCCCGAGGTATCACACACACACATCTTGTTAAAAGCCTTGTTAGAGGCATAGAAGACACTAAGAAATGAAAGATAAAATCAGTTTTAGTGAGGTCTGTCACTTCTGCAACTTGACTTCCAAAACGTCACTTTCAGGCTGAAATGAAGCACTTTTTTGAAAAAGTCAATTTCAGCTAAATCTTGTTAAAAACCTTAGTAGAGGCAAAGAAGACACTATGAAATGAAAGATAAAACCAGTTTTAGTGAGGTCTGTCACTTCTGCAACTTGACTTCCAAAACGTCACTTTCAGGCTGAAATGAAGCACTTTTTTGAAAAAGTCAATTTCAGCTAAATCTGGTTAAAAACCTTAGTAGAGGCATAGAAGACACTAAGAAATGAAAGATAAAATCAGTTTTAATGAGGTCTGTCACTTCTGCAGCTCGACCTGTTCTTTTCCAAAACGTCACTTTCAGACTGAAATGAAGCACTTTTTTGAAAAAGTCAATTTAAGCTAAATCTTGGTAAAAAGAGAAATATCTCTTTTGCATCTTGACCATTTTCTATGAGTCATTGTCTCGTGTCGGTCAATGTCGTCACACCTGTGTGTTCTAGTTTCCGGTTCCCGAGTTTGTCCCAAGTTCCCCGTGAGTTGTCGTCTGCGTTTTGTTCATTAAAAGTCTGCTAATTGTCACCACGATCTCCGACTCCACTGTCCATCCCGAAGATCGTGACAACCTGTTCTTTTCCAAAACAGCACTTTCCGACTGAAACGAAGTCTTTAGAGCAGGGGTGGGCAAACTGTGGTGCTCCCTTTAAGTTTGTCAATTCGGCCCGGTGAAAATTGAAAAAAAATTTTTTAAACTTAAATCAGGTTAATTCGTTATGAAAGTTTATTTTATATTTTTTAGAACACATTTAAGAAAGCGGAACCATACACTCAAGATGTACGCAAAGGAATTGTTCTATTTTTATTTATTTATTTATTTATTTTTTTTTCACACTGTCAGTCTATGGCAGTGTGGCCAACCGGACTCGCTTTAGTTGCGGCGTCTTTAACATAGATGTAGTTTGGCTAAAAAAAAAAAAAAAAAAAACTCAACTGAGGAAAGACACTTGTCTGTCTGTTTCACACACTAGACTTTTTTCTCGCCCCTAAAATATCGCAAAAATACGATATTTTACGATATTAAAAAAATCGTAATATTTTACGATATTTACAGTATTTTACGCTATAAAAAATATTGTAAAAATATAGTTTTGACACATTAAATAATTCATGATATCTTGTGCCAAAAATGACAAATCGCCACAACATCTCAATTTTTTTTACTGTAACTGAAAAGGAAACCGACGACTTACAAACCCTAAATGCCAACATTGTGAAATTTAGCATAAAAGGTCTATTTTGAGCTGTTCTGCTATAAACGTAAAATAACCAGTATTATGTCAAATCCGATAGAAACTCATCTTCTATATACTCTGTTGTATAGAAATAAACTTCTAATGATACTTTTTGATTTGATTTTGTGTTTGCCATGTTTCACATTTGCTTCACATTTACTTTTGTTTTTTTTTTCACCTGCACGCTTCACATTTTGCGTTTAGAATAATAGTGTACAGAATCACATTGTAATTTTAATAATACGAGTTATTCTGGCTATTCCTCCTGTCACTGTCCTTGATACAGGCAGGTTCCGGCCGTACTTTTATTATTTTTATATTATTTATTTATTTATTTTATTATAATAAGATAAACACATTTATTTTATTATAGTATTAGGTTAATATAGAGACGTTATTTGTTTTATTATAATAGGTTAAAACATATCACTGTTATTTGTTTTGTTTTAATATTATGTTAATATATAGGCCTTTATAAAATATGATACAGGCATGATCCACACACACACACACACACACACACGTGTTTGTTTTCCACATCTACGTTTGTTTTAAGCACAATCTAATGCATGGTTTCTGATGGAGCTTGACCCAAAGGATTTTCTCTAGATGTTTCTGACAAACTTGAGGACACACTATCAATTGAAAAGCTTATGTGTTATACAGTAGTACCTCTCTTTACGAAATTGATTTGTAAAATGGAAATTTCGCAAAGTGGGACGCATTTTGCATGTACTCAGATAATTCGTCCAGATTTAAAAACAACAAAATGTGTTTATAACATGATGAAATTGTTGTAATAACTGTAGTGAAAAACATGTTACGTCCGACAATCTCGAATCTCATGATAATCTAGCGAATAACTGTGACGTAGCCGGATCAGCGCGAACCCCGACATCAGCAGGATGTTAGCCGAGCGTCTCACTCGGGTTGTACTTATGTGCGCAAGCATAATGAAATGTTCTGTTCTGTTCACTGTTCTGTTTTGTTTATTGACGTTGGTGAAGAATAAAAAAACGGTGTTTCACTCAAAAGATCTCCCTGCTTATTCGTGGTGAGAATAAAAAATTGCGTAACATTCTTATCGCCACAACATTTTGGCCTATAATATAGTGAAATAATTTCATAAACTGAGGCGATATTTTGTCTTTGCAAAGTGACGTTTTTGTAACGAGAGTCGATTGTAAAAAAACTGTGTTTCACTCAAAAGATCTACCTGCTTATTCGTGGTAAGAAAAAAAATCGCCTAGCATTCTTATCGTCATGGCCTATTGTAATAGTGAAGTAATTTCATAACCCGAGGCGATTTTCTTCCGCATTCTCCGCCACCGGGTGTCGCAGTTTCACAACAAATTGGCGACAGAAGTGACGTCAGCTCGTCCTGCGCGGTTCCGGAAGTAAGATGTCTGTAATCTGGTTACTTCTCGAAAAGTTGTATTTTTATTTTTTTTACTGACGTGCTTGTAAAAATTAAAAACAAAGACTCAATAGATCCCCCTGCGTATTAGTGGTAAGAAAAAAAAAACTCGCTTAACATTCTCGTCGCCACAACATTTGGCCTATGGTATAGTGAAATAACTGTTGATATTTTCCCAACGGTTGTTTTTTGTAAAAGGACCTTTTTGTTAACAGAGTCATTCGTAAGTGGAGGTAGTGCTGCGCATGTAACTAATGTTTCGCTTGCTTTCTTCTTCTCTGGACGAGGTGTCAAAAATAATCAAATCAAATGTTTTTTCGTCACAAGCATATGCACACACACACACACACGGTATGACATGATGTGAAATGTTTTGTGCAATCACTCCAAAAAAAAAGAACAGAATAAAATGCAACGTGCAAAAACGATCAATAGAATTAGTAATAAAATAGCAAAAAGAAAAACAGCAATAAGAATACAAAAACAAATGTAAATTACAGATACAGTGCGGGTTTTTGTGTGTGTAATTAATGCTGCTGTGTGTGTGTCCATCCAGGCGGGCAGATGTTCTCCTGGGGGCAGAACAAGCACGGGCAGCTGGGTCTGGGCGTGCCCGCCGTCTGCGTCTCCACGCCGCAGCTCCTCCAGTCGCTCCTGGGGGTCCCGTTTGCCCAGGTCTCGGCGGGGGGGGCGCACAGCTTCGGCCTGACCCTGTCCGGCGCCGTGTTCGGCTGGGGGAGGAACAAGTTCGGCCAGCTGGGCCTCAGCGACAACGACGGTGAGTGAGAAGGCTCTTTCATTTTTAAGGTTTCATTTGTTATTGCTACGGTTGTGTTGTAATTTTTGAGATTTGTGTGAAAAGTGCCCCGCCCCTTTAAGAGAGCTTAGTCAGAAGAGCCGGAGCCGCTCTTTCACCTTAGTCGCGCGGTGCACGCACGCGAGAGAGAGAGAGCGCGCGCATGTGGAGAGCTTTTGCTCGCGCACTGTTCTGAGTAAAATATTTTCTATTTGGGTAGAGCGCACGCGTAAGTCGAGCTTTCCTATGGCGGTGACCGCTCTCCGCTACGCGGATCTCTGCATTCGCCGTATAAGACGCACCAACTTTTCCCCCTCAGTTTTGGGGAAGAAAAAGTGCGTCTTATACGGCGAAAAATACGGTATATCTATTAGTGCTGTCAAACAGTTCATTTTTTTAACTAGTTAATCGCACTTCCCCGACCAAATTAATCGCGATTAATGGCGATTAACCACAAATAATATTTATTATGTATTAATAATTATGTATTATTAACAATTATTAATAATAAGAATAATTATAGAATCTTGTATTATTGAATATTGAAGTGTGAAATATAAATTAATGTAAACTCAACAGAAAATGAACACTTGTTTAAAAACTGTAATATACACAACAGTTTATATAACTGAAAATGGGTGAGCCGGTCATAATTAAAAAAAAAATTATGATTGGCTGTGACTACATTTGCAAACTCATCAAGCCCTACACAGCCTCCAGGTCACTGAGGTCAAATGACCAGTTGCTTTTATCTGTCCCCCGCTCCCGCTGTGAAACTAAAGGGTGATCGCAGTTTCTCCACAGCTGCTCCAAAACTATAAAATACATCAGAGCATCCGCGTCACTGGATGTTTTTAAATCTGATTCAAAAAGCGTATTCAAACTCACTGGCTTTTGATGGACGCTGTGTATTTGTCTGTGAAATTGGTGTTGAATTGTCTTAATAATCTGTATTTTAACTCTTCGTATTTCGTGCAAAAGGACATTTTTGACATCTATCAAACAAGACATCTTCTTATTTTCTTATTGAGACAGTTAACACTGTGAAAAGCGCCTTACAAATACTCATTATTATTATTATTATTATTATTATTATTATTTGCAGCCTTGTTTGATGAGTTTGATCGCGCTGATGAAGTTTTATAATTCTTTTGTCGCTGTTGCTTTACCCTCTACGGCACTTTGGATCCACCACGGTTGTGTCGAAATCTGTGCTTTATAAGTACATTAGATTTGATTTGACGTGTGATGTTCCTCAGACCATTACTACCCCGCCCTGCTGAGAACTCTGCGCTCCCAGCCAGTGGTGTACATCTGCTGTGGGGAGGACCACACCGCCCTGCTCACCAAGGTCTCTTCACTTTACTCTACAGTCATTTAGCAGACGCGTCTATCCGAAAGCGACTTTCGACATTTCATTACAACTTTCACAATTCGACAAATTCTTGCTTTGCCTGGGAATCGAAGCCACGATCCAAACACCAGCCTGAGCTACTGGGAAAGCTGGGAAGGTCTCACTGTCTCACTAGTCAGGAAGTTTTTGTTCATCACCTCGGAACTTCTCCTTTGCTTGAGAGCTCACAACCTTTGATCGTTAGGAAACACACACTTTAATGCGGAACACCAGTAGAAAAGCTTAAAACGTTTTTTTTTTCCGATTCAACAATTTAGTTCTAATAAAAATATAATAGAGAGATTTATATATTATAGAGAGAGTATATACCGTATTTTTCACCATATTAGACGCACCCAATTTTAAAGGAGGAAAATCTAGAGAAAAAAAAAAAGATTTTATTTTACATCAACTGTAACTGTGCAAACATGTAACATGAACAGTCAGTAAAGTCGGTAAACAGCGACAGTAACTAAAATAAGGCTGTAATGTTTTTATTCGAACCCCAATACCGTATTTACTCGCTTATAAGTCGATCCGTTTATAAGTCGACCCCCCAAGTTCAGCTGTGAGATTGTGGTATTCTGTTTAGACATAATTTTGTGTTTCATATAACGTCAATTCTGGTTATTTGGGGCCATCGGGACACTAAAGCGGCGCCGGGCACGCACACCCTTCCGAAACAAGACGAGAAATAACCATTAAAATATCATCACTTTATTTTTTCACAACTTAAACAACTTAAACGAACTGTTCAGATGCTCTTTAATCCTATAGAAATGATAAAACTATTCAGACATTCTTAATGGTAAAAAAAAGCATAAACTCAAAGTAACCCTGTTTATTTAGGTTGGTGATAACTAGTTAATTGCACATCCCCAACCAAATTAATTGCGATTAATGGCGATTAACCACAAATCATATTTATTATGTATTGTTAATAATTATTTATTATTACAAATTATTATTAATAATAAGAACAAGTATATAATCTTGTAATATTAAATATTGAAGTGTAAAATATAAATGAATGTAAACTCAACACAAAATGAACACTTGTTTAAAAACTGTAATATACCGTTTTTGACTAAAGAAAGTGCCGGTCATAATTAAAAAAAAAAAAACAGACAATCCTTTGAGGTTTTTACTCAAAATTTGAGTATACATTTTACTGTTCTCTCCTCTAGACCTCCACAACTAGTTTTTTATTCCTGAAAAGTAAGTGTAAAAATAAGTGGAAAAGCAATGGAGCAGTTCATTACTGCCATCTGGTGATCTAATTACGCATTGCAAGTGTATCTTTGAATTCATCAAGTAAAAAAAAAAATGTATTTAAGTCCCTGTAAACTGCCGATAAACAAACTGTATCACCAGTGCTACAAAAAGTATTAAAGGGCCAAAGATTAAAAATAGCATAAAAAATAGAACTTAAACCTAAAATACTGTATAATAATTTGCATATATACACTGTATGTAAATGTTATCTGCAGAGTTGGGTAAGTTACTTTAAAAAAAGTAACTAATTACTAACTCCTTTACAATTTTGTGGTTACATTACTTTTCTAATTACTGTGTTGAAAAGTAACTTTTGAAGCGGAAAACTAAACTTCTACCGCGAGAAGATGAATGAATACATTTAAATAATGACATTCTGCGAGATTAATTATTTTACAAAGTAGCACAAGTAACGGTAATTAAATTTAAAATGAACAGACATCTACAGTAAGTACAGTATTTTAATTTAATTACAGTAATGCGCTACACCCAACACCGCTCTGCAATCTGAAGCGTGCTAATGTTCCAGGCTGGTGGTTTTAAGCTCCGCCTCTTCTGCAGGAGGGCGGAGTCTTCACCTTCGGGGCGGGGGGTTATGGTCAGCTGGGACACAACAGCACAAACCACGAGGTGAACCCCAGGAAGGTGTTTGAGCTGATGGGGAACGTGGTGACGCAGATCGCATGTGGAAGGTACGTACTTTTCTCAGCCCGGGTGGATTTGTCCTATTATCTTTTATTATTTTTATTATTATCTTGTTTTTTATCTATTTGTCTTTTTTTTCTATTCTATTCTTTTCTCTTCTATTCTTTTCTTTTCTCTCTTTTTCTTTTCTTTTCTCCTGTTTTCTTTTCTATTTTTTTTTCTCTCTTTTCTTTTCTTTTCTATTCTTTTCTTTTCTCTTGTTTTCATTTTTTTTCTCTTGTTTTCTTTTCTATTCTTTTCTTTTCTCTCTTTTTCTTTTCTTTTCTTTTCTCTTGTTTTCTTTTCTTTTTTATTGTTTTTTTTTTCTTTTCTCTCTTTTTCTTTTCTCTTGTTTTCTTTTCTTTTCTCTCTTTTTCTCTTGTTTTTCTCTTTTCTTTTCTTTTCTTTTCTCTTCTTTTCTATTATTTTCGGTTCTCTCTTTTTCTTTTCTTTTCTCTTCTTTTCTTTTCTATTTTTTTTTCTCTCTTTTCTTTTCTTTTCTTTTCTCTTGTTTTCTCTTGTTTTCTTTTCTATTCTTTTCTTTTCTCTCTTTTCTTTTCTTTTCTTTTCTCTTGTTTTCTTTTCTATTCTTTTCTCTTCTCTTCTTTTCCTTTCTCTTCTTCTTTGTCCTGTGGCCCTCTAGGCAGCACACGTTGGCGTTCGTGCCCTCTACGGGGAAGATCAACTCCTTCGGTCTGGGTGGGAACGGGCAGCTGGGCACGCGCTCCACCTGCAACCGCACCAGTCCGGCTCCGGTCAAGGGCTGCTGGCGCGCACACGCCGACCCCAACCTCATGGAGACCGGTGCGTGGTGAACCCTCAACTTCAACTTCTGAGCATTTCCACAGTTTTTCAAACATTTACTGCGTTTTGTGTCACTGGCAGAGGTGTGGAGAGTGCCAGGCAGCCCTACTTGAGTAAAAGTACGGATGCGTGCTGTCCAATACGAGTAAAAAGTCACCACATGAGTCGACGTAGCGAAGTATCGAATTTTAAACGAACTTAAGTATTTTACTCATACTGAAAAAAACAAAAACAAACAAAGAAATGTTCAAAAACAAAAACTCTATACAGGGTTCCTACGGGTGCTTGAAATCCTTGAAAATGCTTGAATTTCAATACTATGTTTTCAAGGCCTTAAAAGTGCTTGAATTTTGAATGAAGTGCTTGAAAATGCTTGAAATTTTAATTGTGTTTTAAAAACATGCATTTTCAGCGGCCAAAGAGCATAGCGATAAAAAAAAAAAAGTGTAGCTGCGATAACGTGCGTTAAAAATAAATATCGCTATTAAGAATTTAAAATGAATCGCATGCGTTAACGTGCTAATTTTTACAGCCCTACTTTAAATATACATTTTACCATAACTGTATGGTGCTGGAAAAACTTGAACATGGTCCTTGAAAGTGCTTGAAAAGTGCTTGAATTTTATCTTTCAGAAAGTGTAGGAACCCTGTCTATACGTGAGGTTTTACAGAAACGAAATTGAAAAAATAAATAAAGAACATTTTGGTAAAATCTGACATAAAATCCTGGTCAACATTCACGCCTCAAATTCACGTTCATGTGGTTTCTAAGTCGCAATTAGCTTCCAGTATCTTCAGCAGACGACAGATGGCAAAATCGTAGAAAAAAATCGGTAAAAAATCGGTTGGTTCGTCACACACAATCAAGATTAAAACAAGTAACGATGAGTGTCCATTCAAATGTAGTGGAGTGAAAAGTACATTTGCTCAATCACAAATGCAGTGGAGTAGAGAGTAAAAGTTGCTTATATTTTTGATACTCGGTACCAGTATGAAGTAGCCCGAAACATGCTTAAGTAAAGTAATGAAGTACATTTACTCAAGTACCTTACACCTCTGAACTGGTGATACGCTTTGTTTATGGTCAGATTACGGGGCCTTAAATTAAAATTCTGTTTCCAAAAACTTGATAAATTCAAACATACACTTGTAATACATAATGTGATCCCCAGGTGGCAGCAGTTAACTGCTCCATTGCTTTTCCACAGCAGTGACCACTAGGGGAGCCGCTCCAAATTATGAAAAAATTGATTTTTTTCAGCTTTTTAATAAACAAAATAGTTTTTTAGGTCTAGGGGAGAGAACGGTAACGTTTTTGATCAAATTTCTAAGAGAAGGGTTGTCTTTGTCGTTTTGAGTCTTTAAGGTGTTTAGTTTCATTTAAAAATTGGGAAATACAGTAAAACCTCATTAATAAAGAGTTTCTTGTTTTTCACATTCCCTGCTGTTTTGTCAGCCTAAATTCAGGGCGAGTAAAACACTCAAGTTCTTTTAAAATTGCATACTTTACGACCTTTTCCTCAAGTCTTCTCGGAATTGCGGACTTGAAACCTGTAAACCTGACATTTCTTTTACCGCAAAATGTCCGTACTTTTATTCTCTTTTAGGTTGGTTTGTCTTTGTCTATTTGAGACGCAACCACATGGTGTGATTTGTGTGGTCCCGTTGGTTTCAAATTGTTGAACTGTTGAAAACCTACACTCTCTTCATTCTTATTCACATCGTCTTGTTTTTCAGATCCCGTGGAATCAACGATGGAGTCGGAGCTCGGCTATCGCGTGAAGAGAATCTTCGCCGGAGGAGATCAGAGTTTCGCTCATTACGCCTCGTCTGAGGTAAACGCCAACGGAGAAAAACGCCGCCTGATTCAAGCTCACAATTTGTCATTTGAACAGTTCCCCGTACAAGGGAATTCTCAAGTTGCTTTGTGCAAGGAACGCCGTGAAATAGAGACACGATGAGACAAAGAATGAAGGACCTACAAAACACAACATGTGTAAAAAATACGAAATTAAAGGAATAAAAAGACACTCGCGTAAAAATATAAAAATGCACAGTGAAAGAAACACAGGTTATCTACAGTTTACATATTATCTTCATGTCCATATGCTTTATTTTTTTGTGCGCTTTGAGACAGTTAAAACTGTGAAAAGCGCCCTACAATTACTCATTATTATTATTATTATTATTATTATTATTATTATTATTATTATTATTATTATTATATTATTATTATTATCTGCTGTGGTTGAATGTGATGTAATGCTTAATAAATAGTTGCAAATCAACAATACCAACAATGCACCGAACATATTTTTACACAACTAGAGTGTAAATACTCTAGGTGGCAGTAGCGCCAAACATATAATGACCATTCAACTCATTTTCGACTTTGGTCAGACGTCCCTTTTAAACATTACCTTTTTTCACTGTAAAGTAAATGTAAAGTGCTTTGAATTTCTAGCATCGAGTTTATTTATATAGCGCTTTTCTTAGTTAGAGACCAACGCGAATTAGGGAGAAAATAAATAGTCTTTAAAAAATAGTCTTTAAAAAAGTTTAAAAAATGTCCATTATTTATCCGTGTTCAAAAATTTGGGAAAAGAGTTATTAAAATTAAACTAAATACAGTACAATCATTTATATTACAACAACCAGAGACTCCAACCCACGACCAGGTTAGCTTAGCACAACTAGCTACAAACGAGTTCAATGTGTCATCGCAGAAAAAGTCGAAACAGTAGAAAATGAAAAACACGGGCAAGAAGTAAAGGAACAGGCACAATCAAAACGCTGAGTCACTGCACAGGGGATAATAATCCTTCCTCTTCACACGGCGTCAGATAAACAGAGAGCTTGAAACAGACCTGAGCTTGAAACTATTGCTCTGAGCATGTGCAGAGTCTGACTGGGGAGCAAAGGCTCTTGGGAAATGAAGTCCTGACCTTTAGAATCGACTTTTTGTTCTCTATTATTCAACTATCTAGAATTTTACGAGTCACAAGTTAGGTTTGTTAAATAAAGGAAAAATAGTATTTTTTAAGAGAATATTGTCGTAAGTGACATTAAGAGAAACATTAAAAAAAATGTTTTTTTTACTTGCCTTAAGTGCCTGAAAAATCAGGGGCGTGCTTATATTTATATTTGCGTAAATACGGTAGGTTCAAGTTTGAGTTTATTTATATTGAGCGCTTTTCTCAGTACCAGTCCGACACAAAGCTGCTATGCGGAATTAGGAAAGAAATAATAAAAAAATAATAATTTTGAGTATTCAAAATAAAAAAACATCCCTTCTAAAGAAAATAGCCAATAAATACATGACCAAAAAATAATCCGAATTGAAATGAAAGAACGATATAGAGATAAGGTAAGATGGGATAAGATAAGATAAGACTTTATTAATCCCACTAGGGGAAATTTTTGTGTTCAGCAGCAGCAAAAAGTTTTTAACAGAAAACGAATAATGACAATTTAAGGCAAAAATGCAAACGGCAAAGAGAGAAAAAAGAAAGAAACGACAACAACAAATAGGTTGTGCAAAAAAATACAACTGTGCGAAAACAGTGGTGCGGTCGTGACGAGACAAAAATAAAAATATAACGTGCAAATCCAACATACAATAGTGCAATGTTGTGAAAGTGCAAATGAAAGGCTGTGAGTGTGGTGATGGTGTGTGTGCGCAGGACAGTGAGCCTCCGCTGGACGAGAGGGCGAGCAGAACCACGGGTCAGATCTTGACCCTCACCACTGACCTGGTGGACCGGTGTCTGAGCAGCTCCAGACTCAGCCCCGAGATCAGCAAGTATGTCTACTTCCTGTTTCCTGCTCGGCTGCCCTGACCAGGGCTGTGAAGAGTGCCGGACAGCCGTACTTGAGTAAAAATACAGATACTTGCTGTAAAAATGACTCCAATACAAGTAACAAGTCACCCATTTCAAAAAGACTTGAGTCAAAGTAGCAAAGTGTCCCATTTGAAAAGAACTTAAGTATTAAGACGTGTTTTTATTCGTGCTCAATATAGGCCCAAGAAATAGAAATGTGAAAACAAACTATTGTTCTCCAAGACAGAAACAGAATTTAACCTCAATGTTTGAAAACTGGCAGAAGAAAGTAGATAAAAAGAACAGAAAGTCAGTCTCAATCACTTAAATTTGCAAGTAGATATAAAATTAAATGATTAATCTGATTAGTAAATGATATATTATATGTATTATTAAAAGTTATATATTATATGATAACATTTGTAAAACACATTTTGACGCCACTAATTCGCGTTGTTGTGGTTTCTAATTCACAAATAGTGTCCATTACCTTCAGCAGCCTAAAGATGGCGATATTCACCTCGTCCGCCCAAGAAAATAACCGCGTGACGTCTTTATTTGATTCTTTATTTAAACTACCAGGGTGTCTAAACAATACTGAGAAATGAACATAGCAATATGCACAAACATTCTATAAAATGCGCACAGAATATATACATTAAATATAAGCAAAAATGTTAAAACTACTGCAAAATTCTAATGTTTTCAATGTTTTTGAGTTGCCTGGACCTGAAAGGGTTTTGAGATATAGTGCAAATTCTTTGTAAAAAAAAATATAGAGGGAAAAAAAAACGTTAAATTTACCACAAACATTTATGCACAAATATTATAGAGAAAATACACACAGAATACATACATTATAGATAATCAAAAATGTTAAAACTACTACAAAATTCTAATGTTTTTGAGTTGCCTGGACCTGAAAGGGTTTTGAGATATAGTGCACATTTTTTGTAAAATAGAGGGGAAAAAAACGTTACATTTACCACCGTTAAATTTTGATTTGTGTATGTGAGATTTAAAATAATCAGAATAATCAGCCAATAAAATAATCAGATTTATGACAAAATATTCATTATTTGATGTGTTTGTGTCTCTGGCAGTGACATCGACCTGCTCTTCTCCTCAGCCTGTTGTGTGAACGGAAGCTTCCTGTCTGTCAGGTAACACACACACACACACACGCTCTCGACTTACAGGATGAGAACGGTTTTTCTGGAAAGTTAGCGTTAAACTTCTTTTAGTGCCTCAATCATTAGTGTTGTTAGTGTTAGGAGGAACGCGTTACAAAATTAATGTTTTCGTTTCAAATTTCAAAGTCAATTTCAAATTCAATTTCAAATTCAATTTCAAATTCAATTTCAAATTCAATTTCAAAATCAAATTTCCACCTCCGAAGTCAAATTCTGAATTCAAATTTTGACTTTCAATTTTTTTTTTTTATTTCAAATTCAAATTCACATTTCAAATTCACTTTTCAAATTTCTATTTTTATTTGTCACCTACATATAATACGTGGTTCATATGTAGTGAAATGTGTTTTTGATCGTTCCAGCATTTAAACAAAGGGGTGGGGGAATACAATGAAATGTGCAAAAGGGAAATACAATAAAATGAGAAAAAAAATGTGATAAAGTGCAGTGGATATAAAGAAAAAATAAATAATATGAATAAAAATACAAAATTATCAAGGTAAAAATACAATCAAATAACGTAAAAAAAATAAAAATACAAAAAGTGAGTGAAATACAAAAATGTTTTTGCAGTTATGCAGTAATGCATTACTAATTGTATTTTCAGGAATGTATTACTCTATAAATAATACATTCATACATATAAGTAAAGCTTGCGTTACATAAAACTTAAAGCTGTCTATATTCCTAATTATTTTCTAATTTTGCGTTTCTCATTTTTCACTTTTTTAACGGTACAAAACTGAATTTAACACATCGTTTAACTGTAAAAACGACAGTGACGGTATATTTCTACAGTAAAAGTTTTACTGTAATTTAACGGTGGAATTCTGGCAACTGCTAATTTACTGGGAAAAACAACCGTTAATCAGTCAGGCCACAGTCACAACATCGCCTCCTACTGGATGTTAAATAAAATACAAGTAAAAGGTACATTTAGTTATTTTAGGACGTTAGTTCTACTTCTGTAGTTCTTTTGGTGAAAGTAACTAAATAAAAGCAATACATAGGTATTGTAACATATTACAATCCTGAGACAGTAATATTGTAATGTAACGGATTACTTTTTACAAAAAGTAACGAGTAATGTATAATGTTTTCAAATTTCAAAAGTAACTTGCACAACTAACAATACATTTCAGGTATACTTTATAGGTACTAAGTCTTCACGCTCACAATCCGTGTGTGATACAAGTGTACAATACCCAAATTAGTTCATGTTCACATTGTAACTCTTTAAAGTTTTTAAAGTTTAAACGGTTACATTTGAAGTTTGTTGCTCTCCTATAGAGACCAAAAATATATGCAAAAATCCAGATTTGCGATCTTTTTTTTTTTCTCCTCGGTTTTTATGACCAGGGCTCAATCGGTCCAAGGTTTTAGGAATTAAGAAATTAACCTTTTGTTCATTTATTTAAGTTGTTTCAAAATGTGAAACTTGTTTGTTCATTACATTCAATGCAGAGTAGTATGCACCTTGATTTGTTTCATTGATTGTCGACTAAAATCCAATCCCCATTGCAATATTTCGACAAAATTAGAAAAAATTTCATTTGACCGATGCAAAAAAAAAAAAAAACTTTCAATCCAGATTGACTTTTCGAATGACATTGAATATTTTACAGATATATCTGTATATAAATACCTATAACAAAAGATCTATAACATTTTTTTTTTTTCATTTTTCTAGAAAATCTTACAAGATTACGCCAGTTTGTTTATTTCGTCACTTTATTGTCTCTGGATTCTTCATTTTGATGCATTTTCATGATCTAGTCTTGTTGTGTTTTTTTTTTTCCTTTTTTTTCATATTAAAGATAACAAAAAGCCAAAAAATATCTATAAACCGATGATGTCATTATGAGTGAGAATTAGCTACAGCTCAGATTGATTCATTCTGCATTGTAAACCTTTTTTATACATTTGTGGGGATTTTAAACAATCTTATGCGTGTGTGTGTGTGTGTGTGTGTGTAGTAATCCGGATCACTACAGCACTAGCAGCAAGTGTTCCGGCGTGGACATCACCTTGGCACGGCTGCTCTTCCACCGTCTCATCCAGCACTCGCAAGTCTCGCAAATCGTGAGTCTTTTTAAAATAAATACTTGACTAAAAAAAAAAATATAAAAAAAATCAATTTAAGTTAACTAAATTGTGGTATTTACGCGGATATACGTAAACAACCCGCTGATTTTTCAGGCACAAAATTAAGTTCCAGGAAAAATAAACTAATAAATAAATTATATATGTACGTTTTATATATATATATATATATATATATATATATATATATATATATATATATGCGTTATATATGCATTTCTGGTGTAATTGTTCATTTTCTTTTAAAATACTATTTTGTTCTTTATTTAACAGCCCTGACTTGTGACTCGTATCATTTCGATATCGTTTTACTTAAATAATAGATTTTTAAAAAGTCGATTCTAGTGATCAGAACTCCAACTCCCAGAATTCTCTGTATGTGTTCCCTGCTATCGACTCCTCACCTGGTTTCACTGTTTTCCACTGTTTTCCGACACTTTGGGACTTTTTTTAAAAAGTCTTTTTTCCACTAATTTACCGAATGCTCGTTCTGTTCCAATAATAATAGTTTTTTGTTCAAATTGTTTCAATCTGTTAGCTGTTAGCCGTTAGCTTCAATTTCGACTATTAGTGCTAATTTACCAGGTGCTCCGTCTGTTCCAATAATAATAGTTTTTTGTTCCAATTGTTTCCAGCCGTTAGCTGTTAGCTGTTAGCTGTTAGCGCTAATTTACCGAATGCTCCTTCTGTTCCAATAATAATTGTCCTTTGTTCGAATTGTTTTCAGCCGTTAGCTGTTAGCCATTAGGGCTAATTCCAGCCGTGAACGCTAATTTACCAGATGCTCCCTCTGTTCCAATAATAATTGTTTTTTGTACAAATTGTTTCCAGCTGTTAGCCGTTAGCGCTAATTCCAGCCGTTAGCGCTAATTTACCAGGTGCTCCGTCTGTTCCAATAATAATTGTTTTTTGTACAAATTGTTTCCAGCCGTTAGCTGTTAGCGCTAATTCCAGTCGTTAGCGCTAATTTACCAAATGCTCCGTCTGTTCCAATAATAATTGTTTTTTGTACAAATTATTTTCAGAGGTTAGCCGTTATCGCTAATTCCAATTGTTAGCCGTTAGTTAATTACCGCAGGATCCATCTAATAATAATTTACCGGATGCTTCGTCCAATAATAATCGTTTTTAGCCCCTGTTAAGTGTCGCCGTGTGAGTAATGTTTCTTTATTTCTGTTATTGAGCTCATAAAAACTGAAAGTAATTAAAAGTATTTCTGTTTATTTTGTGATTGTTTCCTCACTTGAAATGTGGAAAAATGTTTACGTGCATATTTTTAAATCGCTGATTTTAAGCACCGGCCAAGTTTTCGAGCCACTAAAACGGGAAAAAAAAACGGGTGCTTCTATTCGCGTCAATAAAATTTGACATTTTTGATTTTTTTACATTTCAATTTGAAATACGGAAAATCCTCTCTTGAGTTCCTCTGGCCTCAGACCAATACTGTTTGACATCATCATCATCATTATTTTGCATCATTATTTGCGTGTGTGTGTTTCCAGGTGGCGGCTAGTTTGGAGAAGCGTCTCCTCCCCAGGCTGAGCAGTTCTCCTCCAGACATCGAGGCTTTGAGACTGTTCCTCACGCTCCCAGAGTGTCCGCTGCTCAGCAACGCCAACAACTACACCAGCCTCAGCATCCCCTTCGCCAAGGCCGTGGTCAGCCTGAAGGACGCTCCTCTCCGAGTGCTCGGTGGGTGCGCTTTTACCTCTGCTCTACAGATGGGTTGTGTTGTTTTGTATTCTACTGCTTTTGCGTTTAATTTTTTATCCCCTTTTTAAATTTTTGGTTCCGTCACCCCCCCCATGTTCACATGCTGGACGATTGCAAAATACATTTCACTGCACGTTGTTGAACAATAATCGTGAATGTGACAAATAAAATTTGAATTTGAATTTGAAATTTACAAAGTCGGAACAGCGGGAAATAGGGATGCATCGGTATCGGGCCCGATACCACATTTTCTAAAGTACTCGGTACTCGTCAAATGTCCGCCGATACCGGAAGTCGATACCGGAAGTGGATACCGGAAGTGAGACATGTTTACGTTTGAGCGTTAACGCGGATTTAAAAAAATAAATTTCGTGCTGTTCTGTGTAGTAAGTGTCTCTATATAGCCTGTGTGGACATCTAATGTAGCCTATTTTATACAAATTGCTTCACTTGCTTTGGATAAAAGCGTTTGCCAAATGACTGTAAAGAGCGGCGGAAAAAGGGTTAATCCCAAGCACCTCCTAAGCCACGCCCCCAGAGCCCCAGCAACAGCGATAGAAACTAAAACGGCAGGAATCTCTAACGGGAACCTGCAGCTCCTGTCGTGTGTGTGTGTGTGTGTGTGTGTGTGTGTGTGTGTGCTTGTGCTAACAGAGCGGCTGGAGCACGAACACGCGCAAAGCCCAGAGCTCCGCGCTGAGACACTCTTCTCACGCGCCTAAAATCAAAACACGACCGCGAGTGGAAAGAGTTTCGCCTCTAAACGCTACTCACGGTTCGCCACACTTCTGTCAAAATATGGAATCGTCTCGTTTTTGAAATTGAAATTGCGCGTCCTGCTTTATCAATACGGCACTGGTTGTGTCCCGTACTCTTTATCATTTTTTTAAAGCATAGTCTCATGCGTGGTGATAACAGTGTAATTATTACAGTAGTATATTATTAATTACTGTGTTGATAAATTAATTAATTTCTAAATAATGGTAAAAGGTTGACCAGTATGTGTTTGTAATTTACTGTTATCTACATGAAATAAAGAGCAGTCTGTTAAAATACTAAGAATGTTAAAATATTATTTCATTTTAATACAAAGCCTATGTAGCTGTACCTGTAATATGTTGCAAACAACATGCTTTTAATTTTAAATAAATGTTCTTAGTTTCAAACTATCCTTTTTTAATTATATGACCTGTATGACCTATTACCTGTACATTTAAATCATGTGTTTATTAAGTACTCGGTATCGGTATCGGCGAGTACTGAAATGCAAGTACTCGTACTTGTACTCGTTTTCAAAAAAGTGGTATCGGTACATCCCTAGCGGGAAAGTAACGAGCTGCTTATTATTATTTCGCCTATTAATGGAATTCGTATTTTGTGCCTGAAAAAGAAAAAGAAAATTTTTTACATTTTTAGTTATTTTTTCATATCAAGTTATTTTTTACATCTGTTTCCCGTTGCTATGGTTAGGGAGCTGGTGGTTACTGTTTTGTATCTATTATTCAAGTAAAACGACATCAAAGTGAAATACGCGGACGAGTCACACGTTAGATTTGTGAAAACAAGTGACAGAAATATTGGTGAAAGATGTATTTAGGCAGAATTTGTATTTTTCATTTTTTTTTTGCCTATTAATGGACTTCGTATTTTGTGCCTGGAAAAAAAAGAAAAAAAAAAGGGATGTTTGTTATTTTCCCGTTGCTATGGTTAGGGAGCTGGTGGTCTCGCTGCGAGCCGGCCACGTTCCAGAGGCTGGTGGAGCTCTACAAGGACGTGGTGCTGTATCTGCTGCGCCTGCAGAAGCTGGGCATCCCCGTGTCCGAGCAGCGCACCTTCACCTGCTTCCTCCACACCTCCCTCAAGTTCCTCCAGATCCTACACGCGGTGAGTCCGAGAGTCCCGTGCCATTCGTCAAGCGCTTTGTCCAATCGATGTACAAACCTCAGGAGGCTGCGTTTTTGAAAATATATTTTGCGTTAAATGAAAATGTAGTTAAATATTTTGTAAATGTAAATATTTCGCGTTAAATGAAAATGTAAAATGAAAGAAAGCGTGACTTTGACTCCAAACCTCAGGAGGCTGCGTTTTTTTTTTTTTTTACCCGCCTCTGACGCTTGAGTGACAAATCTATTAGCCAATCAAAATTGTCGAAGCTAAGGTTCCTGCCTTGCTGACCAATCAGAAACACTGCTACTGGGGTGGACGATATAACAAGTCTGGGTATCAAAAATCAAAAGCAATTAAATAATTTATTGAATAAATTAAATAAAGCTGCGCGGATGAAAAAAGACGACTATTTTACCGATTTTTTGTAAAAAATTTTTGTTGTGTGTTAAATCACAAAGCTTCTTTTTTTTTACGTATAATGCTAACGATCCACACGTTTGAAATCATTCATTTTTTAATGGGATTAATCAGTCTTTAGTCTTTAACTCCCAGAATGTCTGGATAGTTTTATTAGTTTAAATTAAATGTTGAATTAAATTATATTTTTGTATTTACAGTTTTTGTTGTTGTTGCATATCTAATTTATTTCATAAATTAATGCATTTTGCGTTCTTTGGCATTTAGGTTTAGGTACTTTATTTAACCTTCTTTTTTGTAAAAGTTACAGAATATTTTATTCATAATTTTAGTTTTATGCACTTAAAAGTATCAAATGCAAAAGTAAAAAATCACATCGAAATTGCACTTTATCAGAAAAATTGCAATCAGGTTTTTTCAAAAAATTGTGCAGCTGTAGTTACAACCCTCTCGAAGTTTCTCGCATGTGTGAAAATGTAAATTGAAAATGTAAAATGAAAAATGTAAATTGAAAGAAAGCGTGTCTTGGCATCAAAAGCGAAAAGCTATTAAATAAAGAAGCGCGAATGATAAAAGACGACCGTTTTACCGATAATGTTTTATAAGAAGTGTTTGTTAAATCACACAGCTTTTTTTTTTTTTAAGTTTCATGCTAACGCGGCTTTCTTTACTCTTTTTACGACTGTGAAATACACTTTAATACGATTTAATACTATGTTTAATACTATTCAAATATCTTATAATGACCAAACTACTATCATGAATATTACCCGAAGAATATAGAGTTTGTGACGCGACGCAGCCTCACCACATAACGTTTCTCAGCCTTTCATTACGTTTTCAAACGTCTAAACACGCTTGAAATAATTCATTTTTTAATCCCGGTCTTTAACTCTGTCTGGATTATTCTCTTATTAGATGTCTCTTATTAGTTTAAATTAAATAATATTTTTGCATTTACAGTTTTTGTTATTGTTGCATTTTTACATAATTTACTTAATTTTTATTGCATTTTGCGTTCTTTGGTGTTAAGTACTGTATTTATTGCACAATAAATGGTCGTAAAAACAAATATCACAAAGCACAAATAGTCTTATTACCTCTATCACGTTGTACGTATGTAGTTCATTTGATATGTTGTAAAAGTAACAGCATATTTTATTCATAATTTTAGTTTTATGCACTTGAAAGTATCAAATGCAAAAAATTGAAAATCGCACTATTTATCAGAAAAATCGCAATTGCGTTTTTTTTTTCTCAAAATCGTGCAGCCGTGGTTACAACCCCCTCGAAACGCATGTGTGAAATTGTAAAATGAATAATGTAAATTGAAAGAAAGTGTGACTTTGTGCCGTGTGTCCACGTAAATTAAATTGTGTCGCGATTTCAGGTGAACGAACGAGCCGGCGCCATTATCCTGTACGACCGCTTCTACATCCACGAGCTTGACGAGCTCATCGACATCAGGAACGATTACGTCACCTGGATCCAGCAGCAGATGTTTTCTGCGGTACAGCTCACGCTTCATTGAAGTCTTGTAAATGTACTAGGGCTGTCAAAGTTTTTTTAAAAAGATTTGTTTAAATGCTTAATCGCATTTTTTTTTTCACTTTCGGTTTTAAGTTACAGTTCGTTTTCGTCTGACCAAAAGAAGGCAAAGCACGCTTCACGTTTTAGTTTACTTTTTATTATTATTTTTATTATTATTATTTTTATTTGTTTACAAAAAACACAGTGTCCTGTTTTTATTAAGAGTGTAAGTTTTTTTCGCTTTCGGTTTTAAGTTACAGTTTGTTTTCATCTGACCAAAAGAAGGCAAACCGCGCTTCACGTTTTAGTTTTTTTGTTATTATTATTTTTATTATTTATTTATTTATTTATTTATTTATTTACAAAAAACACAGCGTCCTGTTTTTATTAAGAGTGTAACCTAAAAAATATGGGTACTTCAAACACTTATATGTGAGACCAAAAGTGACTCGACCTCGGAGGGTTGAAAAACAAAGAAAAAATATTGCAAATTGAACTAAAAGTATACTAAATTATATTGCAATATTTAAACTGGTGTTTATTTAGTGTTCAGTTTACAATAATTTACTTACCTCAATATTACAATACCATCCAATATTCCATCTAATTTACCAACCATATACCATATATTACATATACCATATATTACATATACCATATATTACATATACCATATATTACATATACCATATACCATTTATTACATATACCATATATTCCATATATATACAATATACCAACCAACCATCCATCTAATATACAATACCATCCAATATTACAAGCGTTAGTCATTTAATTGCGATTAATCGCGATTCATTTGGTCAGGGAAGTGCGATTAATGAATCGTTTGACAGCACTAAAACGTACATTTCTCACTGGTTTTCTACTTCTTCTCCTTCTTCTTGTTGTTTTCCAGCAGACCAGCGACTCTCAGGTCACGCTGTGCAAGTATCCGTTTGTGTTTGACGCTCAGGCCAAAACCACCCTGCTCCAGACCGACGCTGTCATTCAGATGCAGGTGCGAGGCTTCTTCTCTCTCACTGATGCCTTAGATCAGGGGTATTTTAACTAGAATATATATATATACACAGATGATTATATTCGCCTGCTTATAATCAACACTTGACTGTCATATCAAATGAATCCAGTACAATTCAGAAACCTTGTGACAAATTTATAGAAAATGGAACAAAAAGATTTGCCTTCTTTTACATCTCGACTCAAAAGCTTTAACTTTTAAACGGGTAAAAAATCTGAACGTATCCCAACAATTGAACAGTTTTTCAGGCTCATATTCTTTATTAGTTTCAGGTCACATCAGACACACGGGTTTAGTCTCACAGTGCGTAACATGAATAGAAAGGAATCTGTCCATTCCGGATGAAAAAACTAGTTTCGCCGTCCACTTTTCTCTACTTGGCCCGATCAAATATTATATTGATCTCTTCCTTGTTCTGTCTCTCTCGTCTGTCTGTCTGTCAGTCTGTCTGTCTGTCTCTCTGTCAGTCTGTCTATCTGTATGTCTGTCTATCTGTATGTCTGTCTATCTATCTGTCTGTCTATCTATCTATCTATCTATCTATCTATCTATCTATCTATCTATATTTATATATTGTCATTATATACATCTATTTGTCTATCAATATCTCTATATTGTCTGTCTGTTTCATTCTTCCATCCATCCATCCATCCATCCATCTATACATATTGTCTGTCTGTCTGTCTGTCTGTCTGTCTGTCTGTCTGTCTGTCCATCTGTCTATGTATTCGGTCTGTCTGTCTGTCTATCTATCTATCTGTCTGTCTGTCTATCTATCTGTCTGTCTATCTATCAGTCTATCTGTCTGTCTATCTGTCTGTCTATCTATCAGTCTATCTGTCTGTCTATCTATCTGTCTGTCTGTCTGTCTGTATGTCTGTCTGTCTGTCTCTCTGTCTGTCTGTCTATATGTCTGTAATAATAATAATATAATAATAATAATGAGTATTTGTAAGGCGCTTTTCACAGTTTTAACTGTCTCAAAGCGCACATGTAAATATGTAAGGGAAATGATGCTTTTTATTCAATTTGTCGTCTGGATTGTTGGTGTTGACTAAGTGGCTGCGGTTATGACAAGTCTATCTATCAGTCTATCTGTCTGTCTGTCTATCTGTATGTCTGTCTGTCTGTCTATCTGTATGTCTGTCTGTCTATCTGTCTGTCTGCCTGTCTGTCTGTCTGTCTTTCTGTCTGTCTATCTATATGTCTGTCTATCTATCAGTCTATCTGTCTGTCTATCTATCTGTCTGTCTGTCTGTCTATCTGTATGTCTGTCTGTCTATCTGTCTGTCTGCCTGTCTGTCTGTCTGTCTTTCTGTCAGTCTGTCTATATGTCTGTCTGTCTCTCTATCTGTCTATCTATCTATATTTCTATATTGTCTATATATTTGTCTATCAATCTGTCTATATTGTCTGTCTGTTTTGTCCTTCCATTCATCCATCCATCCATCCATCCATCCATCTATCTATACATATTGTCTGTCTGTCTGTCTTTCCATCTGTCTATGTATATTGTCTGTCTGTCCATCTGTCTATGTATATTGTCTGTCTGTCTGTCCATCTGTCTATGTATTCGGTCTGTCTGTCTGTCTGTCTATCTACCTTTAAGGCGGTTACATTTAAGGCGGACTGCTAGATTTGAAATCAAAAGGGTGGGTTTGGACGGCAGCTCCGGGTTCGTATGTGGACCGGATCCGGACCGCGGGCCGGCAGTTAGTGACGTCTGCTGCGTTTGTACCCGCAATGCTTTCTGTCCTCAAGATAGCGGTGGACCAGGCTCAGAGGCAGAACTTCAACTCGCTCTTCTCCTCGGGCGGAGTCACGGAGTCCGTCAACCCCTGTCTGATCCTCATCGTGCGGCGCCACAACGTGGTGGGAGACACCATGGAGGTGCTGAGGAAGTCCAAAAACGTGGACTACAAGAAGCCCCTGAAGGTAGATGAGAAGACACCTCTGCCGGGGTGAAGGCCAGACGCTCATGCTTTACTTGTGGAACGCACGCAGGTGATCTTCGTAGGCGAGGAGGCGGTGGACGCCGGAGGTGTGAGGAAGGAGTTCTTCCTCCTCATCATGAAGGAGCTCCTGGACCCCAAGTACGGCATGTTCCGCTACCAGGAGGAGTCCAGGCTCATCTGGTTCGCGCACAAGGTCTGTTGGATTAGAGCCGGGCGAAAATCGAAAAGTCGAAATTCGAAAAGTCTAAATTCGGAAATTCGAATAGTCGAAATTCGGAAATTCGAATAGTCGAAGCTCGGAAATTCGAAAAGTCGAAACTCGGAAATTCGAAAAGTCGAAATTCGGAAATTCGAAAATGTCCCTTTAAGAAAACCTCCGGATGTGGAGTCACGTGACGACCAGCGACTTGTACAAAAAAACGAGGTTTTTGTCGTTAGGAGCAGTGTTGGGTGTAACGCATTACAAAGTAACACATTGCTGTAATTTAGATACTTTTTCACTGAAAAAAGAATCACTGTTAATTTTTAGCTAATTTAATTACAGTTACTTACAATGTGCTTGCATTACATTGTGAAATAATTAATCTCGCTGAATATCATTATTTAATTTTACTGATTTATCTTCTTGTGGTAAACGTTTTAAGTTAAAGTTTAGTAATATTGAAAATATTTGTTCACAGAAAATGCAAGAAATGCACAGGATATATCTTATTATAAATAATATTTTTATAAAAATAAGAGTTGTCTTATTTTGAATAGAACTTCTCATTTTCCATATTACTAAGAAAACATTAAAAGTTAATTATTCTGTTTCCAAATGTGCAAGTTAATTTATTTCTTAGCTTAATTTCAGTTGTTGACGTTTGATACATAATCATATAGAAGAACTGTGCATCTTACCTTCAATTATTTTAAACGTTATTTCACACATTATTCAAAAAGCTCTCACTTTTATCTGGAGCATAAAAAAAACACACATCATTTATATAGTGTGTATTTCTAAGTGAATATTAACGTAATTTAACCAAAAACGTTAATATTTTTTTTTTACATTTTTATTTTGTGCCTGAAAAATCAGGGGGGGGGGTGCTTATATTCGAATAAATATGGTAAAATAATTGCTCATCAATCTAATCGCCAAAAATAACAAGAGTGAAGATGTTCATCTAAGACGAGTAAAATACGTTCATTAATCGTAACCGTGTTAAAATGTTCAACTAATCGAGATTTTTGGCCTAATCGGCAAAATAATAAGAGTGAAGATGATCATCTAAGACGAGTAAAATACGTTCATTAATTGTAGTCGTGTTAAAATGTCCAATTAATCAAGATTTTTAGATGCCTAATCGGCAAAAATAATGAGTGAAAATGTTCATCTAAGACGAGTAAAATACGTTCATTAATCGTAACAGTGTTAAAATGTTCAACTAATCGAGATTTTTGGCCTAATCGCCAAAATAATAAGAGTGAAGATGTTCAGAGTGAAGACGAGTAAAATACGTTTATTAATCGTAATTGTGTTAAAATGTTCAACTAATCGAGATTTTTGGCCTAATTGCCAATAATAATACAATCATTTATCGTAATCGTGTTAAAATGTTACTAATTACCAAAAATAATATGAGTGAAGATGTTCATCTAAGACGGGTAAAATATGTTCATTAATCGTAATCATGTTAAAATGTCCAATTAATCGAGATTTCTGGTCTAATCGCCAAAAAAATAAGAGTGAAGATGTTCATCTAAGACGAGTAAAATACGTTAATTAATTGTAATTGTGTTAAAATGTTCAACTAGTCGAGATTTCTGGTCTAATCGCCTAAAATAATAAGAGTGATAAGAGTGAAGATGTTCATCTAAGACGAGTAAAATACGTTTATTAATCGTAATTGTGTTAAAATGTTCAACTAATCGAGATTTTTGGCCTAATCGCCAATAATAATAATACAATCATTAATTGTAATCGTGTTAAAATGTTCAACTAATCGAGACTTTTGGATGCAGAAGGTTGAAGACGCTGATCAAAGACGAGTAAAATACGTTCATTAATCACAACCATGTTAAAATGTCCAAATAATTGAGATTTTTGGCCTAATCGCCAAGATAACAAGAGTGAAGATGCTGATCTGAGACGTCTGTGTCCGCACCAACAGACCTTTGAAGACATCGATTTGTTCCATCTGATCGGTGTGGTCTGTGGCCTGGCCATCTACAACCTGACCATCGTGGAGTTGAACTTCCCTCTGGCGCTCTACAAGAAGCTGCTGAAGAGAGCGGCCACGCTAGAGGACCTGAAGGAGCTCATGCCTGACGTGGGCAGGTGTGTGTGTGTGATTTTCACTCTCCTCCGTGTGTGTGATTGGCTCGTCTGTGGGTCTTCAGGAGTCTCCAGCAGCTTCTGGATTACGCCGAGGATGATCTGGAGGAGACCTTCTGTCTGAACTTCACCGTAAGGATGGCTCTACTTTCTCTTTAATTTGTCGTAAAGTGTTGGATTGAAAACCAAGTACGAATTGCGAGTTGTGATATCAGAATTCCGAGATATATTGCCCGTTTTGCCCCGATAAGGGTCACAAGTCATGTTTGTTAAATGAACTTTTGTCAAGAGAAATATTTAGCCAGAATTTTGGGTTTCTGGAAAGTCACAACAGCAAGAAAGTAATGAGGACATGCATATGTAATAAGAATGTAATAATATAGTAATATGCACATTAATAGGATTCTCATGTTGTGCCTGAAAAATCAGGGCGGTGCTGGTGACATTGTACCTTTCAGAATGGAATCGAGATTTTGATTGGTTAGACAAGATCTTTAGACAAGATTAAGCAGTGCCGGACACGCCCCCTTCCGTATTCCCTGATTTTGAATCGTTTGATCGTGTTTATATTTTCTACAAACTCCATTGAGTCTTGACTTGCTGTCCAGTCACTCACTCATAACAACATAGAAGATCTTTGCTGACACTGAGAAATACTTCACGTTTGGTGACATCGTTTGAGTAAAGAGAGTCTGGTGGGCGTGGCTTTCCCTCTTCGTGAAATTATGTGCGTTTATTTTCGCTGTCGCTTCATTAAACGTTTTCAGTTTATGGCACAATTTTCTCAATTTGGCCCAACAAAGTGGCTTTTTCGCCCCCATTAAGCGGCGCTAATTTGCATTGGGAGATACGATTTGTTTTGGGACTTTAGGATTTGGACCATTAAAGCGGAGTCGACTTCATAATTTGAAAGACTCGTTCGTAAACATTGTCCATCGCCATAGACTAATGTGTAATGACCACATGACGCAAACCTCGACAAGGCCAAAGATCTTCTGTGCGATGGTGAGTTTGTTTACCGCAAGAGTTAAAGTTCAGTTTCGCTTAAATCCAAAGCTAGTGCGGAAAATGTCTGTTAGCGGCATTTAGAGATTAATCTACGTTTAATAAATGTATCTCTGGCCACCTTTAATATATATATATATATACATACTTACCAAAAATTTAAATAAATTCTATACCAGTCATATGATTATCTCATCTTCAGATTTGACTTAATTGTTTTTTGTGTGTTTGTTCTTTTGTTAGTTTTATTAGCAGCCGGTTAAAACTGGATTAAGACCATATATGGACATAGGAAGTGGAATCTTAACCCCCCCCCCCACTGGAAATATACTATACTGCGTTTAGAAGTAATATTCAACTATTATTACTGTCATTATCTATTATTCAAGTAAAAGAGTCACAAGTCATGTTTGTTAAATGAACTTTTGTCAAGAGAAATATTTAGCCAGAATTTTAGATTTCTGGAAAGTCACAACAGCAAGAAAGTAATGAGGACATGCATATGTAATAAGAATGTAATAATATTGTAATAAGCATATTTTTTGCATATTATTAGGATTCTTAAATGCTGTGCCTGAAAAATCAGGGCGGGGCTTATATTCACATAAATACGTTAGTTTCTCTGTGTTGGTGACATTGTACCTTTCAGAACTGAATTGAGATTTTGATTGGTTGCCATGATCATGTAAAGCGTTTATCAGAAATTCTCTTTCCTTGTTCTGTTTCGTGTTATATTCCATTATTAGGCGAGATTATATTCTCGGTCCTGGTTTTCGCCTGTATTGATTTCTGCGCTCCCTGATTCAACGGCATCATTAGACATTTGCTTTTCTACCTACAGCAATTCATTTCAAGTTTTTATTGAACCAAAAAAATATTGATTATTTTTCATCCCTAGCGGAGTTTATTTGTGTGTGTGTGCAGATCACGGAAGAGAACTTTGGGGCGACGGAGGTGTCCGAGCTAGTTCCTAACGGGTCGAACGTCAACGTGACCAAGAGCAACAGGTCGGAGCTCACGAATCTCTGTCTCCGATTTACCTCATCAATCTCATCAATCTGATTTCTATTCGTTCCCAACAGGCAGGAGTTTGTGGCCGCCTACGTGGATCACATATTCGACGCCTCGGTGGCGCCGCAGTTCAGCGCTTTCTACTCGGGCTTCCACAAGGTCTGCGGAGGGAAAGTTCTGGAGCTGTTCCAGCCCAGCGAGCTCCAGGCCATGGTCATCGGAAGCACACAGTACGACTGGACCGAGCTGGAGAAGGTCTGGACCACTGTAGGGATGTAACGATATGCAAATCTCACGCTACGATATTATCACGATATCCTGTAGAAGCTCACGATATTACAGAAGACTTCACACTTATGTTTATAGTAACAAGGCTGACAATATAATAATCATTGGACATTGTTAATTAGGCCTTTTATTGTCGTATTTTAGAACAAGGACAATAGGAAATTATTGTGGCTCTCGCAATCTCAACAATTTCTTCAGAGTTCATGCTGTTTTCGCTGCTTTCTGCCGTCTCAACTGGGCGGATATGGAGCGCAGTGTTGCCAACTTAATCTGGCATTTACACGATTCAGCCAAACGTGTCTGATCTGGAGATAACACACACTCACAGTTACCATGGGATCAAATTAGAGGCAAAAAGAGTTTTGCGCGAGCGAGCGAATTTGCGCGCAAAAAAAATTTTTTTAGCTTGAGTACATATCATTTTGGGACTTGATTGGCTCTGATTGGTCAAAGTCCATCCAAAGTTGCACCACCACAACTCCTAAAACAAAAGTTGGTTGAAAGGTTTTGCAGATTTTTTGGGGGGGGGGGTTATAAAAGATGTAGATGATTTTTTCCTTACATTGTTACTGTTACATTATTATTTTTCCTTACATTTATTTCAATGTAAAGCAAGAAGTAATACGTGTTATTCCATAGCTGTTTGACGACCTGATGTTCAGAGTTGAATCTTTAACCTCCTGAGTCCCGATGTCCTCGTTTGCGTACTGATCATCTGATTTTTCCCCTAAAACAGATCGGCCATGTTGTCGAAGTCTTAGCGCCGTTTTGAGGTCTAAGCGCGTTTTGCAGTTATAGCGAAAATGGCGGAGAGTAGGACGGAAGTCAAAGGAGTTATTTCAATGTATTAATTACGTAAAAGCGTGCAATGTAAGACGTGTCTTTTTTTGGTTGGAACACAAAAGATTGATGAAAAAATTTAGTAGTAACGTATGTAAAGTTGTGTTAAAAACTATTTACGCTTTATTTTTACACTTCAAAAGCCCAACGAGCAAAGCAAATTTGAAAAATAATCGAATTTCACAGCGCGTGTTTCTAGAGGTTAAGAAAAAAAAAAAAAACTAATTCCAGAATCATGACCTTTACCTTTACGAGCGCTTGTGATGTGCTTCACACGGATACGAACACGCATGATTGATGGAAATAAGTAAATATTTAGTAGTGACATGTGTAATACCTACAAAACTAAATCATGTAAAAAATACTTTTTACACTTCGAAAAGCCAACGAGCAATGCAACTGTGGGTCTCTAGAGGTTAAATTAAAAAAAAAAAAACAAATTCCAGAATTGTGATCTTTACTCTAAGGTTTAAAAAAATTGTGATTCTCATTTTACGGCGCATTGCGCAGCTGTAACGCAGTCTGCTGTGCTTCACAGAGCACGGAGTACAGGGGCGAGTACTGGGCCGGTCACCCCACCATCAGGCTCTTCTGGGAAGTGTTCCACGAGCTTCCACTGGAGCAGAAGAAGCAGTTCCTGCGTGAGTTAGCCGTCCGAGAACTACCGACGTCGCCCCGTGTTCATTTCACTGACGAAATAGTTCCGTCATTGTCTTTGTTTTTTTTTCACCGTGCAACCATTTGTTACTTATAAACATGATGCAATTATAATTTCAATTTACTGTATTTAATTTTCTCTTTTCTGAGGTTTCATTTATGAGAATGCATTTATTTGGATTGGATGAAAAGTAAAAAAAAAAAAAACAAGTTAAATAATAAGATCTTTGTATGTATTTTATATGTTCATAGTTAACTACGTGCTCAGATTTCTTAGACACAGCAACTTTAGTTAACATTTAGAATATGTAGCACCTATGTTGTCGTTGACTAAATCTATACTGTAATTTAGTCATTTCCCAAGTTTTTGAGCGCCGAAAATGCGAAAAAGAGGTCACTTATATTCGCGTAAATACGGTATATTTTTGTTGACTAAATCTATACTGTGGTATTTAGTCGGCTAAAATCAGACTAAAACTGAAAAAAAAAAACTGACCGTTTTGGGACTAAAACAAAAGTGAGTTTCAGTCAAAAGACTAAAACAAAATAAAAAATATTTGTTTTTATATTAGCAATATTAGCATAATATCAGCAACTTTTGTAAACATTTAGAATATGTAACACCTATATTGTCGTTGGCTAAATCTATACAGTCATTTAGTCGACTAAAATGCTGTGGTGTTTAGGCGAATTAAAATTAGACTAAAACCAAAAAAAAATTAAGACGACTAATTTGGGACTAAAACAAAAGTGAGTTTCGGTCAAACTAGATATAGTAGATTTGGTAAAACTAAATTTAAAATATTGGGTTGAAAGAAAAGTAAAAAAAAAACAAGTTCAAGAAAAATGCATGTTTTTCCAAATAAGAAAAATCTTTGTACATATTTTATGTCCTTAGTTAAGTACGTATTCAGATTTCGTTTTCAGAACATTTAGAATATATAGCACTTATATTTTCGTCTACTGAATCTATACATATATTAACTACTAATTACTTATAGTAGATTAGTTGACTAAAATGTTGTGGTGTTTCGTCGACTAAAATCAGACTACAACAAAAAAACCATTTCGGGACTAAAACAAAAGTGAGTCAAAAGACTAAAACTAAACTAAAAAATATTTGTTTTCATATTAGCAATATTAGCATAATATCATAATAGCTGTGGTGTTTAGGCGATTAAAATTAGACTAAAACCAAAGAAAAAAATTAAGACGACTAATTTGGGACTAAAAGAAAAGTGAGATTTGGTCAAACTAGATATAGTAGATTTGGTAAAACTAAATTAAAAATCTTGGGTTGAAAGAAAAGTAAAAAAAAAAAAACAAGTTCAAGAAACATGCATGCAAATAAGTAAGATCGTTGTATATTTTTCATATGTTCATAGTTAACTACGTGTTCAGATTTCTTAAACACAGCAACTTTAGTAAAAATGTAGAATATGTAGCACCTATGTTGTCGTTGACTAAATCTATACTGTAATTTAGTCATTTCCCAAGAGTCTTTGAGCTTCACGTTTTTGAGCGCCGAAAATGCGAAAAAGAGGTCACTTATATTTGCGTAAATACGGTATATTTTTGTTGTCTATAATGTCATTTAGCCGGTTATAACATTGTGGTATTTAGTCGACTAAAATCAGACTAAAACTAAAAAATTGACTATTTTGGGACTAAAACAAAAGTGAGTCAAAAGTCTAAAACTAAATAAAAAAATATTTGTTTTTATATTAGCAATATTAGCATAATATCAGCAACTTTTGTAAACATTTTAGAATATGTAACACCTATATTGTCGTTGACTAAATCTATACTGTCATTTAGTCGACTAAAATGCTGTGGTGTTTAGGCGAATTAAAATTAGACTAAAACCAAAAAATTAAGATGACCAATTTGTGACTAAAACAAAAGTGAGTTTCAGTCAAAAGACTAAAACTAAAATAAAAAATATTTGTTTTTATATTAGCAATATTAGCATAATATCAGCAACTTTTGTAAAAATGTATAATGTAGCACCTATATTGTCGTTGACTAAATCTATACAGTCATTTAGTAGGGATGCACAGATACCGATACCGGTATCGGTATCGAGCTCGATACCACGTTTTCTAAAGTACTCGGTACTCGTCAACAGTCCGCTGATACCGGAAGTGAGACATGTTTACGTTTGAGCGTTAACGCGGATTTAAAAAAATAAATGTTGTGCTGTTCTGTGTAGTAAGTGTCTCTATATAGCCTGTGTGGACATCTAATGTAGCCTATTTTATACAAATTGCTTCACTTGCTTTGGATAAAAGCGTCTGCCAAATGACTGTAAAGTAAAGAGCGGCGGAAAAAGGGTTAATCCCAAGCGCCGCGTAAGCCCCGCCCCCCAGCGCTCCAGCAGAAGCGATGGAAAACTAAAACTGCAGGAATCTCTAACGGGAACCTGCAGCTCCTGTCGTGTGTGTGTGTGTGTGTGTGTGTGCGCGCTTGTGCTATCAGAGCGGCTGGAGCACGAACGACACGCACACGCGCAAAGCCCAGAGCTCCGCGCTGAGACACTCTTCTCACGCGCCTAAAATCCCAACACGACCGCAGTGGAAAGAGTTGGCTTCTAAACGCTACTCACGGGTCGCCACACGTACTTTAAAATATGGAATCGTCTCGTATTTGAGATTGAAACTGCGCGTCTCGCTTTGAATCAACACGGCACTGGTTGTGTCTCGTACTTTTTATCATTTTTTTAAATCAGCGTCTCATGCGTGGAGATAACTGTAATTATTACAGTAGTATAGTATTGATTAATGTGTTGATAAATTCATTAATTTCTAAATGGTAAAAGGGTGACCAGTATGTGAAAACCTAACTTTTTGTAATTTACTGTTATCTACATGAAATAAAGAGCAGTCTGTTAAAATACTAAGAATGTTTAAAATATTATTTCATTTTAATACAAAGCCTAGGTAGCTGTACCTGTAATATGTTGCAAACAACATGCTTTTAATTTTAAATAAATGTTCTTAATTTCAAACTAGCCCCCTTTTTTAATTATATGACTATTACCTATACATTTAAATCATGTGTTTATTAAGTACTTGGTATCGGTATCGGCGAGTACTGAAATGGAAGTACTCGTACTCGTTTTCCAAAAAAGTGGTATCGGTGCATCTCTATCATTTAGTCGACTAAAATGCTGTGGTGTTTAGGCAATTAAAATTAGACTAAAACAAAAAGAAAAAATTAAGACGACTAATTTGGGACTAAAACAAAAGTGAGTTTCAGTCAAAAGACTAAAACTAATTTAAAAAATATTTGTTTTTAAATTAGCAATATTAGCATAATATCAGCAACTTTTGTAAACATGTAGAATATGTAGCACCTATATTGTCATTGACTAAATCTATACCGTCATTTAGTCGACTAAAATGATGTGGTGTTTAGGCGATTAAAATTAGACTAAAACCAAAGAAAAAATTAGGACGACTAATTTGGGACTAAAAGAAAAGTGCGTTTCGGTCAAAAGACTGAGTAAAACTAAATAAAAAAAAAATCTTTGTTAAAATGAACACTGACATTACCCCCTCCCCCTCTCTACCCCTCCATCCCCTCGGTGTGTCCTCAGTCTTCCTCACAGGCAGCGACCGGATCCCCATCCTGGGCATGAAGAGCCTGGCACTGGTGATCCAGCCCACAGGAGGCGGCGAGCAGTACTTCCCCGTGGCCCACACCTGCTTCAACCTGCTGGACCTGCCCCAGTACACCAGTAAAGACACGCTGCTCCACAAGCTCCTCCACGCCATCCAGCACAGCCAGGGCTTCAACCTGGTCTGAACACACACACACACACACACACACACACCATTCACATGCAACACGTCTCCACTAGGCTAATCCCGAGTCGGAAAAATATCATTCGGTTGGCGTTTTTTTTTTTTTGCCGCGTGATGGCGTGGATTTTCAAAAGCGAGGCATTAAAAAGGGAGACATGTCTCGTTCACTTTTGTCCGATGGTGGCCGGTGTTTATTTCTCACTGGCTGTTTTTTTTCCATGAGGTCACTGGTTTGGATATTTCTTTGCATTTGTTTTATAAAGTTATTACGTTTTGGGGGAATGTTTTTCGACAAAATTGTTCGACTAAAATCCTCAACACACCCACACACACGATCTCCACGTTTCAGTTCTTCTCGTCTTCTCACGACACATCCAGTCCTCAAATCCTCCGAAACGGGCTGGGAAAAAGTTCCGAGTCGGAGAAATATATAACGTTGCCGTTTTCTGCCACGTGGAATTTCAAAAGAGTGGAATTAAAAAGGGAGAAATGCCTCGTTCTCTTCCGTCGTTTTTTTTTTTTCATCGGCTGTTTTTCACGAGGTCACTCGTTTGGATATTTATTTGTATTTGTTCTAAAACCTTAATAGCATGCTACATGAAAAAATCATGTGAATTTTTTTTTTATATTCCACATGTGGCCTTTATTGGTCATTTTGACCCAAACCAAAACAAATCCAAAAATGTTTTATTGCTTATGTTATAAAAAATGTTGCCCGTGAGAAACATGGTGAAATATAGGTAAAAACCTAATTTGTTTTTTTTTTTTTTCCAAATTTTAAATTTTTAAATTTTCCAAAAAAAAAAATGTTTCAGTTTAATCTCAAAAAAAAGTTTCTGCCCTATTTTCCAGAAAAATCCAGAACTGAATTTTTTTTACATTTTTTTTTATTTTATTTTATTTTATTTATTTATTTTTTTTTTTTTAAGTTATTAAGTTGGGCAAATGATGCAGTAAATGTCCTTGTTATAGCAAAAGTATTCGACTAAAATCTTGAACGCACACACACTCACACCACACACACACTCAGACAAAAATGTTCTCGTTATTTTCCTCTACTTTCAGCAATTTTACCAATTGATACTAATAACACTATAACGATGTATAACAATCCCGTTAATAAACACTAATTTAGTCATTTCAAAGTTTAGTTTTATCTGACTTTTATAGGAGATTTGGGAACGATTTGGGACCCACAGTCCGTTTTTTCGTTGTGTTTTCGCAATCGAATAAAGACTCATCGTCACGTGCCTTACGAGTTTCGGGAGTTCTGGAACAGTGTTTCTCGGTGTGTGTGTGCGCGTGTGAAGTGTAAATAAAGAGCGGGTTTGTAGGTTAATGGTTTATATGGTGGTTCAGTGGGGCAGCTGGTGGTGGATGAGCTGGTAGTGCGAGCCGCAGGACGGGCAGCGCTGGGCGTGTCCCTGGTGGAGCCAGAACCACACGATAGCGGTGTTGTCCTCCTCGCCTTCGGAACACACACACACACACACACACACACACATATGTATGCGTCAAGACTATGGATTCAGATCAGTTGACAAATAGACGTCCATTTGGAAGAAACGAACTAAAAGTGCCACAAATTTACGTTTGGCTTTTTCTTTTTTGGCTCGCAATCTTCACGTTTTCTTTTGAAACTTTTTTTCGCCTTCAGATTTTCCGTTTGTTTCTTTTTTTTTTTATATATATGGAGTTCGGGCACAAGCTTCACGTTGGGGCGGGCCTTACTCTGATTGGCTGGGGAGAATGTGATTGGCAGCTGCTTGACCAGGAAGTGTGGGAGGAGTTTGCGTTTTTGAGCTTATATTTGAGTATTAATGTATTTTTAGTTATTGTGTCTATTACAATGGCGCACGTTGCCATTACGTGTTACATACATTAAAGTTATCATTAATTCATTTGTAAAATTTTGTCTGCTTATTGCGCATTTTGTTTATTTAAAGGGATTTTTTTGGTGGTTGAATTGTGCAGATTTTAGTTTTTAAATTAGTATTTAGCATATATAAGTGTTCATTTGTATTTAAACATGAAGCACGTGAAGCTTGTGCCAGAAGTCCAAACAAAAAAAACGATTTTTATGTCATAAATATCAAACCTAAATTTCAAAGAAAATAAAAAATGAATAAAAATAAATTAAAAACGTAATTGCAAGCAAAAAATAAAAAAACTAAACATAAATGTGAATTCTTTTCGTTCGTTTCTTCTAAATTTACGTGTGATATTTTTGACACTAATTTGATTCCATATGAGTCTGGCACGGAGTCAAGATTAGCGGCAAAAATATCAAATTTCCAAGAAATTACTGAAAATGGTTCACATTTACGCTTGCAATTACGTTTGCTTTTTTTATTTCGCTCATAATCTTCACGTTTTCAGTTTCGTTTGAACCTTTTTTTTCGCTTCAGGTTTTTCATTCGCTTTTTTGGAATTTGACGCAAGTGGGCCTTACTCTGATTGGTTGGTGAGAACGAACGAAACGAAAACGTGAAGATTGCAAGCGAAAAATAAAAAAACAAACGTAAATGTGAAGCAAAATATCAAACGTACTTTTCAAAGACGAAACGAAAATGTGAAGATTGCAAGCAGAAAATTAGAAAAAAAACAAACGTAAATGTGAATTATTTTTTGTTTGTTTCTTCTAAATTGAGTCAGATTGGTCACTCTGATTGGTTGGTGAGAACGAACGAAACGAAAACGTGAGAGTTTGCAAGCGAAAAATAAAAAAACCAAACTTTTTTTTTTCTCTTCGAAATTTGACATTTTCGACGCTCATAGGATTCCAAAGACTCACAGATGCAGCCGACCAGGCGTTTGTCGTTGATGCTGGGCACGATGTGCGGGTCGTCTCTGGTGCCGCTGTACTCCTTGGGCTTCAGGATGCTGTAGGGGTCCTGCACACACACACACACACACACGTGTGAAGAGTCGGGCGAGTGTGATGAGGCGCTAATTAGCCGCACCTGGCCCTTCTTCATTGCCTGCAGGACACGCCTCTCCAGACCCGCCGCTTGTTCCTCATCCGTGGGAATCCCTGAAGAAATCAACTCTTTCATCGATTGCACAAAGACATTTGTTGTTTTGTCGTTTCGCTTTTGGAATGCCCGAAGAAATCAAGTCTTGCGTCGTTGCATCGAAACAGACTGACGGTTGTTTTATTGTTACGCTTTGGGAATAAATCCGAAGAAATTGGGAAATAAAACCCAACATGACTGTTTTATTTTTTCTTTTTTTTTTTTTGTCTTTATCACACAAGTTTATTCGTAAATTTATACGTTTGCAAATAATCTGTCGTTTTTGCACGAAAAAACGTTTTCCGATGATCAGACTCGACTTTAATTTGGCGCTTGATTTCGAATGGTTTGGATTTCATGTGTTTTCAAGGTCTTAAAAATGCTTGAATTTTAAATGCGGTGCTTGAGACTTACTGTAAATCTGTAAATGAATCCTTTCCAGAGCAGTTTCGTAAGTTCAGAGCGTTTTTTGTAAATTCAGAGCATTTTTTGTAAGATGCTTTTCACAGTTTCATAAGGCAAGCTTTTAATAAATCAGGATGTGTGAATAAATTCAGAAACATTTTTATAAATATTTCATCTTAATATTTATAATTATTTTTCATCATTAATTTAGTTTTATAATATGATAAAATATCATAGTAACTGTAATTTAAAAAAAAAACATTACCTTTTTTTACGGTTTACAGTTACATTACAGTTAAAAATAATTTTCAGTTTATTATCCGTCTTTATTGGCTCGGTAAATTTTGACTCAAACCTTTAGGGTCTTGAACAATAAGTTGAACGAATCATTTTCAGTCAATTGTGCATTTCTTTCATTTACATTTTGTTCATTTGTTTTATGTTGACTGTACGTTCACTAACATTGACAGTCGACGACTAGACTCCAATTTCAAAAACCGTAGGAACCCGGTTTAATGGCCAAGTTTGAACATACAACAAGAAATTAAATGTAGTCTGACTCCGTCTTTTGTTCCAAAAATAGAAGTGAAAAAAAAAATACACAAAATATTTAACATAACTTTTTAAATAGTAAAATTTTTTTTGAAACTGTTTACAATTTTCCTTTAGTGAATTAATTTAACTTCATGTTTTGTTTTGTTTTTTGCTTTTTTTAATTTTATTAGTCATGGTTCAATTCGTTTTTATTTGACCGTCTTTTGATCCGCCTCTTTTTCCCAAAATACAAGAAAAACAAAAATAGAATTATAATAAAAAACATACACATAATATTTAACATAATTATTTAAGTAATATATAAAAAAATTTAATATACAAATGTTGTTTTAAACTGTTTACAATTTTCCTTCAGGGAATCAATATCATTTCATGTTTTGTTTTGTTTTTTTTTTTGCTTTTTTTTTTATTTTATCAGTCGCGCTTTAATTCGTTGTTTTTTGACCACTATGTGCGCGCTTGTGTCATTGCGCCGTGTGTCCGCTAGATGTCGCTGCCCCGCCCACTAACACCGAGGACAGACGCGCGCGCCATGAGACGCTCCAGCCGACACACGAACACGCAGATCGGTGCCAAAAAAGGCCGTAACCGTGTGTTAAAGCAGCGTGACCTTGGACAAACTCTCTAAGGTACAACACAGCACCTCAAAACTCGCCGTTTGCTTGTTTCGACAGACTATCATTTTATTTATAATGTGCTCGACAGTCCACGCCAACTTCTCGCATGCGCACAAATGCATACTAAAGAAGCTTTAATAAGCCACTAAAACGCTATTTTCCGACCGTTTGTGACGCGTTTGTTCACCTTTGGCGGCCATGGCGCGCCTCGGTTCCCTCAGGAGAAGGTTTCTCCTCAGAGCCGCTCCGCACGCTCCTCTCAGCAGGACTCGACTCGCCATCTTCACCCGGGACGCGCGCACCTTCCTCGGGCAAGACCTTCACCGAGTGACCGCCGCCTGACGCTCGACCAATGACGGTTCGGCTTGAGGTGATTGACGGCTCCGTACTCGAGTAGAAGTACAGGTGGTTGTTGTTGTTGACCAAAAATTATCCGTTAGCGAGTCACCAATTTCAAAGAGACTCGAGTCAAAGTAGCAAAGTATCCAATTTCAAAAGTACTTGAGTATTTTACTCGCACTGAATTTCGGTACAAAAACACCAAGAAATGTGAAACTGTTCATGAGGTTTCGTTTGCTAACACAGAAACGAAATTCAACACCTCAATATTGAAAATGGTAGAACAGTGTGGATAAAAAGAACAGAAAGTCAGTCTCAATCACTCAAATGTGGAAAGAAAAAAAGTAGATATATTTATATAATAAAAAGAGTAAAACAGATTCTTCCTCTGAGTCTAGTTTGAGTAGCTTCTCGAGTGATTAGGACGGTTTCTCTGCTTTAAAAGTATGTAAAGAGATGCAGTGGATTCAGTGAAAACTAAAAGCATATCTGATTTAGAAGACCTGTAAGTTTAACCTAACAGAAAGTGTTTAGTTTTACATTTATACAGACGCAATGTGTTCGCCGTGCTGTAATTCTATTCTCTGATGCGCCGTCATTTGAGAACCACTGAACTAAACTATCTTGGATTTTTTTTTATTCTTATTTTAACAAGACCGAGTTAATAATTTTCTGTCAAGTTAAACGAGAATATACTTTATACTACTATACTTTATATTATAACTAGGGTTTTTGTCCCCTCATTAGTCAATGCCATAATTTAAAAAGAAAACGAACAAAATTGGATTTTACAAAAATGTGACATTCTGCAGGCCCATAACGCTTCTTTATCTTTTACTATTCAATCTTTTACTATCTAATAATCTTTTACTAGTTTAATCATGTCTCGAGACTCTTCTTCAGATTATTGTTGGTTCGGCTGTCACTTCTTATTTACTCATGTAATCCGTTCTACACGTGATCTAACGTAATATCACTACACTAAGTTAGTCGAGGTGTAATTCTCTCTTTGACCGCTAGAGGGGGTGCACCGTTCCCGGAGGCACTGCAATACCGGGTCGATGCGCGGAGTGGACGGAGCAAGCCCCTATTCCATCTCCCTGCTCCAAAAATCAATTTAATATATGGTGTCCGATAGGACACGTATCAGATTTTATGCAGTTTAAGATGTTTTTTTTAGTACCTTAAGGCCGACGGGGAAAAAAGTGATGCAAAATAAGGAATATTGCCATCCTGTAACGGTTATTGACTCAGCGTGCTAAACATTCGTTTACATTTGTACTGTAGAAGAATAATTAATGGAAACAGTCATGAAATTGGCTTCACGTACGGAGAGGACGACGTTACACGTGTGTTCTTGGGAATTTACACGTATTCTTATAGCCAGGAATGGAAGTTTGTTTGGAATGATTTTTTTTGCGCTGCATTTGGCTTCGGTCCAAATCTGACTTTCATTCCGACAGTGAAAATAAAAAAATAAATAAATCGGTGCTTTTCAGCTAAAAAGTGCGTCTGTTTTTTAGTTTGAATGCGACCGGGCTTCCTGGTCAAGCAACTGTCAATCACATTCTCACCAGCCAGTCAGAGTAAGGCCCGCCCCCACGAGACGCTGGTGCCAGAAGTCCAAACGAAAAAAAATGAAACTCACAAAAACATTTTTCAAACCAAAACGTGAAGATTTTCATTTGTTTCTTAGAAATGTGATGTGTGATATTTTTGGCATCTGATTTACTCCGTAGACTGACAAATAAACGTTAAAAATACACTAGTACAACTCTTTTACGTACACGTTGTGTCCATGGTTCAGCTTTTTAAAATGTGTTACATAAAAAAATAAATAAATAATCCTTCAACACAGATTAACCGGATTTACATGTAAAAATTAAATGAAAGTCAGATCATTTTTTAAAGTTCAGTGGGCCGTATTAAAACGTTTAAATCAACCCAGTTAACCCGCACAGATGAGTAAGCCAACACAGAGGATGGTGAAGAGGAAGCCGTTCAGATCTGGTAGGTCCGGAATTTGTGCAGAAGGCTGGAGGCTGGAGGTTCCTCTGAGACCACACCACTGTTACTCCAGCGTGTAGTGATGGAGGATCCGTGTTCCCGGTGCTCCTCACCCGCCTCGATCATCAGCTCCTTCTTGCTCCTGGAGGCCCAGTGCAGAGACTGAAGAGCACATGTGTGTCACGGACTCTGGCTCACGGCCAATTTGAACTTTTATTTTGACACTGGCTTCTAGCAAACTCTTATTTTGAAAGACTTGTTCGTGTTCTCCTGTCCAGCTGTTTTCTGTTTGTGATTATGTTATCAGAGGTGTAAAGTACTTGAGTACACTTTGGGAATTTTTGTAAAATTTGTAAATATTTCTTTACTTATTAGTATTTTTGGCTACTTTGTACTTATGTAGAGTATCCAAAATATAAGCAACTTTTAAATTCACACAGTCCCAATACGTTGTCGCAATCAATAAAGTACAAGTACTAATACAAGTACAAATACTATGCTCAGTGTCACTTTTTTCAGTTTCTTTACGTGTACTCGTGTTGTCGTACTGTTTTGTTTTGTTTTTTTTTTTTTTAGAATCAATTGCATTATACATATGTATTGATATTGTGTATTTACAAAAATTCCTAAATTCCTACTTTACACCTTTTTATGTTATGCATTTAAGCATCAGTTCGTTTCCTGTTTCGTTGCTGGTTTGTCAGTGTTTGTCAGTCATTGCTCTCATCAAGTGTTCATTTTGACAAAGATTTTTAATTTTGTTGTAGTCATAGTCTTTTGACTAAACCTCAGTTTAGTTTTAGTCCCAATTTAGTCACCTTCATTAAGTTTTAGTCTAATTTTAGTCGACTAAAATGTTGTGGTGTTTGGTCGACTAAAATTAGACTAAAACTAAACATTTTAAACAAACAAATTACAGTATAGATTGTCAAAAAAAAATACAGGCGCTATAGATTCAAAATGTTTACTAAAGTTCAAACTAAGTTTCTAAAAAATCTGAACACGTAGTTAACTATGAGCATATAAAATATATACAAATATCTGATTTGGAATGTATTTTTCTTGAACTTATCTTTATGAACTTTTCTTTCCATCCTAATAAATGTATTCTCATAAATGAAACCTCGACAAAGAGGGAGTTAAGTACAGTAAAATCAAATTAATTATAATTGCATCACGTTTATAAGTAACAAATGGTTGCGCGGTTTCATCAGCAGATGGCGCTTCAGGTGTATTGTGTTTCTGGCCGTGATGAAAAGTTCTACTTAAGTAGTAAAGTAGTACTTAAGTAGAATTTTTGCTCCACACACACGTACAGAGTTATTTTAAAGGCCACGTTGATTGTGAAATAAATCTATATATTTGACCGCTAGTAGACATTTCTGAAGAAGCTAGTGTCTCTATCCTCGCCAGCTCACCGTGCTTTACGTGCCATCGCGTCCTGATTGGTTGTCTTTGCGTCTGCACCCGCCTTTCTCCACAAGCTCCGATTATGATTGGACGTTGTCACAAAAGGCATTTTCGTTTCGTCTTTATTCGCTGACAAAAGTGTCAATAACTATAGTTTAAAGTTTTCGTCCGTGAGCGGGAGTTTTTAAATAATTCCACGTTTCCGTCAGGTAAAATGTGTCGTTGACGAAGACGATGAGGAAAATATTTCGTCCTATGAAACTAACTCTGCTCTCGTTGTGTTTGTCCTATTAGCTTAGCGGTTTCGTCCAGTCTGATTTCTGATGTCCGTGTACTGACCCCTGCCTGCCTGACTACTCTGTGGAATTAAACCTCTATTTAACAGTTTCCTCGTCCGTACTGTGCACGTGGGACCTCCACCCAGCATTTAGTGACAGTATGAGTAGTGTATGAGTAGCGCATGAGTAGCGCATGAGTAGCTTATGAGTAGCGCATGTGTAGCGCATGAGTAGTGCATGAGTAGCGTATGAGTAGCACATGAGTAGCGTATGAGTAGCGCATGAGTAGCGTATGAGTAGCGCATGAGTAGCGAGTTAGTAGCGCGTGAGTAGCGCACGAGTAGCGTGTGAGTAGCGCGTGAGTAGCGTATTAGTAGCGCATAAGTAGCGCACGAGTAGTGCATGAGTAGCGTATGAGTAGCACATGAGTAGCGTATGAGTAGCGCATGAGTAGCACACGAGTAGCGAGTTAGTAGCGCGTGAGTAGCGCTTGAGTAGCATATGAGTAGCGCACGAGTAGCGTGTGAGTAGCGCGTGAGTAGCGCATGAGTAGCGTATTAGTAGTGCATAAGTAGCGCACGAGTAGTGCATGAGTAGAGTATGAGTAGCGTATTAGTAGCGCATGAGTAGCATATAAGTAGAGCATGAGTAGCGCATGAGTAGCATATGAGTAGCGCATGATTAGCGCATGAGTAGGGCGTGAGTAGCATATGAGTAGCGCGTGAGTAGCATATGAGTAGTGCAAGATTAGCGCATGAGTAGGGCATGAGTAGCATATGAGTAGCGCACGAGTAGCGAGTGTGTAGCGTATGAGTAGCGCACGAGTAGCGAGTGTGTAGCGTATGAGTAGCGCGTGAGTAGCGAGCGAGTAGCGCGTGAGTAGCGAGCGAGTAGCGTGTGAGTAGCGGGACGTACGGTCCTGACGTGAAGCTGGAGCGACTGCCACTGGTGGAAGGGCATCAGGACTCCACTGCACCTCCACAGGTCGTAGTTCTGCCTCTTCTTCTCATCGCTCAGCGTCTCTTTGGCCTCCTGCAGCTTCTGGAACTGCTCCACTGAGGAACCAGAAATCATCAGGAAACTTCAGTCTCCTCAGCAAACACCGTTTATTTTTTTGTTGTTTTCCTAGCCACTGTGGCGATCTAGCTTGCTCTTCTGGTCATAGCACATAGTCTGACCAACAATAGACATTTTTTTTCCTTTTTAACTGACTTTTTTTCCCCTAAATTGTTTTAAACTCGTATCAAGAATTAACATTTGTCTTTTTAAGACTTTTTCACATCTTTTTCGCGTCTTTACGTTGGTCTCGGACTAAGAAAAGCGCTACACGATTGAACTTGAACAAGATCTCGAAAAGCGACGAGGTTGTGATGATATTTCTCCTCCAGGGCGTTTTAGCCCGGCATGAGTTGTTGACTTTTACTGTCTTTTATTGTCTTGCCTTTGTTTTATATCTCATTGTTGTTGTAAGTTTGACTGTTGTGTGTACAGCACTTTGGCCAACTCTGATGTTGAAATCAAGGTGCTTGATAAATAAAGTTGAGTTGAGTAGAGCGTCTGTGTGATTTCTAATGAGGATGATGATGATGATGAGGGTGTGTGTGTGTGTGTGTGTGTACCGGCGTTGGGGTCCTCGGGGTGTTTGTCAGGGTGACAGGCCAGAGCTCGAACCTTAAACTCACTGATGATCTGCTCCGTCTGGGACAGAAATCAACAACACGGTTATTATTCATAACCAGAGGTGTCGAGTAACGATATAATAACACTTGATTACTTTACTTAAGTAGAAATGTGGCCTATTTACACTTTACTTGAGTAATTACCCCATTCTACTTCTACACCTTACTTTCTACTCAAGTGTAATTTGGGCATATTTATACTTTACTTGAGTAATTACCCCCATTCTACTTCTACTCCTTACTTTCTACTCAAGTGTAATTTGGACCTATTTATACTTTACTTGAGTAATCACCCCATTCTACTTCTACTTCTTACTTTCTGCTCAAGTATATTTTGGGCCTATTTATACTTTACTTGAGTAAATATTTCCCCCGCCTAATATTTACTTCTACTTCTTACTTTTTTATATGCAATTATCAGTACTTTCTACTCTTTTTATTTTAAATATTTTAAAGACTAGCCGCATTACTCCTATCTCAATTTGGTTTGCTCTATTTCTAGATAGATAAACATTTCTAATGTTAGTTCTAAAACATTTCAGTTAGTATCTTTGTGAGACTTCTATTTTGTTTCATCTTATAAAGTTATTAGGAGATACTGTATATTTGTTGAAGCTGGGATTTCGAACAGAAGAGTTCATTTTTAGGACAATATTTCTGTGATGACCGTGTGCAAGTCTCCCGAGCCGGCGCGCGTGCTGGTGCCGCTGGCGCGTGCACGCACTCTCTCTCCGCGGCGCGCGGGAGCGCGCCTAAAGTGAATTCACCTGCCGCCAATCACGAGGACTATATAAGGACTTGCAAGCCGTTAGATCGGGGCGAAGCTTTGCCTACGCCTGCCGTTGCCACGTTCCTTGCCTTTGCCTTTGCCTTTGCCTTTGCCTTTGTCTTCTGTGTTGTCTAGTTACTTCCGTGTTTATTGACCTCCTGCCTGTGACCTCGTTGTGATCCTGTCTCTACCTGCCCTCGACCCTGTGCCTGTCTTACGACCCTGATTCTGCCGAACGGACTTCACATCATTAAACATCTAAACTGCATACGAGACTCGACCTGCTTTCTAGCAACCACCATTTATGACAATTTCATACCATTTATACTCATTTATTTGAAAAGAATCTTATTTTGTTACAGAATTAAATACAGTTTTATTAGTTAATTTTACAACATTTAAGCAACCGAAGTTACTTTTACAAAATTTAAGCATAATATAGCATGTTCTAAATATGGAAATCAAATCTTGGAAGTCAAAATAAAAACAATTTTTTGCATGAGTTAGCACTTTTGAACAAAGCGGTAAATCTTTGATGTTCTGTGCTTAAGTTACGTAATTTTAGTCTTAAATGATATACACATATATGGCTCTTTAATCTGTTTGCATTGTAATGAAAATGTACATAATTATATACAACACCATTTTATTTATATAACATTATAGTTCCATGGCATTTTTTCCTTGCATTACTTTTACTTTTACTTTTTTTATTCAAGTAGTTTTACCAGGAAAAAAAAGGATTGTTCAAAAAGGTTGAGCTGATACTTTTACTTCCACGTAAGTATTTTTTTAAGTCTAATATGTATACTTCTACTTAAGTAAAAAATGTGACTACTTTTGACAGCACTGTCCATAAATTATGTTATTTTAGTCTTAAATGATATACACATATCTGATTATTTAATGTGTTTGCATTGTAACGAAAATGTACATCATTACATACAACATTTTAATATAACATTATAGTTCCATGGCATTTTTACTTTTTTTTTATACTTTTACTTCCACATAAGTATTTTTTTAAGTCTAATGTATACTTCTACTTAAGTAAAAAATGTGACTACTTGTGACAGAACTGTCCATAACATGAGCAATCGGGAGAATAGTCGCTTTGGATAAAAGCGTCTGCCAAATGAATGTAAAGTAAAAAGAAAAGTAAAGAATAGTATTATAATCCAGCAGCTAATGGATTAATGCCCACAAACCTTTTACACTATTGTTCTTTTTCAAGGACTTTCCTCAGGGATTAATAAAGTATATACCTACCTACCACTTGTTGTAAAAAGCCACACATGCATTTGTCTTGGTGAAATACCGCTCAACATTGTAAAACTTGTCAGAAAGCCTTGATTTCTCTCGCGGCGTCACTTTTGTCCACATCCGCGCCTCACACCCGAAACACGCTCCTCAGCCTTGAGGGGCGGAGCGACCGTGACTAGCCGCAGCCAATCGAACAGGAGCCTGCTTTGTGGGCGTGTTTTTAGCGAGCATTTTTTTTAAAGAATGAATATTCTCAACGCAAACATCTTATTGCACCTTTAAACGATTAAAAGCGCTGTCTAATTGGCGCCTACGGGGACTAATTCTCTCTCTTTCTCCCACAAGAGTAAATCACGTGATCGCGTGCACTACTGGGGTTTTTTTCGCGTGCGCTACTCTACTAGTAAAGTGTAAAGGTTGACGTACGGTGGACAGCTCATCGCAGCCGAGCAGGCCGTAATAATCCTCCAGGTCGCGTCGAGAGCAGCCGAGAATCGCGTCCATTTCCTCCCGCACTGAAGCACCGTAAACTCCCCTGGATCTTCCTCCGCGGCCGCTACTCTGCGCTTCCGTTTCGCTCGCGGGCGTCTCTACTCCAGACTTTACGGTAACCGCTTGTTCACGCCCACCAGTCCGTGACTCAGAACCGTCTTTTTTTTGTTTTGCTTTTTTTTCCCCCCTCATGTTTCCTCATTTTTTCCCTCAGAAATATGTGTTCCGTCATGTATAACTTGTTTTGTTTATTTTTCTGCTTTTTACCCCCTCAAAAATATGAATTCCGTTGTGTTTATAATGATGTATGCCATTTATAACTTGTTTTGTTCATTTTTTATTTTCTGCCTCCCCCCCCCCCTCAAAAATATGAATTCCGTTGTGTTTATAATGATGTATGCCATTTATAACTTGTTTTGTTCATTTTTTATTTTCTGCTTTTTCCCCCCTCAAAAATATGTATTACTTTGCGTTTATAAAGATGTATGTCATTTATAACTTGTTTTGTTTAGTTTTTTGCTTTTTTTTCCTTAAAAATATGTATTCCGTTGTGTTTATGATGATGTATGTCACTTATGAAGTTTTTTTTTTTTTTTTTTTTTTGCTTTTTCTCCCCTCAAAAATATGTATTCCTCTGTGTGTATAATGATGTATGTCTTATAAAACTTGTTTTGTTTATTTTTGATTTGCTTTTTTTCCCTCAAAAATATGTTTTTATAATGTTTATAATGATGTATGTCACTTATAACTTGTTTTGCTTCTTTTTTTTGCTTTTTTCCCAAAAAAAAATGTTCTCGAGCACCTGACGTCATTTTCTCAGCGTACACGGCATAAATAAAAATGTGGTAAATATTACCTGCAGATTATGAACTTGTCTTGTGTTTTAGAAGATCAAAACTAAGTAATCTATAAAAATGTCGAAAATATAAAAAATAAATGGCGCAAAATCACGTCTCAAAAGCAGTTCAACTAGAAAAAACCAGTTCAGAGAAATAAAAGCAAGTAAGTGTCCATAAGACAAGATCCGGGTTTGTGTGTGTGTGTGTGTGTGTGTGTGTGTGTGGGGGTGTGGGTGTGGGTGTGTGTGTGTGTGTTTTATGTGGGGTTTTTTATCATGTAAATATTGACGTTACATTTTTGGTGTGTTTTATTCTATTTTTTCTTGTATTTTCTTTTAACAAACGAGAAGAAAAGACAGAATCAGACCACATCGATCTCAAGACGCAAAGAAGACTTGTAAATAAAAATCGAAAGCATTATTATTAGTATTTATTGTTATTGCAAAAGTCGGTGCAGTGACCGTTAGTGGCCACTAGAGTTAGTGGGTTAGATTTGTCACGTGACTCACTGACTCGTCACTGTGCGAGTGAAAGACGCAGCTGCGCTCCGGTTAAAGGTGAATGTTACTGCTTTACGGACATACAACTAGTAAGTATTTGTACTTTTTTTTTTTTTATTGAAATACAAAGTTACGTTTTTTGAAATTGTAGAAATGTAGTGATTAGGAGAAGTAAAAGACCATTTTCAGTTTGAACTGTTCAGGCATAAATGAAAGTGAAAGTTATTATTTCAGAAACCTCATGCGTCGTTTTACACTTTAGTAGAGAAACGATACGAATCTGAAAACTGTGTGTGAAGTGTTTTAAACCCGTTTGTAGATTCTTGCATCAGAATCATCAAGCAGAGGAAAAAATTTGAGTGTTGATGATCTGAAAGTGTTTCAGCTGAAAGAGTCAAAGATATTACGAGTTTATGGAGTTTTATGGTTTATGGTTAAGTCTCACATGATGTTTGTTTTTTATTAGATCATAATTGTCACAGTGTGTGCCGTGCAAAAACGCGCTTACATTTAGTACAAGTTCAAAATGTTGTTGATAAAGTATAAAATTATAAAATATAAGACTAATAACATTTTGTCCTACACGGGAGAATATCCTACATCTCGTTAAAAATACACGTATGCCATGACGATAATAATTTTCTTTTTAAATATCATTTAAACGGGGTTCCGCGATGACGTCATCGTGACGTTATGACGCGCGGCATGGTACTTTTTGTCTTTTTCCCCTCAAATCGTCTGATCAGCACGTGTCTCTCGAGCATGTCGTATCTGTGCCTTCTCACTGGTCGTAGTAATAGCCGTTATCTTAACTCCAACGAACTAATTAATTTTTTTTTTTTTACATTTTCACACAAGCGCATTGAGACAGTTGTAACTGTAAAAAGCGTAAAATAACTGTAAAATAAATGTTCAAATATATTTCTTCCAAAATACGTTTCACATTGATGTAGATACATTTCTTCTTAGAGATTTGCGTGAAGTTTTTTTGTTTCAAAATGGCGACGTAAACAATGTGAGGTTGTCTGCTGTATCATTATGTAGTGTACCTTTAGAGCAAGAAAAAGCAACTCAAAATGCTCTAAAATAATAATTAATGGTTGTGATGCTTCAGTTCAGATGAGATTCGGTTCCAGGCTTCTACATTCGGCAGCCTTCCTATACACTGATGTTAAGTCATTATGTCACAAATTCCGGCTGAAGGGTCGAACTTTTTACTTTTATTCGGGACTTTTATTTTGAAGTTTTTGTGTGTCAGCATCCGGACTTCTTGTAATGTGTCTCCAGGACTCTAGAGGGCACTTGTCCTAATTTAGTTTTTAGATAGGTGGAGCAGGTGTAACTCATTAAGACTATGTACATAAGGAGCATGTTTTCCTTTGTTCTATACTTGGTTTTTGCAAGTCGTCAGGTGACAGATCGGCAGTCTCTTCGGCTGAAGTACTGGTTGTACCTTTGTTTCTCTAGTTCTCTAGCTTTGCAGTGTTTGTTTGTTTTTTAGATTTTCTTCCCTCGTGACGTTTTTTTAGTTTGCTTTATGCTCAAGCATTTTTTGTTTGTCTCTCTTTTTGCCTCGGATTGAGATGAACGTTATTTGTTTTTTTTTTTTGAGAAGTTTCTGGAACCTTCCTTACATATCCAATCAATTTCAAGGGAAAACCAGAATCTCCTGATCTACGGTAAAGACTTTACAACTAAAGTGAAGTGAACTGAAGTTTAAACTCTAGAAACTATTGTTGTGATTGAGTTGTGAAAGCATCAGTTATTCTTGAATACAACAAAATAGAAATAGAGTATTACTTGTCGGTATTGCAAAAGTGCAATGAAACTATACTAGCAAGCTAAAACTAATAAGCTTTATGTAAAATTCTAAACACAACAGGCTTGAGGAAGTGGATGAGAGAGTAAAATAATACTCACACCCTGTAGAGTATTAAACACATACTGTATATTTGTATTATTGTCACAGACTGTTTGTTATTTAGTGTAGAAAACAGTATAGTAGAGAGAAAGAAGACAGAAAGAGGGGGAGAGAGAGAGAGAGACGCAGAGAGAGAGACAGAGACAGAGAGAGAGAGAGAGAAGCAGAAGGAGGACCAAAAAAATAACAAAGTCCTGGGTTGTAACATTCCGTGACAGGTAGTTGAATGACTTTGCAACTTCTTGACCACTTCTTCAAACAAGGACAGGAACAGAAGGTAAACTTCCACTTCATCCGGATCTTATTCAGTCGAGGTTCCACTGAGCTTTAACATAGATCTGATCTGTCTGGGAAACTTTTCTCCAAGGCTGATGAAATAAGACCTGAGAGTTTGTAAAGGACGGGTAATGGCTGGACTGAGAGACATGTCGGAAAATCTCATGGAACGCCACATCACGAAACGCTTTAAGGGATTCCCTTCGTTTGGCAGATGTGGAAAAGTGAGCATAGAACTTTCCCACAACATCTTCAACATCTACAGTGAGTTGGTCGAGAGCGTTCCTCACCGTGTTGAGCACAATATGGGCCCTTGCAGCAGATCTTTATGCTTTTTCTTTAGGTTAGTGAAGACAGAGTTGTGGACTCCATAATTCACATTGGTATTGTCTGCACTATATGCAGTAACTTGACTTCATGATAAGCCACGTTTATCAAGGGATTGTTCTCCAAATCCTAAAACACCAGAGGCAGATTTGTCTGCATTTTCTCCAAAATCAAGCATTGATGTGTTTCTGTAACACGGTGTGGAGTTACATGCGTGTATTCGGCACTCGCCGTCACTGGGCGCTTGGCGGGGGCGTTCGCCGAGTGTGGGGCGGGTGCGCCTGGGGTGCGCTCGGCGTGATCAACGTGATCGTTCTCCTTTTCCCCCACGTGTTATTTATCCAAGGTCGTTAGATGATTATTTTGATTTGGTGATGATTTGGTCCCGGCGGTCACGGAGGCGGCGGGCATTTTCATTCCATTCTCTTTCTTTTCGCTCCCTTTCGTTTTGTTCACTTGCAAATGAAGGTCCCCTTCATTTTTACCGTTATCCGCACGTTCTTTATTTCGTCCTTTCCATCCCTGTCCAAGTCTCGCTATATCCGAGGTAATCGCTAACGGGTTAGCTGCTACCGCGTTAGCCGCTACTGGCTTAGCTGTGACCGGGTTAGCTGCTACCGGATTTGTTTTCTGAGTTTCCTAGTCCTAAGTATCCTAGTCCTGAGTTTCTTGGTTCTGAGTTTCTTGGTTCTGAGTTTCTTGGTTCTGAGTTTGCTAGTTCTGAGTTTGCTAGTTCTGAGTTTGCTAGTTCTGAGTTTGCTAGTTCTGAGTTTGCTAGTTCTGAGTTTGCTAGTTCTGAGTTTGCTAGTTCCGAGTTTGCTAGTTCCGAGTTTGCTAGTTCCGAGTTTCCTAGTTCTAAGTTAATGCTGTTCAAGCCCTTGCTGTCCGATCCCTCCGAGCCCTCGCTGTCCGAGCTCTTCGAGCCCTCGTTCTTTGACTCAGAGTTTCCGTGGTCCCGCGTTCCGAGTAGTCGAGTTTTCAGTAACCACGGCCCGTGTTTTGATCCTTCTGGTTTTCATTTTCTGAACCGCCGTTTTCCGAGTTCTCCAAGGCCTTCGAGCGTTTGTGGCTTTCTCGTTTTCGGGATCTGTAGCCTCGGGTTTTTAGTTCTCTTGCTTATTTCCCTTGGTTACCGCACCTCAGTCTCCAAGTCCTCACTCTCCGAGTCCTCACTCTCCGAGTCTTCACTCTCCGAGTCTTCACTCTCAGAGTTTTCAGTCTCCGAGTCCTCAGTCTCTGAGTCCTCACTATCCGAGTCCTCAGTCTCAGAGCCCACAGTCTCAGGTTCTCCAGGCTCTCCAGGCGTCGCTGCGGCTCCACGCCGCTCACCAGACGTCGCTGCGGGTCCACGCCGCTCTCCAGACGTTCCTGCGGGTCCACGCCGCTCTCCAGACATCCCTGCGGGTCCACGCCGCTCTCCAGACGTCCCTGCGGCTGCACGCCGCTCACAAGGCATCCCTGCGGGTCCACGCCGCTCTCCAGACGTCCCTGCGGCCAGAGTTCGGCAGCGGCACACCCGGCCGCCCACAAGAGGTCGCTTGCGGCCGACCAGGCCGTCCGTCTGACTTCACCAGCGCCCCGCCGCCCACCCGAAGTCCACCTGCGGTCCGGTCTCGAGACATGTTGGCGTCCAGAGCCCGCCCCTTGGGGGTTCTGTTATGAGTATGCCTGCTCGTCACCGTCTTGTCTCCGCCCCTGTTATGTTTCTGTGTTCCACGCGCACAGCTCGTGTTATGTGTTAATCACGGACACTATATAGTCTTCCAGTTCTGTTTTAGTCTCCGTCTGGTCTCGTCTTAGCCAAGGCTGTTTGAATCCCCGTGTCGGACTGTCCCTGACTTACCTAACTTCCTAGAATTCCAGAGTAATCCCAAAGACTGTGTATCTACGTAATCCTGAGTATATTCTCGAGTCCTGCTTCCGCGTGTGTTCTAGTCTTCGTGTTCAGTGTCTGTAACCTGCATCCCTCCATTAAATGCCTTTGTGTTTTGTATCCCCGAGTTTGGTTTCCACGTCACTCACTCCCCCGAGGGTGTGAGTGTGACAGCACCAGTGCACAAAGCCAAGTCCATAAAGACATAAATGACAGAGTCTGGTGTTTACGAGCTTGACTGGCCTGCACAGAGTGGGATGAATTAGAGCAGAGACTGAGAGCCAGGCCTTCTCCACCAACACCAGCGTGTGACCTCAGCAATGCACTTTCAGAAGAATGGTCAAACATTCCTATAAACACACTTCTCAACCTTGTGGACAGCCTTTCCAGAACAGTTGAAGCTGTAGTAGATGCAAAAGGTGGATCGTATTGAACCCTGTGGGTTAGGAATGGGATGGCACATAAGATCATATGTAAGTCAAGGCAGGTGACCCAATACTTATGTAGATGCATTTCTTCTCAGAAATGTGTGTGAAGCTTTTTGTTTCAAAATGGCGACGTAAACTATGTGAGAATGTCTGCTGTATCATTATATGGTGTACCTTTATAAACAACTGCCAAAGGGCAAACTAAACAACACTCCTCCGAGCGTGTTTGTGTCTATCCTGGTGGCACCTCAGTCTAGACTTAAACTGACTAATGTCAGTTACTTAAACTGAGTCTCAAATTCGTGCTTGGCAGAGTATTCCATATATTTTGTGCCAAATATACCCATGTGTAGGTTTTAGAAATTTTGGGTATTAGAAGCCGGCAAGAGTTTTGTGAGCACAGCGTTTGCGTTAGCTCGCAATATGTGATGAGCTCACAGAGATATACACTGAACACTTTCTGTCGTGTTATTGTGATCTTCATCTGATGTTGTGAGTCATTTTTTCTTTTATCAGACTTGAACACAAGAAACGGATGATGGAGACACAAACATCTAGTGGAATCCAGAAAAAGAGATCAAACTCACCAGATTTCAGTCACGTGTCCATGAAGAGTGACCAGTCGATGGGTCATCCAATCAATTTCAAAAGAAAACACAAATCTCCTGATCTACGGTAAAGACTTTATAACTAAAGTGAAGTGAAGTAAAGTTTAAACACTAGAAACTATTGTTGTATGTAAGTTGTGAAAGCATCATTTATTCTTGAATACACAAAATAAAAATAGAGTATTATTTTTGGCATTGCAAAAGTGCAATGAAACTATACTAGCAAGCTAAAACTAACAAGCTTTATGTAAAATTCTGAATGCAACAGGCTTGAGGAAGTGGAAGAGAGAGTAAAATAATACTAACGCCCTGTAGAGGAGGAAGAAACTCATTGTTCAAGATCCAAGTTTAGATTGAACACACAGTGTAGAAACAGATTCACACGTCTGAAGATTTTACCTTAAACCTGAAACCAGTTACTAATTCAACTCTCTAACCGTTTCTCACAACTGACCAGTAATAAAGCAGCTAGTCAGTAACATCTGCAGACTTCTGGTCTTCAGCTCTTCTTCAGCTCTTCTCTTCCTCTGACAGTGCGAGTGTGAATCCTCTGGAACGGAGCCGTGTGTCCGTGACTGATCAATCTCTCAGTGACTCAACAACATCTGAACAACCTTCAGCTGAACGGAGGTGAATCACTCTGAAGCTTCTCTCACCTCAGTGTCTGTGACTATTAACATCAGTCACGCTTCTTTCTTCACATCAGACTGAGATCAAACCTGCTGGAGAAGTTTTCCCGTGTGTACGAGGGAACGGCGACGAGAGAAAACCCAACACTCCTGAAGGAGATCTACACTGAGCTCTACATCACAGAGAGCGAGAGAGGAGACATCAGTCAGGAACATGAGCTGAGACAGATGGAGATTCAGTCCAGGAGACCCACAGCAGAAGACACGCCCATCAGATGCTGCGACATCTTCACTCCTTTACCTGGACAAGACCAAGCCATCAGAACTGTGCTGACAAAGGGAGTCGCGGGCATCGGGAAAACCGTCTCTGTGCAGAAGCTGATTGTGGACTGGGCTGAAGGGAAAGAGAACCAGGACGTCCAGCTCGTGTTTCCTTTTCCTTTCAGAGAAATCAACCTGATGAAGGACAGACGAATCAGTCTTCTGGATCTTCTGCAGCTCTTTTTCCCTGAAACCAAAGGGATGAAACTATCCGGTGATGATGTTAAGATTGTCTTCATCTTTGATGGTCTGGATGAATGTCGTCTGTCTCTGGACTTTCACGGTGGCGTGAGGTTGTGTGACGTGTCTGAATCTGCTCCACTGGACGTGCTGCTGATGAACCTGATCAAGGGGAACCTGCTTCCCTCGGCTCTCCTCTGGATCACCACCAGACCAGCAGCAGCTGATCTCATTCCCCGACACTGTGTCCATCGCCTCACTGAGGTACGAGGCTTCACTGACCCACAGAAGGAGGAATATTTCAGGAAGAGGATCAGAGATCAGAGTCTGTCCCACAGAATCATCTCACACCTGAAGTCGTCCAGGAGCCTCTTCATTATGTGCCGCATCCCAGTGTTCTGCTGGATCTCAGCCGCTGTTCTGGAGAGATTGATGAGAGAGTCTGAGAGCAGAGAGATTCCCAAGACTCTCACTCAGATGTACACACACTTCCTCGTCCTTCAGACCAACATCTCACACCAGAAGGACTATGAGGAGAGCGTGAAGAGGAAGAGATGATTCTCAGACTGGGGAAACTGGCTTTCCAGCAGCTGGTGAAGGGGAATGTGATCTTCTATGAGGAAGATCTGAGGGAGTGTGATGTTGGAGTGACAGAAGCATCAGTTTACTCGGGATTGTGCACTCAGATCTTCAGAGAAGAGTCTGGCTGGTTTCAGGGGAAAGTTTTCTGCTTTGTTCATCTCAGCATCCAGGAGCATCTCGCCGCTCTATATGTTCATCTCACCTTCACTAACAAGAGCATCAGTGTGTTTCATCAGATCAACAAGAGTTCCTCTGGTTTGTTTGAGCAAAAGAAAGTAAAGTCATTATCTGCTCTGCATCGTGCTGCTGTGACTGAAGCCTTTCAGAGTGAGAATGGACATCTGGATCTTTTCCTTCGTTTTCTTCTGGGTCTGTCACTGGAGTCTAATCAGAGTCTCTTACGAGAAACACGGACACAGACGAGAAGATTCTCCTACAACAAAGAGGAAACAGTTCAGTTCCTCAAACAGAAGATCAGTGCGAATCAATCAGCTGAGAAAAGCATCAATCTGTTCCACTGTCTGAATGAACTTGGTGATGATTCACTGACGCAGCAGATTCAAGGTTATTTGACGCCAGGAGAAATGAAGCGAGTCAGACTGTCTTCTTCTCAGTGGTCGGCTTTGGTGTTTGTGTTGCTGACGTCTGAGCAGAAGGAGGATTTTAAACTACAACAGTTTATTGGAAGAAAAACTCCAGCAGATTATGTTCTTCAGAAGCTTCTTCCTGTCGTTAAAGAGTCTTCATCAGCCGAGTAAGTCACACTCACACATTTATTCAATTGAAACTCTCAGAGTCAACCTTGTACATAAACATCTGTGCAGATGAACTGAAGTTGTTCAGTAGAACTGTACTTGTTATTAATTTTTGATGGTGAATTTTCTTTCCCTTAAAGTAGTACTGCAATGATGCATAGACTGTCACGGTCTGGGATGCAGGACACAGGAGCTCAGAGCCAATTGCTAGGACAGGACTTTATTAAACAAAACATAGTTCAGAGACAAGAAAACCAATCCCAAACTGACTCACATCAACAAGACGATCCCACATCAAACAAAGGAAAACACAGACTTAAATACTAGAACAAATCAGACTCAAAAAGACACAGGTGGACACGATAATTAAATAATTAACTCAAGTTAAAACACTACACCTGGTCACTAATGAAATTACCTAATGAGGTCAACTAATGAAACCAAACTCGAACACATGACAAACATAAACAGGGAAGTGAACTGAGAGTATGTGATCTAACCACCGTTTCAAACTAAAAGACTGTACAACTCAGGAACTGCAAAACCTGACAGACATAATCGATTGTAATTGTCAACTATTCACCTTGAAGCCACATAAGTTACCATCATCACCAGGTATCTTGTGTCCATTTGGAGGCAATGCTGTGTGCAGCCTTTTTTTGTAAACGTGTCGTACATCTTCTTTGAAGCTCAGTTTTGTTCTTTTTCTTTATTGACTCGGACAGTTCGATCCAGTTCGAAGAAATTACGTTGGCTTTCATAAGCTTACGGTTTTGAAAAGGATTTATGTTAGAGCAACAAGCAAACATAGATTTTCTACCTATACTGTAATAAAAACTTTAATCACAATTCAATTCAATTTTTTTTTCAATTCAGCTTTATTTATAAAGCACCTTAAAAACAACAAATGTTGGCCAAAGTGCTGTACACGACCAATAAAACATCAAACGTATGTCGATATAAAAACACAGAAAACAAGGATAAAACATCTAGAAATAAAAACAACAAATAAGAATAGAAGCAATAGACTGTAATAAACAATAAAAAAGCCAACAACTCATATTGGTTTAAAGTGCCATGGAAAAGTAATGTGTTTTTAAGAGTGATTTAAAAACCGGAAGGGGGTCTGCCTGCCTGATGCTCGCCGGCAGCTCATTCCACAGCTTTGGGCCGACAACCGAAAACGCTCGATCACCCCTAAGTTTCCTTTTGGTCTTGGGCACCACCAGGAGCGAATGGTCTGCTGACCTTAGGCAGCGTGATGGAGTATAAGGCTGGAGGAGGAGGCACAGTTTAATGTATGCTAATCAGTGTTATGCAAGTTACTTCGAAATTGTAATATGTTACATATTACTTATTACTGTTTGTAAAAAGTAATAAGTTACATTACAATATTACTGTCTCAGAAATGTAATATATTGCATTACTTTTGCATTACTTTTATGTTACTTTCACCAAAATAACTACAGAAGTAGAAATGAACGTCCTAAAATAACAAAATGTACCATTTACTTGTACAATAATTTATGTTACAACCAGTGGAAGACAAAGCGTAATGACTGTGGCCTCTCCAAGCTACAAATAACAATCTACATAGTCTATAATTGTAGGGTGACCATATATTTTGATTTCTGATTTTTGATGAAAAAAAGAGGACAATCAGCGCGGCCTCGAGACAAATTCAGACAGGCTTCTCGGAGGCAGATGAACATGCTTTAATGTGCTTCAATGTTGCTAACCTATAACTTAGTTAAAATAATCACTTAACGTAAAAAAAAAAATCAGTAAAAGCCTAAATAGGTGTTACGACTTGAAGGATGGATGAAGGCGGATGACGAATCTGAGGTTTTTAATGTCCAAACTGAGGAACTTAAGGGTACAGAAACTGAGTGTAGAAACTCCAAACACAAAATACAACTTCACCGAGTCCAATAACGAGTATGACCGACAGCTCATCAGTCCCAGCGATCCCCTTTTAAGCACAAGGATAATTGATTGCAGGTGTCGCTGAGACTGATGAGCTGCCGGTGCACCGAGAACTGTCCACTCAGGCTCCAGGCTCAGCCACCAGAGGGAGCAGTGCCGAGGGATCGTGACAGTAGCCCCCCCTCAACGGGTGAGCTCCGAACGCCAGCAGCGACTTCTAGAGGCCGGCCGGGCGGGCCGCTGGAAGGCTCCGGAGGGAGGCCGGGCGGGCCGCTGGAAGGCTCTGGAGGGCGGCCGGGCGGGCCGCTGGAAGGCTCTGGAGGGCGGCAGGCAGCCACTTTGGGACCACCGGATTTCAGAGGAGGTGGGCCGGGACCATCGGTGCTCTGACGAGGTGGGCCGGGACCACCAGAGTTCAGACGAGGTGGGCCGGGACCACCAGAGTACAGACGAGGTGGGCCGGGACCACCAGAGTTCAGACGAGGTGGGCCGGGACCACCAGAGTTCAGACGAGGTGGGCCGGGACCACCGATGCTGCGACGAGGTGGGCCGGGACCACCGATGCTGCGACGAGGTGCGCCGGGACCACCGATGCTGCGACGAGGTGGGCCGGGACCACCGATGCTGCGACGAGGTGGGCCGGGACCACCGATGCGTAGACGAGGACGAAGACGTTGTTCATTGAATGTTCAAATGTGCCGCGAGTGCGCGACTGGCCCGAACACAGCCGCTAATCAGAGCCACAGCCGGCAGCCGCTAGCTCAGAGCACAGCCAATCACTCAGAGCACACATCGAGCTCAGAGCCAATCACTGCACACCTCGAACTCAGAGTGTTACAAAATACAACGCTCCACCATCGAAAGGCGGAACGAATGACTTGCATGTCTATTTGCGAACAGGAAATATTAAATGTTTGATTTACTGTCTTGAAAGTGAAAGATTTGATGTAACGCAACCGTTACTTGCATTTAACGAGTAATATATTACTGAAAATACTAAAAGTAATAAGTTACACTACCGCGTTACAGCATAAAGTAATATAGTAGTGTAATATGTTACTTTTGTAACGAGTTACTCCCAACACTGATGTGTGAATGGAGTGTGCTATTGCGACAACTATGTGTCCCAAGCAAGTCGCTTCCTGGAGGCACCGTCCGAAGCTTCCGTTAAATGGTCTGACTGCCTCCGCACTTCACGCTGTTGGCTTTTGACAAAACCCAACAGTTGGCTATTGTCGTTTACCAAGCGCAGTTGCTGGCTGAACTTGGAGGGGAGACTTAGTCCAGACTTAGTCTTACACTACAGGGGCATCAATGGCAACTCGAGTGGTTCAGGAGTGGCACCAATGGCTTAACCTCACAGACATGCCGAACGCTGATAGGAACCTGGAACCAGTTCCTTAACGCTCCCATCTCTCTGTCGAGCCTTTTCTGCGAGACGGTGGACCAGTTAACCAAACCGTTTAACACAGTTTGGCCCCAAACTAAGGCAATTTCTCACGTCTTTTCCAGGCCTGTGGCAAAAGCTGCCCCAGGTAATCATCGCCAAATACGCTCCATGACAGTGGCTTAGACCTCCCGACCCCCGGCGCCTCCACATCCGCCGCAGCAGAGGGGCAGAATTGCAGCAAGACAGCATCGCACTCTGGATCCGCCAAGCGGCATCCTTTGCGGTCCTGATGGGTCCAGAGTGGAGGATGCAGAGCAGAAAATATTGTTGATCAAAGTCCATCCACAGGTGGACACAGAAGTGGGGCTACCACCTATGGTGCTAGCCAATTTGACTGTGAAAGACAGATACACACATTTCCTCCACTCTTACCGGCCTACGGAAGCCTCCTCTGTTCTCACGCAGGAAGAGGCGTCGGCTCACGCTGCACGGTAAAAGGCAGAGACTCCAAAGTGCTGCGGCTCACCAGACACTCAGGCACAGGGCAGCATCCACCTGGAGGTGGCGATTCATCCATCAAAGAAGAACCTGGAGGTGGTGATTGTGCGGTCATCGGAGTTACACCAGCGGATGGCTCAAACCGAGGAACTGTCTAAATCCATCTCAGTCCGCGTCGAGAATGGTATGAGATGCATGGATAACATCGAGAAGCAGATTGATCGTCAGCTGGCTTTGGCGACATTCGGACATTCTCCCCCCCCCCGGTGCCTGAGAATGAATTGCCAGCCCGAGGCGCCTCTTCAAGGTCATCTAGGCTTTTGCTATGGGTTCTGACTCCTACACGTACATAGATACTGATAACATACACCGTCTGTTCGCCGCTACAACTGATCTGTCGACCCTCCCAAAATTCCAGTCGTATCATCGAGATAAAAAAAGTCCACCGGCGTTCCCTGCCGTACTGTGTGAAAGTGTGCCCCCTGTTTGTACGCTTCTGTAACGCTCTGCAATGCTTACTCTTTCTTGAGGAAGACTACGTTGTCGCCGCAGATGGCTACCTCGGTGGTTGACACCAAGACACATTCCTAGCTCTGTAACCACAGAACTTGGCAATAAACTTGATTCAGATGGCCTGGAAGAAGAGCGGTCCCGTCCCCATCAGACAGGTCAAGACACAGGCATTGGTCTATAGACCTTCAAGAATCCCTGTTGCCGCGTGTTTTCACAAAGATAGCGCAGGCCTCCCTCTCTTCCCTAAGAGCGCATGGCATCAGGATCCTGAACTACCTAGACAGCTTGCGGAGTCAGTTGATCGCGCACAGGGATTCGATGCTAGCGCACGCATGCTGACAAGGGTTACACGTCAATTGAGAAAAGAGCTCGCTTAACCCCTGCCAGCAGACCTCTTTTCTCGACCATCAACATGCAGATTCAACTGGAGAGGCTCACTCCCAAGTTCCGTGCAAGCTCTTGCAGAGGATGCTAGGCCACATGGCGTCTGCCTCCAGTTCTGGATCTAGAACAAGGACCCAAGTTGAGCCTGGCGGCTGGGAAGACACCGGGTCCTTATCACACCTGAGTGTTTTTGTCTGCACGCATATTTTGTATGTGGTTAAAAACACGTTTTTTTTTTTTTTTTTTCAGTTTTAGTTCCGGGTGAAACTGAAATTAGTCTTGAAGTGTCAGTGATTTGTTCTTTGTTATCTTGATGTTTCTGAACTGAGAGACTGAAGAGTGTTGTTCTTCTTCACAGTTTGAGATGTTGTGGAGTGACAGAAGAAGGTTGTTCTGCTCTGACTTCAGCTCTGAGATCAAACTCACGTCTGACTGAACTAGATCTGTCTGATAATAATCTGAGAGACTCTGGAGTGAAGATTCTCTCTGATTCACTGAAGGATTCTGACTGTAATCTACACAAACTCAGGTAATTCTGCTGTCAGGAATTACACAAATATCAAATAAAGCACAAAAAGCACTTGCTTTAACAAAAAGAAGTGAATAAAAACTCAATTGTTTTAGATTTAGTATTACAGTTTGAAAGATAATTATTTTATTTGTGAAGTTATTATTATTTATTTATATTGTTATAAATAAAGAATAATCAATTATAAATAAATATTATTATAATATATATTTATTTAACTATTCCAGTTGAAGCTGAAATTAGTTTCTGTCTTGAAGTGTCAGTGATTTGTTCTTTATTATCTTGATGTTTCTGAACTGAGAGACTGAAGAGTGTCGTTGTTCTTCACAGTTTGAGTCGTTGTGGAGTGACAGAAGAAGGTTGTTCTGCTCTGACTTCAGCTCTGAGATCAAACTCACGTCTGACTGAACTAGATCTGTCTCTGAATAATCTGAGAGACTCTGGAGTGAAGACTCTCTGTAATATAAAATATTAATAGTGAACTAGAGTTGTGAATTAATAGAGTTGTGAATATTGTTCTTGTGGCTTCATTACTTCATTACGTTTTTACTTTGTTTGTATTATGATTATGTGGGCCCTGGTTTTAAATATATACCACGAGACCACACGTTCTTTCTTTATAATAATTTATTAGCTCGACAGAATTTTGGCAACGAACTGAAATTTTCTTTATAACTTGTGGAAAAGATTGGATACCAAACATACAGATGAAAAACTAAAAAAAAAACACATCTTATAATGTACAAAAAAAAATATTCTTCTGGCCACTTTAATTTCACTAATACTAAACAAAAGTAAGTTTCAATTTTAACCCCATTGAAAATAAATCTTAACCCTTAAACGGAAAATAACCAATTTCAAAGGACGTTCTATTTGTGTGAATGACAGAATGAAAAATCGTGACGTAGTAAATAAAAACGAAATCACGGCCCCCCCACGCGAATCTCACTGCGATGAAACCTGAAACTCACGATCCCTACAAAACTGTTGCTAAATAACGCAATAACAGCTCTATGAATACAACCAAACAAATACCCTCAAACACACACAGCAGTGGGAATGCTAAGCACAATAAACAAAACCAACACGTTAAGATTCCCGTTTAACTCCTGTCATAAAACATCCACAAAAATAAATAAAACTGATACTCACATCACACACTCTTACTTTCTCCACCCAAACACAGGATTTTACTCCACCACACCCGTATTCATCAGTTTGCTCTCCACACGACGCCACAAAAACTTCACGCGTCTTCACCAACTATTCTCTCGAATCTTCTGGCAACTAGGACTGCACATGCTCACAAGTCCCGCAATCCCACACTGCCATCTATCTTCGCCTCAGAGAATTGCACCCATTTGTATATATTCCGGGATAAACACTTTTACGTCATTTCTACCCGGTTACAATTATAAGGATTTTTTTCAGTATTTGTTTCTCTCTGTATTGTTCATAAGTGTGTAATCAGTCTGTATATCAGTGTGTAATTTACAGTAAAATTACCCTTTTTACTGCTTATCTTAGCAGTCTTAACTAGAGATGCACCGATACCACTTTTTTGGAAAACGAGTACGAGTATGAGTACTTGCATTTCAGTACTCGCTGATACCGATGCCGAGTACTTAATAAACACATGATTTAAATTTACAGGTAACAGCTTTAGTTGTATAATAAAAAAGTAGGCTAGTTTGAAAAGCAAAAATGAAAAGCATGTTGTTTGCAAAATATCACAGGATAAATAATTATGGAAAGTTTAAACAGTGAAAGAGCTACCTAGGCTTTGTATTAAAATGAAATAATATTTTAACATTCATATTATTTTAACAGACTGCTCTTTATTTCATGTAGATGTACATGTCACCCTTTTACCATTATTTAGAAATTAATGAATTTATCAACACATTAATTATTAATGTTTTGATAATAATTACACTGTTATCACTACGCATGAGACGCTGCTTTAAAAAATGATAAAGAGTACGGGACACAACCAGTCCGGTATTAATTCAAAGCAGGACGCGCAATTTCAATCTCAAATACGAGACGATTCCATATTTTAAAGGACGTGTGGCGACGTAGCGTTTAGAAGCGAAACTCTTTCCACTCGCGGTCGTGTTGGGATTTTAGACGCTTGGTTAAATCGCTTGTTAAACACGCTACAATTTAATACAACTTGCGGCGGCTGTTTCGTCGTTTTCATTCACTTTGAAATACAGGCGGCTGATGAGTGTCTCACCGCGGAGCTCTGAGCTGTGCGCGCCCGCGCGTGTGTGTGTCGTTTGCGCTCCAGCCGCTCTGATAGCACAAACACAAGCACACAAGAGCTGCAGGTTCCCGTTAGAAGAGACTTTAGTTTGTTTAGTTTGTAGACTTTAATCTGTTGCTGGAGCTCTGGGGGGGGCGGGGCTTACTCGCGCGCATTTGATTAACCCTTTATCTAAAGCTCTTTACTTTACAGTCATTTGGCAGACGCTTTTATCCAAAGCAAGGGAAGCGATTTGTATAAAATAGGCTACAGTAGATGTCCACACAGGCTATACAAAGACACTTACTACACAGAACAGCACGACATTTATTTTTTTTAAATCCGCATTAACGCTCAAACGTAAACATGTCTCACTTCCGGTATCGACTTCCGGTATCGGCGGACTTTTGACGAGTACCGAGTACTTTAAAAAATGTGGTATCGAGCTCGATACCGATACCGGTATCGGTATCTGTGCATCCCTAGTCTTAACTAACATTTATTAGCTCGAGCTTCGTTGTATCACTAAAAAGTCTCTGTGTTACATTGTAATCCACGTGCAGACGAAAACAACAAAACACAAGGTTGAAGCAAACATCCACCAGACTTTGTTGATGCAAATTATCCACAGAAACGAATCTAATTCCTGTATAAAACAAAGAGCTTTTACTGTTGTACTTTCACCAGTGCAGAATTAAACAGCATCTTCATTCCCAATGCGGGGGACTTCTCATGTGTCGTGCATTAGATTGTTTAACGTAATAATGTAAGGAAAAAAATGTATTTACCGTAAAAGTTGTAAAAGAGCGCCACAGTGTTCTAATTTTCAACCCTTCCATCAGGTGGCGCTGTATTAGAGATGGTGTTCTAATAGAGGGTGGCAACGTAGCACTCAACTTGTTGGTCACAATGATGACTCGACCCACATTTCGGAGACTTTCTAAATATCAAGCACAGAAACGGCGATGGTAACGATGTCGACCAATTACGAATCGACCTCGAACCGATGGCGATGACATTAACTCACGAAAATGTCTAGTGCTAAAGGACAAACTGGATCGATACCACAGAACAGGAGAGGTGAGGGTAGGAAAATAACAGTTTGTTTTGAATACATTTACAACTATTTGATAGGTTCAGGGAGTCCTCGCAAAAACCTGGCCAGCAAGGAGCACTCCAGCCAACTACAACCAGGGCTGTAAAGAGTGCCGGATAGCCATACTTGAGCCAACAAGTCACCAATTTCAAAAAGACTCGAGTCAAAGTAGCAAAGTATCCCATTTTAAAAGCCCAAAAAAAAGAAATGTGAAAACAAACTATTATTTTCCAAGACAGAAACAAAATTTTACCTCAATGTTTAAAAACGGGTAGAAGCAAGTACATAAAAAGAACAAAAAGTCAGTCTCAATCGATTAAATTTGCAAGTAGATATAAAATAAAATGATGAATCTGATTAGTAAATTATATATTATATGTATTATATAAAGTTATATATTATATAATTACATTTGTAAAACACGTTTTTACGCCCCTAATTCCCGTTCTTGTGGTTTCTAATTCACAAATAGCCTCCATTACCTTCAGCAGCCTAAAGATGGCGATATTCACCTCGTCCGCCCAAGAAATTAACTGTGGTATAAATCGATTCCGGCTTGTCGCGCACAATCACAATGTAACGAGTAACGATAAGTGTTTGTTCAAATGTAGTGGAGTGAAAAGTACTGCTACTCAATCACTAATGCAGTGGAGTAGAGAGTAAAAGTTGCTTTTACTTTTGATACTCGGTGCAAGTACAAAGTAGCCAAAAACATACTTAAGTAAAGTAACAAAGTACATTTACTCAAGTACCTTACGCCCCTGACTACAACAAAAAGGTTTAAAGCAGCTTACCCGAGGCCAAGACTCTCCAGAGAGTCAGCAGCTCCGAATCGCCAAGTGAGCGTAACCAATGAGAGCCAACATTCCTTGGTAGAACCAATGAGAAGCTTGCATGTCTTTTTGAAATCTAAAAGAAGCTATAAATCTGCTTACATAAACCTGTTACGTTGTAAAAAGAAGCAATATGTAGACTTCAGCCCCGCCTTTAACGCCAGTCTATATACAGTCTCTAAAAACCCACACTGTATCTATAATTTGTAATTTACGTAAGTTTTTGTATTCTTTTTGCTATTTTTCTTTTTGCTATTTTCATTGCTTTTTTATTACTATTTCTATTGATCTTTTTTGCATATTGCATTTTATTCTGTTCTTTTTTTGGAGTGATTGCACAAAACATTTCACATCATGTCATACCGTGTATGTATATGTTTGTGACGAATAAAATTTGATTTGATTTGATTTTTTAATACGATGACATTTGAGGAAGATGTGGACGGATATGAGGGACTGAAAGAAAATCACATATCTGAGACCAGAGGTGTAAAGAGTACCAGACAGCCATACTTGAGTAAAAGTACTGATAATTATTGTAAAAATTACCCTATTACAAGTAACAAGTCACCAATTTCAAAAAGACTTGAGTCAAAGTAGCAAAGTGTCCAATTTTAAAATAATTTTTTAAAGAGTATTTTCCGTGTACTGAATTTAGGCCAAAAAAAAAAAGCACCAAGAAACGTGAAAACAAACTCTATTCATGAGGTTTTGTTTCATAATACGGGAACGCAATTTAACACCTCGACGTTTCCAAAATGGCAGCACAAAGTAGATAAAAAGAACAAAAAGCAAGAACAAAGAACAAATCAAAAAACGAGTGTCACGGTCGCTTTGTTGTTTGGATCTTCTTCAGTTTGCCACTAAACCCTCAGCTTTACCAACCCTGCTGCCTTCCTCTGCCTGCAATCGTAACAGATTGACCGACCACAACATTAAAGAGGAATAGATCGACAGCCTACCGAAGATAAGGACGGCCAGGGTATCTACACTTACCTACTAACCCTAACCCTAACTCCTAAATATGATGGAGTCTAACGAGATGTTCGTTGCTCTGGAGAAGATACAGGATTTGAACAGCAACTGAAATTTCTGGCCCACCTCCTCTGAGCTCTGGAGACACTCCAGGGCCTTCCGCCCTCGGTTTTATGAACCCTGCTGCCTTCCTCTGCATACAGTTGTAAAAACGAATAAAATCACGACTAACTCAGATTAGTAAATGTTATATAATGTATAAAAATGAGTAGTAATTCACGCATCTGAGTCACATTCACGTGATTTAGCTGATGAATAGCATCCGGGACCTTCAGCTCCCTACAGGTGGCGTTATCACCTCCTTCCCCCAAGAAACTTACCACGGTATAATAGATATTTTAGATGTTCATAGTTAACTACGTATTCAGATTTCTTAGACAGAGCAACTTTAGTAAACATTTTACAGTAAACATATACTGTAATTTAGTCGACTAAAATGCTGTGGTATTTAGTCAATTAAAATTAGACTAAAACAAAAAAAATTTAAGACGACTAATAGACAAAGGACTAGGACTAAAACTAAATTAAAATACTGTGTCTAAATCAACACGGACTTGCACACACTCACAAACGTGACGTCTTCGTACAATGCGCGGGCTGATTCACATGAGATGCTGCTTTTAAAAAAATAGATAAAAAATACGGCACAATAGTTTGTCAAATAATCCGTCCTTAAATCATTTAAAGCAAGGATGGCGAACTTACGCGTACGTGTAATGGTCCTCTGAAGAAGAGTAAAAACCGGACATTTTCGTAAATTTATAAAACCTAGGGGGGGGGGGGTTAATGTCAGTTGTACGATTTTCCCTGTACAAAGAAATTCTTCCAGTGTGTCCATAAAATCTCCTCTAACATTTCTCCGAAAAGAATGAAAAACTCTTCTGAATGAATCACAATGGTCCAGAGCAATGATGTCACACATCCAACGATCCAGGGGACATCATCCTTCCTTCAAATGGTCCAGAAAGACAAACTATAATAATAATATCAAATATATAATATGGATTGGGATATTATATAAAAATATAATAGGGATATCTGGGATATAGGGCTCAACTGAAAATGTTTTCCTCGAGCCTTCACGACTAGTGGCGCCCCCTAGCTGCCACTAATCTTTTTATTGTTGTTGTTGTTGTTGTCACCACCTGTCATGCTCAGGCGAGTCTCCAGAGGTCGCACTATTGGGAGACACCGATTTACTCTCCAGCTGTTACCCATCATCTGTACTATATAAGCAAACACGGAAGAAGAGACAAGTGCGAAGTATTGTTTTGCCACGGCCTACTACTCTGAGCGTTTTCCCAGTTCCCGTTCTCCTACCGACCTTGCCTGTTCTGGTTAACCTTGATCCTTGCTACCTGCCCTGACCCTGTGCCCGTCTGACCTTGAGTTAGGATTCGCTCTTGTTTCCCATGCAGAACCCATTGAAGTTTGCGTATGGATCTTCCTGAGACTCCGAGTGCCTCACACCACCATTATTCAATTCAAATTCCAAAAAACTTTATTCATCCGTGGTGTAAATTGCTTTTCCGTTCACAGTTGCTCAAACAAAGGGGGAATAAAAAAATGAAAAACAAAAATAAAGTGGCAAACTTTTGTACTTTTTACAATTTTAATAATAATTATTAGTAATGACAATTATAATAAATAGTAACAATAATGATTATTATTATTATGATTAAGTAAATAAATGTTTTGCTACAGTTTATTCTTTTTTTCAGGGGGTTTTATTGGGGGTTTTTTTCTTTCCCAAAGTATGCAAATCATTTTTCTTTTGTTTTGTTGGGAAAGTTTTCCTATTTTCTCATTATGTTATTATCACGCATGTTTTATTCGTCTGATAAATCCGATCTTTTTTTTTTTTTTTTTTTTTTTACGCACAAACAATATATAAAATACAGTAAGTTTATGATGTTCAATGTTCAAAAATGTTCAATTTTCAAACTGTTATTATTTTCCAATGTATGAAAACCTAATAAAACATGTTTATACAGCCGAACAAAATCAACCATGAAATACTGATTAATCCGATCGCGTCAAAAACACAGGCGCGCGCTGACGTCACGGCTTATCAGTGACGCGAGTTCTGTAATAGGTTTAAAGCATTTGATTATTTACGATGTATATAATTTGTACTTTTTATTTACACTGTTTTTGTACTGTGCCGCTCATTTGTCTCTTGGTATGATCCCCTGGTTTAAATAAAGTTTTTCCATAAAAAAAAAGCTTATCAGTGACGCGAGTTCTGTAAAGGGTTTAAAGTATTTGATTATTTATGATGGTTATAATTTGTACTTTTTATTTGCACTGTTTTTGTATTGTGCCGTTCATTTGTTTCTTTGTACGATCCTCTGGTTTAAATAAAGTTTTTACTAAAAATAAAATCAACAAGCTTATCAGTGACGCGAGTTCTGTAATAGATTTAAAGCATTTGATTATGTATGATGTATATAATGTGCACTGTTTGTGTATTGTGTGTTGTATTGTTGCTGTTCGAAAAATAAAAAAATAAAAATAAAAGCTCATCAGTGACGCGTTTGACGTCACCGCCTATCGGAAGCGCTTCCTCCGCCGCCATTCACACCCAGCGAAGATGGCGGACGGCGACAACAACAAGCGGACGGAACCCGCCGAGCTCGCGGTTCCGGACGGGCCGCTTGTCAAGAAAGCCCGCGTGACAGACTCGCCCGCCGCTTCCCAGCGCCTTCCCGCCGTCCGAACCGACACCGGAGCGGCGGAACAGCCGCGTGTGGACGTCCGTCCGGCCTCCGCTATAAACGGCACCAGCATCCGAACCGGAGCCGAAGCGGAGCCCAAGTGTCCCGGTACCGCTTCACTTCTCCCGGACGCGCCGAGAAAGTGGAATAAAACTGTGTTTTACTGTATCTATACAGTGATTATGTTTGCAATTACGTTTTACCGTAATTGTAGCTGTTTTTTTTTTTTTAAATAATTCTATCTATCTATCCATCCATCCATCCATCCATCCATCCATCCAAATGTACAAGTACATGTACAAGTCTAAAAATGTTATTAATGTATAATTTGCAAAGTAATATTAACTATAAATAATGTCATTTTTCTGTGCAGTGATCTTAACGTAATAAATAATGACATAATTGTAACGGAGTAAACATAATAAATAATGTTAACTTTGGTAGGTAGGTAGGTAGGTAGGTGGGTGGGTGAAAAACAAATAGGGACAATTTAAAACACAACTTCAAGTTTATATATATATATATATATATATATATATATATATATATATATATATATATAAATGGGGCTTTGCTCAGTCCCAGACAACGCAAAAAGCAAATAAATTGTGATTTAATGAAAGGATAAAACAAAACAAAAACGTTTAATGTGGTAAAGGTTTGCGATCTTTTTAGTTTTAGCCGCCTGGCCGTGTTCGTTCTCGTGTCAAATAAGAAAACAAACGTCATTAGTGCGTATTATACGTAATAACATCATAAAATGTGATTTTTGCGTGATGTGTTTTCATCACTAGACAGTAATAGTGCACTGTGGTGTTTTTGTGTAAATGTGGCATTCTACATCACTTCCACATAAGTGACAAACTGCAACTTAGGTGTGCAAAAAACAATTTGTACAAAAAAAAAAAAAAAATAATTTTCTACCATTTGTACAAAACTAATATTGGCCTAGAACTCTGGTTCTCACGGGTAGTTTAGCTGTTTAGGAAATTGTCTGTTTTGACTGTTAAGCTTTACGCTTTGACAGCGGAGAAAGAATTACAGCTGTAATTTTTTTAAATAATAGTAATTATTCATTGTGAAGTTTACAAGTATATATGTATGTGCAAAAATCACATTTTGTTATGTTACTGATGTGTAATGTGAACTATAAATCATGTCATTTTTAGACACAGTAACATTATCGATTTGACACAAGAACAGAAAAATTAAATCATAGCATTGTAAACCTTTACGACATTAAACGTTGTTTTTTTTCAGTAATGCAGTATTTCATTAAACGTTCTCTGCCAGTCCTGGATAATCGGTGTGTGTGTGTGTGTGTGTGTGTGTTACTAATAACATTAATATATGTTAAGTTCAAGTTTATTGATATAGGGCTTTTCTCAGTCCCAGACCAACGCAAAAAGCAAACAAATTTTGTGGCATATGTTTTTAAGTTATAGTGTGATGATGAAATGTGAATATAAAGGGCTGTTTATTATTTTAAATTATATACAAGCATGTGTGTTTAAATATTTTTATGAATATATTATTGTATAATTCCAGCCACTTTTCCTATAATTCTATATTTTGATTACAACATGATTGCAAGCAACAGATTACGCTTTTATCAGTATTAACTGACATATTAGGCAATCAATTCACAATGGCAGACGTATCTATTGGGTTTAACAGTTTTTCATTTCTGTTAATAAAGTATGCTAGAATATTAATGAAATATTGACATTTACAACAATTAAAAACAATTGGTGTGAATCTTAAACAACATAAACAATATGTTAAATGGAATTGGTGGATTGAATTGGGTTTTGAAACATTTTGAATTGGTGTTTTTTTCTTTTCTTTTAAATGACGTTTAATTGAAGTGATTTCTTTTTTTTTTCTCGACTTGTAACTGTATTGATGCTGCACAACATTAATACAAATCAGAGACGTAAGAGAAGAGAAGCAGGCGACTCTTTCAGCAGAATTACACTAAAACTAAATGAAATTTTTTAAAATAAAAAAACAGTTTAACAGTTTTTAATTTCTGTTAGTAAAGTATACCGAATTTGGTCTTTAAATATTTTGAATTGAGGTTTTTTTTTCAATAGAGTTAAATTGAAGTGGTTTCTTTTTTTCCTCGACTTATATATATTGATTTATATAAACATTGATATAATCAAATTGATATATACAGTATAACTATATCGACTCAGTGCAACAATTCAAATCAGAGACGAGAAGAAATGCAGGAGACTTTTAAATTAAATTAAAGTAGAATGAAATCAATTTTTTTTTCAAAATGAAAAAAATGATACAAAATTGAATTCCAGTACCTTAAACTCTTAAATAATCAGAACGTCTGTCTTTGTTTTATTGTTATTCTCAGTTCAGTGTGGATTAATCTGACTGTGACGCATTGACACATTTGGTCATGGCAGGCTTCCGTGCGAATGGTTTGGCGTCTGCGGAGGGTTTCCCGGCTGATGATGAGGAGGATGAAGACGACTGCTCCTCACACGCCAGCTCCAGTGACTGGACCCCGCAGCCGCAGATCGGTAGGCGTTTCTTTTTAAGAGACGTAAGAGAAGAAAAGCACGAGACTCGTTCTGCAGAATTAAGCTAAAATTAAATACATTAAAAAAAAAAAACAGTAACGTTTTTGCTCAAATTTCTAAGAGAAGGGTCGTCTGGTGGGTTGCTTGAACGTGACGTGGTAGATTTTTGCGATTGTTTGGGATAGATTTTGTGATCTTCTGGTGATACGTTTGAAATTATGTTCAAAATTACAATTAAATAAAAAACATTTTATTCATTTTTTTAGTATTTTTTATGAGAAATATTACGTTGAATCGAGGAGAAAAAAAAAAGGTTTTAAGTTTACCGTCTGGAAGCCAGCAAAGCATCAGAACTCTGTCTTTGTTTTATTTTATTATTAGTTTAATGTCGATTAATTTGATTGTGATGCATTTAATATATTTGATCATCACAGGCTTCCGTCCAAATGGTTTCGTGTTTCTTGTTTTCGTTTTGGACTGAATTGAATTCGAATTGAACTCTTGTTTTGATCCACTTGCTTCTCGGTTTAGAAATCGGTAGGTGTTTTTTTTAAGAGACGTAAGAGAAGAAAAGCTGGAGAATTTTAATTTAACCTAAACCTAATTTCAGCAGAATTAAACTAAAATTAAATTAAAAAATGAATTCCAGTTTCTTAAACTCTAGTCTTTGTTTTATTTTATTCTTAAGATTAATGAATTAATTTGATTGTGACGCATTAATACATTTGATCATCACAGGCTTCCGTCCAAATGGTTTCGCGTCTCTTGTTTTCGTTTTGGACTGAATTGAATTTGAATTGAACTCTTGTTTTTATCCACTTGCTTCTCGGTTTAGAGATCGGTAGGTTTTTTTTTTTTTTTTTTTTTAAAGACGTAAGAGAAGAAAAGCAGGAGACTTGTTTAGCACAATTAAACTAAAATTAAATACATTTATTTTAAATGAAACTAAAATGTATTCCAGTTTCTTATACTCTTAAAGCATCAGAACTCTGTCTTTGTTTTATTTTATTCTTAGTTTAATGTCTTCTTTAATTTTATTCTTAAGATGAATTAATAAATTTGATTGTGATGCATTAACACATTTGATTGTCGTAGGCTTCCGTCTGAATGGTTTTACGTAGGTAGATCGGTAGAATTTTTTTTTTTTAAAAGACGCAAGAGAAGAAAAGCATGAGACTTGTTCAGCACAATTAAACTAAAATGAAATACCGTATTCTCTGGACTATAAGCCGCACCTGTATATAAGCCGCATCCGCTCTGTGAACGATTTTGAATTGTAAATGTACATGTGTGTAACTAAACAGATCCTTTCCTAACCTGCATTTTAACACCAGAAACTTTGCTGATTAAAACGAGACAGAAAAAAAAAAGAAAGCAAACGGTATCTGCAGAATAGCCGCACCTTTGTATAAGCCGCGTGGTTCAAAACCTACGAAAAAAGTAGCGGCTTATAGCGCAGAAAATACGGCAGTTAAAAAAATGGACCTTTGTATAAGCCGCGTGGTTCAAAACCTACGAAAAAAGTAGCGGCTTATAGCGCAGAAAATACGATACATTTTTAAAAATAAAACTGAATTGAATTTGATCTGAAGCCTTGTTTGTGCGCTTGTGTCCAGGCTCGTATCGCTTCATCCAGCAGCACGTGATGAGGGGCACAAACCCGCGGGCCATCCTGAGAGACCTGCTGCCCGAGACCATCCTGCCCGCCGACCTGGACGACATGACGCTGTGGCAGATCATCATCAACATCTCCGAGCCGCCCAAGAGGAAGAAGCGCAAAGACGTCAACACCATGGACGACGTGGTCCGGCTGCTGAAGGAGAGGAAGAAGGTCCTGGTGCTGACCGGGGCGGGGGTGAGTGACGTCGTCGTCCGTCTCGTTGTGCGGAAAAATCGAAGAGGATGAGAAAGATAATTCGCCAACTTTTTTTTTTTTTTAAAGAGACGTAAGAGAAGAAAAGCAGGAGACTTAAACTTAAAAAAATTAAATACATTTTTTTATATATAATGGAATTCCAGTTTCTTAAACTCTAAAGCGTCAGAACTCTGTCTTTGTTTTCATTTGTTTTTAGTTTAATGTCGATTAAATTTGATTGTGACGCATTAACACGTTTGATTATCGTAGGCTTCCGTCCGAATGGTTTCGTGCCTCTTGTTTTCGTTTTGATTTGAGCTGAATTGAATTTGAATTGAACTCTTGTTTTTACTCAATTGTAAGTGACGTCGTCGTTCATTTTGTTGTGCGGAAAATCGAAGAGGATGAGAAAAATATTTCGCCCACTTTTTCCCCTGAGGAAAAAGTTTTTCTTATCTGAAAAGTTTTTCCCTCAGTTTTTTTTTATATGTACGTTCCGTGTGGAGCAACAATCACGGGCAAAAACACAACACACCCGAGGCGCCATCTGCTGATCAAACTTATTTTTTCACCGCGCAACCATTTGTTACTTATAAACGTGATGCCGCTATAATAATTTTATTTTACTGTTTTTAATTTCCTCTTTGTGGAGGTTTCATTTATGAGAATACATTTTTTTGGATCGAACGAATAGTTAAAAAAATTAAGTTCAAGGAAAATAAATGTTTTTCCAAATACGTAAGATCTTAGTATATTTTATATGTTCATAGTAAACTATTCAGTATTCAGATTTCTTAGACATAGCAACTTTAGTAAACATTTAGTATATGTAGCACCTATATTTTCATTGACGAAATTTATACTGTAATTTGGCCGACTAAAATGTTGTGGTATTTAGTCGACTAAAATTAGACTAAAGCTAAAATTAAGACGACCAAATTGGGACTAAAACAAAACTGAGTATTAGTCAAAAGACCCTGACTACAGCTGAATTAAAAATCTTTGTCAAAATTAACACTGATTGCACGATCCTGATATAAAATGAGAATCACGTTTTTTTTTTTTGCGTGTGTCACCATCACAATTCTTTCGCGATTCTGAGTGTTTGGTTCATTTTTAATATTTAAACCCCAGTATAATAACACATATTACTTTTTGCTTTAAATTTAAATAAATTGAATGATAAATATAATGTAATGGAAAAGTAACGTTGTGAAGAAAAAAATCACCATTCAAACGTAATAAAAATAAACAAGTTTTTTTTTTACAAAATTATTAGCTCCGTTAAAAAGCACTTTTGAAATACTTTTCAAACGATGATTATTTTGTAGGCGTGGTTAATCATTGTGCCTTGTTGAGTGTCGTCTTCTGGTTTAGACCGCAGTAAACACACACACTTCAGAATAAAATCCTTTTTTAGGTAGTAAAATGTCAGAGTTGATGTCACACTTACTTTACCGTTGTGTTTCCTCACTCACTCTCCCTGTTTATTTTCTGTTTTTTTTTTTTTTTTACTCAACTGGCGCAGGTAATCCCGCCCACTGGGATAGTGTTTCCTCTACCATTAGAATAGGCGACGCCCCAAAATTCGACAGAAGTAATATTAAAAAAAAAAAAATAATCTTATAATTAAATGATTGCGCACGGCAGAGTTTGGCATAAAATGAATAAATAAATGCCGGATTAAGATCGCGAGGGGGGTAGAATCGAGATCGTGATTTTTTTTATTTTTTTATTTTTTTTTTTAACGATAATTTTTTATATCTTTTAACGATTCCACTGCTGATCGTCTCGTCAGGTTTCCGTGTCGTGTGGAATTCCTGACTTCCGCTCCAGAGACGGCATCTACGCTCGGCTCGCTGTGGATTTTCCCGATCTTCCCGATCCTCAAGCCATGTTTGACATCGACTACTTCAGGCGAGACCCGCGGCCTTTCTTCAAGTTTGCCAAGGTCAGAGAAAGATGGCAGAAGGTTTATCAGTCTATCACGCTTTTATTCACATATTCACCCTCTCATTCTGTGATTTTTTTTATTTTTTTGGAAATTTGGGTAAATCTTTTTTTTATTTACAATTTGTTTCTGGTAGTATTTTTGCGAATGGAGCAAAACCACATAGCTACCATAGTTAGGTTTAGTCATCATTTTAATTAATTTATCAATTTCATTTGCATTTTAGTCCTGTGCTGTCTTACATTACAATTGTTTTTTGTTACCTATTCATCTTTAATTCACTATATTATTATTATTATTAATATTAATACTAATAACAATAATACTTTTAATAATAACAGCAATTATACTAATTAATAATGAGACATTGTTCTTGATATTATTTTTTTTTTCTCTTTTTAATTTATTTTTGGAGATTAATGTAACTAAAACAATTTCTTCGTTGGAATTACTTAAAAATGTTTTTCTTTATTAAATAATTAATTATCAAAAATCATCTTTTTTCCATGTGATTCACTATATTATTATTATTTTTAGTAGTAGTAGTAGTATTAAAAATAATAATAGTACTAATAACAATATTACTAATAATAATTTTAACAACATTAATACTAATTAATAATAAGACATTATTGTTCTTGATATTATGTATTATTTTTTTCTCTTTTTTTTTTTTTTTGGAGAGCAAGTGTAACTTTCTTCTCAAGAATTACTCAACATTTTTTGTTCTTAATTAAATAATCAATGATCAAAAATCGTCTTTGTTCCGCGTGAGAATCATTGTCACAAATCTCCAGCCAAACTTTTCCGAAAACTGCTTTCTGAAAAACAACGGCAGACGTCGAATCAGTAAAGCAGTCTGACAGTAGTTCCGACATCTACTGGACGTTCTTTTTTATTTCTTCTCACATTTGGTCAACTAAACTCTCTCCTTATTTAAATTCTACATGCAATGTGACAGACATAAAACTTGCACATGGACCTTAAAGTGCTTGAAGTTTATCTGTCAAAAAGTGACACTTCATTCATTCATTCATTAACGTGTGTGTGTGTGTGTGTGTCAGGAGATCTACCCGGGTCAGTTCCAGCCGTCCCTGTGTCACCGCTTCATCTCTCTGCTGGACCAGGAGAGCAGACTGCTGAGGAACTACACGCAGAACATCGACACGCTGGAGCAAGTAGCCGGAATCCAGAAGATCATCCAGTGTCACGGTAAGAGCGAGCGAGAGAGCGAGTGAGTGAGGGAGGGAGTGAGGGAGGGAGTGAGGGAGGGAGTGAGGGAAGGAGTGAGGGAGCGAGTGAGGGAGCGAGTGAGTGAGGAGGGAGTGAGGGAGGGAGAGGGGAGGGAGTGAGGGAGAGGAGTGAGGGAGCGAGTGAGGGAGCGAGTGAGGGAGTGAGGGAGCGAGGGAGTGAGAGAGAGAGCGAGAGAGAGAGCGAGAGAGAGAGCGAGAGAGAGCGAGAGAGAGAGAGAGCAGAGAGAGAGAGCGAGAGAGAGAGCGAGAGAGAGAGCGAGAGAGAGAGAGCGAGGAGAGAGAGCGAGAGAGAGCGAGCGAGAGAGAGAGCGAGAGAGAGAGCGAGAGAGACGAGCGAGCGAGAGAGAGCGAGAGAGAGAGCGAGAGAGTGAGCGAGAGAGTGGAGCGACGGGAGCGAGAGAGAGCGAGAGAGAGAGAGAGAGCGAGTGAGTGAGCGAGTGAGTGAGCGAGCGAGTGAGCGAGCGAGTGAGGGAGCGACAGACACTTTTTTTAACATTAGACCTGATTAAATTTCCTCGTTTTCACTTTGAAGGAAGAAATTTCTGCAGCAGTTCTACTACTGATGTCTACAGCTTTTTTTAGTAGAACTTAGTAACGGCGAAAATGGGACCCTTTTTGAACTTTACATTTAGAGAAACTTTCCCCAAAATGTTTCATTTTGATTCAGGCCTTTAATATACATTTCGCCACAATTGTAAAAAAAGTGCTTGAATTTTGTCTTTCAGAAAGTTTAGGCACCCCATAGCAAGTGGAGTCATATACGCTACTACACTTTAAAATAATATTTAACAATACTATTTTTGATCTATTATTCAAGTAAAAGACTCACACGTTAGGTTTGTTAAAAGAAGTATTGTTAAGAGAAGAGGTTTCTATGAAAATATAGAGTTGCTTATGTTCGACTACTAATGGAATGTTTAATTTGTGCATGTATCAGCTGTGGTGCCTATATTCACATAAATACGGTATAAATACAGTTTATAGTCTACTAGTCTGTGTAGTTACAGTACTGATGATTTTTTTTTTTTTTTTTTGTTGAAGCTGCGGCCCTTTAAATGTTTTAATCCGGCCTGCCAAACTTGTAAAAACTAAATGAAAGTCAGATATTATTTCAATGTAAATCCGGTTAATCTGTAATGAAGGTTTATTTTATTTTTACATGTAACACATTTTAAAAAGCGGAACCACAAACACAAAATGTACGTGAAAGAATTGTACTGGTATATTTTTACATTTTTATTTTTACACTGTCAGTCTACGGAGTCAGATGCCAAAAACGTCAAACGTAAATTTTTCTAAGAAACAAACGAAAATCTTGAAAAAAAAAAAAATTTTCCGCTTCCGATTTTTTCGTCCGTTTCATTTTTTCGGTGCCAGCACTAGCTTCACGTGGGGGCGGAGCTTACTCTGATTTGCCCGGTGAGAATGTGATTGACAGCTGCTTGTCCAGAAGTCCCGCCCCTTAGTCAAACGTTAGAACCCAATGTGGCCGGCGAATCAAAAAAGTTTGCCCGCCCCTGCTTTACTCATTCGAGGTGAAGTACCGTATTTACTCGCTTAAGTCATTGTGGTGTTTTCCAGGATCTTTTGCCACGGCGTCCTGTCTGGTGTGTAAACACACGGTGGACTGTGAAGCCATCAGAGACGAGATCTTCAACCAGGTCAGTGTGACGGACACCCATGTCCTACACATACTTGTGTAAAGTACTTGAGTACGCTTTAGGAACTTTTTTTTGCACATTTTGTAAATAGTGTAATTTTTTTTTTTTTACTTATTACAGGGCTGATACGGCTGCTTTAAATCATTGAAAATGCTTGAATTTCAATTATGTGTTTTCAAAGCCTTGTTGCTCGATGCTCGATGTTTCAATGTCTAAAGAATTTTTTCCAGTTTCTTATTGTTAATTTTTGGACATTTTGTAAACATTGTAAATATTTCTTTACTTATTAGCATTTTTTGGCTACTTTGTACTTGTACTGGGTGTCAAAAATATAAGCAACTTTTAGATTCACACAGTCCCAATAAATTCTCACAATCAACAAAGTACAAGTACAAATACTATGCTCGATTCTTCAATGTCTAAAAATTCTCTAAAGAATTTTTTCCAGTTTCCAGTTCCTTTTCATCGTTAATCCTATCGTAAATTTTTGGACTTATTGTAAATATTTCTTTACTTATTATCATTTTTGGCTACTTTGTACTTGTACCGAGTATAAAAATACTTCTAAATATTTTTTTAATTGGCTACTTTTAAATTTACGCCGTCATCAGTAAAGTACAAGTACAAGTACAAATACTGTGCTCAGTGTTTCAATGCCTAAATGTTGTTTTCCCGTTTCTTTACACGTTCGTCAAACTTAAAATTTTTTTTGTTTAGTTTTTTTTTTGTACAAACTTTTTAAATTTTTTTTACTCAAGTACTTTACACCCCCGCAGGTGGTTCCCGTGTGTCCGCGGTGTCCGGCGGACGTGCCTTACGCCATCATGAAGCCGGACATCGTCTTCTTCGGCGAGAATCTCCCCGAGCTGTTCCATCGAGCCATGAAGCAGGACAAAGACGAGGTGGATCTTCTGATCGTCATCGGGTCTTCTCTCAAAGTCCGGCCCGTGGCTCTGATTCCCAGTACGTGCCGCTCCGTTCCACCTCTGCCCCAGTTCAGACAGAGATTATGTGAATTTTTCATTTTTCGCGTTCCAATTTTCCGAGTGTATATTATGAGAAGCGTGAACCTGTCTAGTAATCTTTTATTTATTACGTAAATCCAGTTAATCTGTAATGAAGGTTTGTTCTATTTTCCCATGAAACACATTTTAAAAATCAGGACCATAAACACAAAATGTACGTACGTAATATTTTTAACGTTTATTTTTACGTCTGTGGATTCAGATGCCAAAAATGTCAAACGTAATTCGAATTTTCTAAGAAACCAAAGGAAATCGTCGCGTTTTGGTTTGAGAAAATTTTTTTGCTTCAGATTTTTTCGTCCAATTGATTGATGATTTTTTTCGACACCCAATTTTCCGAGTTTTGTACTGTGTGACGCACTAAATTATAAGAAGCGTCAACCTGTCTAGTAATGAGTAAAACTTCGATTCATGTTAAAGGTTTAAATGTGAATGTGACTTAAATGTTTTAATTCGGCACGCCAAATTTGTAAAAATTAAATTAAAGTCAGATATTATCTAAATGTAAATCCGGTTAATCTGTAATCTGTAAGATTTATTTTTTTTTTTACATGTAATCCTTTTTAAAAAGTGGAATCGTCGCGTTTTGGTTTGAGAAAATTTTTTTGCTTCAGATTTTTTCGTCCAATTGATTGATGATTTTTTTCCGAGACCCAATTTTCCGAGTTTTGTACTGTGTGACGCACTAAATTATAAGAAGCTGACTCTTATTTCTCAAATTGTAGTTTCAAAAGTTCTCACCTAAGGCTTAGATTATGAGGCGCACAGTCAATGAAATAAAAGGAAAGTAAAGGATTTACAGTAAGTGTGCCGTACAGTCTGAGAATACAGTAGGTTTTTTCTTCAAAAGTAGTTTTGCTGTGCATTCGCCTGATATTTACATTAGTAGAGTAAGAGGAAATGATTCCTGAGCCACGTCCATTAATTGTTGATCGAGTAAAATAATTTGGTACGCCACGTTCACACTAAACTCATTTAGATTCAGCAGTGACAGACGTGGTTACGTGAAGTGGTGACACAAACTATTTCCTGTGTTTTTTCAATATCAATTTATATATAATATCGTCGTCACGGATCAGTTGAAGTTGTATAATTTTACCAAGGCCGCCAGGGTGGGGTGGGCAGAGAGTAATTTATCATATTTTAGTATTTAGCATATAGTAATTATTTGTATTTAAACATGCATAAAAACAGTAAATAAAATAAATAAACTTGAACATTACTAGAGAGATTCTTTGATCTCGAAACCGAGGTCGTCCACTCCGGTGGAGTCGTGACGTGGTTTCTTAACTAAATGGACAATTTAATATATTGTAATAAATTAAGTGCATATAAAGGCAATTAAAATGAATAGACACTATGAACATTGTAACAAAGTCAAGTAACATTTAGATAACAAACTCAAGTAAAATTTTATCCTCAAAAGTAACAAAGTAACAAACTCAAGTCAAATTGTATCCTCTCAAGTAACATTTAGATAACAAGTTCAAGTAGAATTTTATTCTCAAGTATCAAAGTAACAAACTCAAGTAACATTGTATCCTCTCAAGTAACAAAATAATAAACTCAAGTAACATTGTATCCACTCAAGTAACATTTAAATGACAAACTCAAGTAACATTGTATCCTCTCAAGTAACAAAATAATAAACTCAAGTAACATTGTGTCCACTCAAGTAACATTTAAATAACAAACTCAAGTAACATTGTATCTTCTCAAGTAACAAAATAATAAACTCAAGTAACATTGTGTCCACTCAAGTAACATTTAAATAACAAACTCAAGTAACATTGTATCTTCTCAAGTAACAAAAAAACAAACTCAAGTAACATTATTTCATCACAAGTAACAGAGTTAAAAACAAAGGCCAAAAATCAATAATTCACTTTTTGCAGTAATGTAAATTTTACGCCGTTAACACTGATGACTAAAAGTGACTGAGGTGATCTGACCGAAGCCGAAAAAAGAGGCGAATGATCATCTGAAGCGATTTTTAGACGCCAAAGCCATAATCCAGCAGATGTGTTGTGATTATTTTGTGTTGCGTTGTGTGTCTGAAGGTTCGGTCCCTCACAGCGTGCCTCAGGTGCTGATCAACCGAGAGCCTCTTCCTCACCTGAACTTCGACGTGGAGCTGCTGGGCGACTGTGACGTCATCGTCAACGAGCTGTGCCGGCGTGTGGGCGGAGACTTCCAGCAGCTGTGCTTCAGCTCGTTGCCTCTCTGTGAGATCACGCAGAAGCCCGCCCCCGCCCAGGAGGAGGAGGAGCCTACGTCTTCATCACCAGCAGCAGCAGCCGCCGCCCCGGAAACACTTCCAGAGGCCGAGAGGACTGAGAATAACAATGATGATGATGATGGTGGTGATGAGGGGGAGGAGCAAGCGAATGGGGGCGTGGTCAGGAGGCGTCTGCTCGGGTTGCGCCGACACTGCTGGAGACGCCAGATCTGTAAAAGTCCCATCAGCAAGCGACTTGCGGGTAAAGACACCTCTATTTTTTTCAAACGCCGTTCGTTTCGTAGTTACAGTATTAACCCTAATATAAGCACCGCACAGATTTTTCACGCTTGAATAAAAAGAACCAAGTATTTTTTAAATGCCCAAGTACCTTCTTTTTTAAATACTTCTTTTACTTTGTTTCAAATGCTGTTTGTTTCGTAGAGTTACCGTATTAACCCTAATATAAGCACCACACAGATTTTTCAGGCTTAAACAAAAAAAAAAAAAACAAGTATTTTTTAAATGCCCAAGTACCTTCTTTTAAAAATACTTCTTTTACTTTTTTTAAATGCCATTCATTTCGTAGAATTAACGTATTTAACCAAATATAAACCCTGCAGATTTTTCAGGCTCAAAAAAACCCCAAAAACAAATACCTTCTTTTAAAAATACTACTTTTACTTTTTCTAAATACCTAACTTGCGACTCTTGTACATGAATAATAGACGGAGAAAAAAAAAGGTATTTGGAATACGTGGATATGTATTTTATAAATGTAGTAGAGTTTATCTCCAGTAGGTGGTGCTATGATTCCATCCGAGCGACTCACGTCAATTATACTAGTATTAGTCATAAACACTTTAAACAATAAGGCTTAAATGAATAATGTAAACGAAAGTAATAATAAACTATTGATAAAATTTTAAATAAATATTAAATTAGATTATTTAAAGAATAATAAATGACATAACTCGTAATGCGCAACACTACATTAATACTTTTAATGTATTTCCTTTTGCGATTGCTCCTGACTCGAAATGTGGAAAAATGTGCGCTTATATTTGAACAAATATGTGAAATTGACGAATATAAACCCACGTACCACTTATTTCCAAATGTAGTACAGTATATCTCCAGTAGGTGGTGCTATGATTCCACTTAATAATAATATATACGAATATCCAAGCGTCTCACGTGGGTTGTACTTAATTATTTTTTAATCAAATACATAATTTTATGAATTGTTAATTTTATTTATTAAAAAGTTGTACTTAATTTTTTATTAATTAAAATTGGCAATTAAAATTAATGTATAAATTAAAATATAAAATTATTGAAAAATGGCACAGACACTGGTCTTCAAACTTTAATTCATACATATTCGCATGTCCTTGACCGAACTACGGCATTTTAAAAAATTCTGTTATTGAGTTAACAATCATGCCTCCGTAATTATTTAATTTAATTAGTAAGAATGTAATTTATTAGAAAGAAAAGATAACGTAACTCAGAACGCGCAGCACCACATAAACATTTTCCCTTTTTTTGCGATTGCTTCTGACTAGAAACGTGGAAAAATGTTTGCTTATATTTTAACGCATATTTGAAATTGGTTCTTTTAAGTTCATGTTCATTTCATTTATATAGCGCTTTTCTTAGTCCGAGACCAACGGAAAGACGCTATGTGAAAAAGTCCTCAAAAAGAAAAATGTCGATTCTTTATATGAGTTTAAAAAAAAATTGGGGGAAAAAAAAAAAAGAGTCAATTAAAAAGGAAAAATATGTCTATTGTTGTTCAGACTATGTGCTATGACCAGAAGAGCAAGCTAGATCACGACAGTGGCTAGGAAAAAAATAAAATAAAATTGGTGACCGCCCCCCCACCCCAAATTTGAGTTTTTGAAATTTAAATATTGTCCGAAAAATGTTTTCAAATTCGCCGAATATAAGCACCCCCCACGTTTTTGCGCGTCTGAAATCGGAATGAAAATGTGTGCAATTTTTTTTTTTTTTTTTTTTACTGAAAATTTTTTGTTTTCCAGCCAGTCAGTATTTATTTCAAGCACCGCACCGTTATATCTTCCACGGGGCCGAGGTGTATTCCAGCTCGGAGGACGACACGTCGACGTCATGCGGCAGCTCGGCAGAACAGAGCGACGCAGAAGAAGACGAGGAAGAGGAGGAAGAGGAGGAAGAGACTTTAGCAGATGCCGAACACAAAGCCTCACATTCAGACACCTGAAACACACTTTCATAGCTCTATTTAATGTCTCCTTTTCTCACTAGCTTTATTTAATGCCTCTTTTTCTATATTTTTGTACCTTTTTTTCCTACACGTGCTGTACCGTCTCGCATGTCTCCCACTTTGATAAAACTGCTGTCGGTTTTATTACCAGACTCCTTGTCTTTTATGTGCGTTGTTGGAATATGTGGAACTACACGTGACCTTAAATGACCTCATGCTTGACCTTTAAACCGAAACTCAATGTGTAGGCGTTGCAAGTGCCACAGGAAGTTCAGCTTCTTTCTGGAACTCATCCAACTACAGACGTTAAAATTTTGTCACAGAGATTTGTTTTTGTCAATGGGATTTTTATTTTTCATTGAATGTATCATATTTCCGAATGAACTAAAATGTATATTGCTGCAATTAGCAGATGCTTCAGTTTTTTTTAAACCGTTTTATTTCTGATAAATAGTAGGGTGGAAAGACCGCACGTCCTTTAAAATACAGCATCGTCCTGTATTTAAGAAATTGCGCGTCCCATGTTCAATTAATAATTTTTCAAGTTTTCAAATTTCGTATTTTTTACCTTTTGTTTTGAAATTCAAATTGTATTTGTACAAATTGTACATTATACGTGCGTACCACATGGGTGTTTTTTTTTTTTTTT
>CM051500.1:27416968-27556273 GCA_028031935.1 Paedocypris micromegethes
AATAAAATTGAAGACAAAAATATACAAATACAAAAAAAATACAGTTTTAAACAATATATCTAATCCTTCAAACTGAGTTACACTTAGTTGAGTATCTTTGACCTAGGAACAGTTAACCCTCAGGATAGCTCTCAAACGACATGGTGTCATACTTCAGTAAAATGTGAATTACTTGGCAGTGAAGACCGGTATAGTATCTCCTGATGGTGTTCGTATTGATCGTGTATTAAGTACTGAGACCTGGAAGCAGCAGTGTCTCTTAAAACCCACATCCCACAAACAAGTTGAAGTAAGAAAACTCCTTCCTGTGTAAGACTTTTTGCTGACGACACCTCAATGCTTTCTCGCCATGTTGCTGTCACCTCACTTTCCATTTTCCACTCTGAGAGTCTGTGTGGCCGCCATATCCGCCTCCCATGAAGACAGTTTGGGGATAACCCTGGACCCCGGTGTGGGATTGGGCTTGGTCTTGGCAAACCTTGCCCTGCTAACCAGCCTCTGTTTCCTGGAGCCAGCGGACATGCGTAAGGAGGGTGGTTCTCAGTTTTTTTTTGGTCACGTCCCCCTTTAAACCTATGAAAAAATCTCGCAACCCCCCCCCCCCCCGTGCCCACCCACAAAAAAAACAATTAACCTCAGACTACCAAATAATTTCACTACTATAGATAATAATGAATTCATTCTTTTTTAATTTGAACAACTTGCAGTGGGGAAAAAAACACCCACATCTCTTGAAATGTGTCGTCTTAATTTTGTGTGCTTCGTGCCGTCCGCTTCAAGCGTTTTAAGGCACAGGAAACACATGGCCTTTCCTCCTCACCAACAACATTAACAGGGAAGCTGAGAGCGAGATATGCTTCGTCATATTTTTTATGCATTTAACTTTTAAATGTACTTTTACATAATTCTTTTAAAAGGGTTTTTTCTGCATTTAGCGTGCGCGAGTCTGTATGACTTACTTAACTTTTCTCTTCTCTTTGCAACCGGATCCATAATAGTGATGTGTCTTTCGTGAATGATTCGTTCGAAATAAACACATTTTTTAATGACTCGGGATGAATGAGTCTCCTCAGTGAATCATTTGTTCATCACGAGCCAAGCCGTGCACTCTGTAGCAAGAAGAATCATTCGCAACTTGTTCAAACGTACAGCGCCGCATTCAGTAAAAAAAATTAACAAATGACTCGAAAAGAATCGTTCACTTTATTGTTCGAGAGTTAAAGAAAGTTGTATCATCCCACAGTCAGGTAACTCTTGAGACTCCTGTTTGTCTTTCTTAGTCGTGTGTTTTGCTAGCTACTCGTATTTTAGCCTCTTGTGGATGTGGATGTTCTCCAAAAGGAGTTCTTTTTTAAGAAGCCTGGACAGATTCTGACGACGTGTTGGAGTTAAAACCACATCGAATGGTTTTAAACATGAGCAACATCAGATTATGTTCTGAATTATGTATTTTCAATTATGTAATTCAGGGACAGAGGTTACGCAAGTTACCATACTGGAAATAAAGTACAGTGTGTGACAATAATAAACCATCAATAAAACCATGTCAACAACTGGAATCACAGTCAAATGAACGGCTATACTCAAACTTTATCTCATTTAGCCTGGTGTTCACACGCTGTGTAATATGCAACGTTCTATATTTTTACATTAGAAATACCAGTAGGCTATAAAAAAAACTTTACTAGCTGATGTCTGTAGCTATTCTATGTATGTTCTGTTTTCTTGTTCGGATGGTTGTTTCTGCAAAAAATGACAAAATCTTTATCAATGTCAGCCTTTAAAATACATATATCGTGTTAGGTTTTCCGATGTTCTGGAGGCTTTCAAAATTATTATAAGTTGAAAGACATCTTCCGCGGCGGTCTTGCGATGTTTTCTCTCTCTGTGTCGTGAAGCGTCGCTTTCAGCGTACGGATCCGTAATGACGCGGAGGCAGGAAACCAACGTGTGAGTATAACAACTAGTTTTAATCCAGTTCAAGTTCATTTGTATAGCGCTTTTCTTAGTATGAGACCGACGCAAAGACGCTATGTGAAAAAAAGTCTTTAAAAAGAGAAATGTCGATTCTTTACGAGTTTCAAAAATTTGGGGGGGGGGGGGTCAGTTAAAAAGGTAAAAATATGGCTGTTGTTGTTCAGACTATGACCAGAAGAGCAAGCTAGATCACGACAGTGGCTAGGAAAAAAAATCCAAGCATCTTCATATCATTATCCGATTACATGCAAGTCATGGCGTCGTTATATACTATAACCTAATGTAAACTCAACACTTGTTTAAATAGTGTAAAATAATTTGGTATAATTTGTGTTCAATTTGCAATGTATTGTCGTTGTTTTTTTAACCCTCCGAGGTCGAGTCGCACTTCTTTCCAAGATAAAACACAAAAAAAGTCAATTTTGGTCTTACATTTAAGTGTTATCTTTCAATTAAAAATTTGAAGCACATATATTTTTTTTTATAAAAACAGTGTCACGGATCACAGCGTGTGATGTCTTTGACTTTTATTTTGACTCTTTCCCGGACTCCTATTTTGAATCCCGTCACGTCGCCGCCATCTTGGCTCGTTCCGCGTTATGTTGTGATCAGGTGTTCTGTGTTTTGTAATTATTAATTCATCACCCAATGTATTTAAGGTCTTTTCACTCCGCGTTTCGTTGCCAGATCGTCTGCGTCTTGTACCAGTCATCCAGCCTTATTTCTCGTCTAGTCAGGTTTGTTATTTTCTCGTCTAAGTCAAGTCTCGTCTCGTCGCCTTGTCCCGTTCTCGACCCTGCTCACGTTTATGACCACTGTTACTGCTTGCCGATTTGGACCTCGTTTTGATCTTCTGTTGACGACCTTTTGCCTGCTGACCCTGATTAAAGCCTTGTGGACTTACAACCACTGCTCCATCTCCTGTCTGTGCACGTGGTTCCGACACACACCCTCGTTTTCCGTGACAAACAGGACGTTGTGTTCTTTGTAAAAAAAAAAAAATAAAAATAATAAAACTAAAACATGAAGTGCGTTTTGCCTTCTCATTGCCAACTGAAAATGAACTGTAACTTAATAAATACTTATCACTCTACACTTATATACTTATCACTCTTACAGGAATGTGTCTACATAAAGCTTAGAATGTCTGTTTTTAAAAATAAGTGTAAGTAAATACAGTGTTGTCCGTTTATCTAATCCGTATGAATCTAAAGCTTCGGCTTTTTTAATTCCGCAAGTTATTTGCAGTTGTAAAGGAACTGTGTCTGTGTTGCTGCTGAGAGAGGAAAGTAGGTCAGTGTCACTTAAACACTTTGCGCCTAAGTGACAACACCTGAACTCAATGACTGTGAGCTGCTGATCTTAATGAGCCGCACCTGGAGACAGTGCTCGACTCTCTTGCTTCATTGCACGTTGCCAAATCGAAGGTAAAAAAATGCAACTGTGATTAAAGGCGTTAAAAATAATTGATGCGATTAAGCACTTAAAATTAATCACATGCGTTAATGTTGACAGCACTAATTTTTATATTTTATGCGAGTAGATTTTTACTTTTTAATTCAGTATTTTTTTATACATACTGTGTTCTATTTCATGTCACTCATTCTTTGTCTCATTGTGTCTTTATTTTTACGGCATTCTTTGCGGGAAGCATTTTAAAAATGTCATGGTATAGAGAACTGTACAAATGACAAAAAAAGCTTTGAACTTTAGCTGAACTTTATTCTGTACTAACAGGGGTAATAATCACTCCACTCTCAACACGGGAGACTTTTATTTGATTTAACATTTAAAGGCATGAAAGCGCTTTGAAACTAAGCTCTAGCTAATAGATTTTGGTTAAGCCTGTTCAGTTGAACAAGTAGTGAAAAGAAAGATTTTACTGTTAATTACACAAACACTAAAGGGAAATAAAAGGCTGGGGAAAAAAAACCCCAATGTAATCATAATATAAACCAAGTAAAATAAAAACTGTGAAGCAAAAAAAAAAGTGATGAAGCTACAAAAAAAGTCTATATTTACCACTTACCAAAGTTTCATATTAAGGCTATTTTATATTAGTGAAAGTCTCCACAGCAGTCGCACTCACAATTCTCATTCAGATCTAGTTCAGTTTCATCTTTCAGACGTGAGTTTGATCTCAGAGCTGAAGTCAGAGAAGAACAACCTTCTGTCACTCCACAACATTTCAAACTGTGAAGAACAACGACACTCTTCAGTCTCTCAGTTCAGAAACATCAAGATAATAAACAACAAATCACTGACACTTCAAGACTGAAACTATTGTCAGCTTCAACTGGAAATTATGAAATGAAATCACTTTTTCTACATTTAAAATGTATTTATTCTACCCAATAAATTAAAAACAATGAAATGTTTTAGTGCAGCTTCACATAAAAAACATTTATATTTTCTTTGATTATATTTGGTATTATATGCTTCATTTCATATGTGCATGTTTTCTGAAAGCAGAATTACCTGAGTTTGTGTAGATTACAGTGAGAATCCTTCAGTAAATCAGAGAGAATCTTCACTCCAGAGTCTCTCAGATTATTCTCAGACAGATCTAGTTCAGTCAGACGTGAGTTTGATCTCAGAGCTGAAGTCAGAGCAGAACAACCTTCTTCTGTCACTCCACAATAACTCAAACTGTGAAGAACAACGACACTCTTCAGTCTCTCAGTTCAGAAACACCAAGATAATGAAGAACAAATCACTGACACGTCAAGATATTTAATCAATTTCAGCAACAACTGAAACTAAAACTCAAAAATTAAATATCCACATTTGAAATATTTTCATTTTAAACAATACATTAAAATCAATTAAATATTTGAGTACAGCTTCAAGTAAAAAATATTTAGATTTTCTAGAATAATTTAAACAAATGAACATTTGAATTGTATTTCAATTTATTTGTGTGATCTCATAATTGCATTTTTTCTGAGAGCAGAATTACCTGAGTTTGTGTAGATTACAGTGAGAATCCTTCAGTGAATCAGAGAGAATCTTCACTCCAGAGTCTCTCAGTTTATTCCAAGACAGATCTAGTTCAGTCAGACGTGAGTTTGATCTCAGAGCTGAAGTCAGAACAGAACAACCTTCTTCTCTCACTCCACAATTACTCAAACTGTGAAGAACAACGACACTCTTCAGTCTCTCAGTTCAGAAACATCAAGATTATAAAAAACAAGTCACTGACACTTCAAGACTTTTTTCCACCTTTAGAAAAAATCTGGATTTTATTACGTTTAAAATAGTTTTTTTTTTCTTTTCTTTTCTTTTTCTCTTTTTTAAGGTAAAAACGTTTTGGTTACTAGTGTAACCTCAGTTTCCTGAATTGTCAGGGAACAAGACTTTTGTCAGTGGGACTGACAATGGACTGACTGAACTCTTCAAACACACCAATGAACGTCAACATCATGGCTGCATGACTATGCATACGTCACCTTTGAACCGGACCCGGTAGTGTAAAACTGTAGAACTGTGTAGAACTGATATTTTTCCAATTTCCGAGAGCTGAATTACCTGAGTTTGTGTAGATTACAGTGAGAATCCTTCAGTAAATCAGAGAGAATCTTCACTCCAGAGTCTCTCAGATCATTACCAGTCAGATCGAGTTCAGTCAGACGTGAGTTTGATCTCAGAGCTGAAGTCAGAGCAGAACAACCTTCTTCTGTCGCTCCACAATAACTCAAACTGGGAAGAACAATGACACTTTTCAGTCTCTCAGTTCAGAAACATCAAGATAATAAAGAACAACTCACTGACACTTCAAGACAGAAACTATTTCCAGCTTCATCTGGAAATAAAATAAAATATTTTTATTTTTTTTCCACCTAGAAAACATGCATAATGTATCCAATTAAAATGTTCTTTGTTTTAGTTGTATTGACAGTTTTAAAACATTTTTCTTCAGACAATGTAAAGTTAATTTTATGAAGTCCTAAAGAATTCCCCAAGAAATTTTGCACAAAAAGCTTTGCATTAAAATCATTCATTCATTGGAGCTGGCATCTATCTCAGCATCACTGGGCCGGAGGCAGGATACACACTCTAGATTAGTGGCCAACAACACCTACAGGGTCAACTTTCTAATGCCAATTCGCCTGAAGCGCATGTTTTTGGACTGTGGGAGGATAGGACACCTCGAGTCTCACACGGAACATTATTGTATCAGATGTAAATCAACTGATACATATTTTTGTCCTGCGCCAGAAGATGGCCGGTTTAGAAACCAGATGTTTAATGAAGATTAAATCAGGAATATTGCAGAATGTATATTATAAATATAAAATATAAAATGAATTGAATTCAATGTATGAAAACGTCTGAGCTTACTTGCGTAACCTCTATTCTTCCCTATAAAATAATAATAATAATCCTTCCCTATTCAGGGAACAGAGGTTACGCAAGTAACCATAGACGTTCCCTTCCATAGTCAGGTCACTTCAACGTCTGTCAGTTACCTGACTATGGGATAATACAACAGGCCACATCCAGGATAGCATCCTACCGAAAAAGACCCCTCCGGCGCATCTAGCCGAGGAGTAGTCAGTGGATCTTCCACAGCATCTAGAGATGGGCCTAGCCCGAAAGGTAATAGCACTCACCTCCACAGGGGCAACCAAAGAATCTGTTGGCTCTCGACCCATGCCGTGGGGGACCCTTGCCAATGTCGACGAGAACACCTCTCACCTGGGGCAAAGTGTTGCGTCCCTTTCAGGGAACAGAGGCTAGGGCCCCCAGGGCTCTCGGCCCTCCGTTGGCCGCAACCCCTAGTATGCTGAGCGGACTGGACGTGTCTCTTGCCTAGCTCGTGGGTAGAAAAGCACTAAAAACGGAGACCTGGCCCAAGAGACTGAACGCTCGGCCCTCGAACGAAAAGCACAAAGAAGGCTTGTGTCGAAGCAGAATCGAGACGTGAAAGTACGCGTCTTGAAGGCGATAGCGGCGGACCAGTCCTGGGGCTGAACTGCCCTCAAAATGTCCATCTTAGTAACCATCCTGAACGAGAACCGGTGTAGGTATCTGTTCAGGGATTTCAGATCCAGAAAGGGCCGCATACCACCGGTCTTCTTGGGAACCACAGAGTACGGGTGGTAAAGCCCATTCCTCATCTCGGCTGAGGGCACCACGTCGATGGCGCCCTTCGCTAGCAGCGAGGAGACCTCTGCCCTTAATTCGAGTGCATCTTTCGAGCCCACGTGAACGCTTCGGAACACCGGAGGCCGGCGGGGGAACTGTAGCGCATAGCCGAGTCTCACAGTTCGAAGCACCCACGGAGACGGACAAGCGCACCACTCTCTCAAGTATCATCAGAGGAGGATCAACGAAGCCGTGGGATTCCCAAGACCGGGGTCCGGGAGGGCCGGCACTCTGACGTGAGTCTCCCCGATGTGACCCAGGGAGAGCTTGGGGGTGCTGACTTCCGGCCGTGAGGCGGGACAGTTCTGCAGAGTCCCGTCTGAGCTCAAAAACCGTGTGAAAAACTTCTGTGTCCACCTGTGGATGGACCTCGACAGTAGTGGCTCGTCACCTTGGGCGGGTCTTTGAGCGGTACCTGCCGGGGTGTGGTGAGTGGGAACAATGACTCACTCTACTCACCCCGGCCGGCTAACATTGGTCCCACCAGTGTTAGGTCTGTCCACAATCACGGCAGATACGACTAGAGAACTAAGCCCACCGCACTTGGGAAGCGAGGAACCTTCGCTGGGAAACCCGTGTGCACACTGACAAGCGCAACATTCTCAACAGCTACTTTATGAAATCTCGGGATCGACATTGGGACGGCCAGTGTTAGCTGGACTGCTACCCAAGGATCTAACGCTAAAACGTGACGTCAACGGACTACTAACTAAGTCCTAACGCAATACATGCGCTCTTACATCACTGCAGAGCAAGAGCCCACAATAGTCCTCAGTGTGTGGCGTTCACAGATGTCAACACTGACGGCCGCTACCCGCCGGTCGGATCCAGTAACGCGCCCGCGATCGGGACTCTACTGGAGAGCTCATGCATGCGTAGTGAAATCGAGATGGAAAAGCATCTAAATTCAGCCCCTGCGTCTCAATCCTGCCGTGGTACGGAGAGTCGAAGCAGTCCGATACCCGCCAGGAGACCGAAGGGGGGTGATCTTTTGCGGAAGGTTTAGCGGAAATCACTACGCCGCGCCGCCATGTTTGTTTACAAACGGAGCCCGCCCGCCCGTCAGCAGCCATCTAATAAACGGGATCCGTAGAAGAAAAAAACGTATCTACCGTTTAGGAGCTCTTTCAGATAAAACTCTCGTCGATGTAAACAGGAGGTTTCAGCTGCTTTGGTCTTTTTTGGGAAGAGCGAAGCCCGCTGGGAGTACTGCAGATTCCAACGCTTTAAGCTGTCACCGAGGAAGAGATGGAAGCATTCACAAACGCTTCAATTATCAGAAAGGTAACGAGCATGATGCATGCATCGCCATTTATACCAGCTGGTACAGGTCAAAGGTGACATGCAAATTCATGCAGCCATGAACTTGACCGTTCATTGGCCAGTTGAAGGTTGAGGCACGAATGGCAGGCCATCCGATATGCCATAGTCAGGTAACTGACAGACGTCGAAGTGACTATGAAAGGGAACTCCACATCAACATCAACCACAGCGAAACAAATAACGTCAATAACGTTAATAATCATCAGTCTTTGCTAGCGCTGCTGAGACCAGGAGTTTCTGAACAATTTTCTTCCTATTATTTTCTATATTTTCTTTATGTTTTACCTGACATTTGCATAATTTCTGAGAGCAGAATTACCTGAGTTTGTGTAGATTACAGTCCGAATCCTTCAGTGAATCACAGAGAATCTTCACTCCAGAGTCTCTCAGATTATTATCGGACAGATCTAGTTCAGTCAGACGTGAGTTTGATCTCAGAGCTGAAGTCAGAGCAGAACAACCTTCTTCTGTCACTCCACAATAACTCAAACTGTGAAGAACAACGACACTCTTCAGTCTCTCAGTTCAGAAACACCAAGATAATAAACAACAAATCACTGACACTTCCAGACTGAAACTATTGTCAGCTTCACCTGGAAATAATATTCTAAAAATTGATTTTTCAGAGTTATTTTTTTCCACTTATTAAGTATTTACATTTTATTCAATAATGCTACACATTAGAGTGCTATTCTTTTTAGTTTAGTTGCTTTATTCAATTTTATAATAGTTTTTCTTTAGATAAAAAAGTGCCTAACCATTGTTAAACTATTGTGAGATTTCACTAAAAGATTTACACTAAAATGAAATAAACGTGAAACTTGTTTTACCGCAACTTCACAAACAAAAGTTTGTAATTCTTACAACAATACTAAATTTGAAACAATTAAAACTTGTATTTCATTTGCTTTGTTTATTAGATCTTCTATTTGCATATTTTCTTAGAGCAGAATTACCTGAGTTTGTGTAGATTACAGTGAGAATCCTTCAGTGAATCAGAGAGAATCTTCACTCCAGAGTCTCTCAGATTATTCAGAGACAGATCTAGTTCAGTCAGACGTGAGTTTGATCTCAGAGCTGAAGTCAGAGCAGAACAACCTTCTTCTCTCACTCCACAACATCTCAAACTGTGAAGAACAACGACACTCTTCAGTCTCTCAGTTCAGAAACATCAAGATAATAAAGAACAAATCACTGACACTTCAAGACTGAAACTATATTCACCATCAACTGGAACTAAAACTGTAAATCCTTTGTAGACCGATAATAAGCATTGGGCATGATATTTAAGTCAATAGTGGTAATTCTATTACTTTACTTTTTACTTTACAGTCATTTGGCAGACACTTTTATCCAAAGCGACTTACAAAAAAGACGAGCAAGTGAATCAATTTGTCTACAATAGGCTACAGTAGATGTCTACACAGGCTATATAAGAAAACTTACTAGACAGAACAGCATGACAGTCAGTCAACACAAGACAAATACTTTTTTTTAATCAGTGTTAAGGTGCTGGTGAAAGAGCTCAGTTTTTAGTGCTTTTTTAAAGGTCAGTGATGAAGCTTTGAACTTGATCCTGGCAGCAATTGGCAGCCAGTGCAGAGAGACAAGTAGTGGAGTGACATGAGTCCTATTATTGACAGCAATACATCTAACTTTGTTATCTAATTGTTTCATTTAATTTTGTATTTAACGGGACCTGAGTTATACTTATTCCTTTTATGTCTGTATGAATAATTATGTCCTTAATGTTTATTAATGTGTTTGTAAGGAATATCCCATTATTGGTTATTTCGTTTGCCTTCTGTGTCGTAAGCGATATGATTGGTGAGTGAATGATGTCATTCAAACAAATGGGACTCGATTGGAGGAGAGCAAATGAGGGGCGTCGCTTATGATCAGGAGGAAGGAGGATAGAGTAAAGAGGGGAGAAAGAACGTGGGTAAAGTTAGGTAACTAGACCCAAAGAAGGAGAAAGTGGCGTAGAAAGAGACCTGTGTTGTTAGACGCGTCGGATTTTGCCGTGGAATACCGGTAAAGTTTTACAATCAGTCAGTTAACTGCAGAGATGTGAAGTACTTGAGTAAATGCAACTGTTACAAAATGTTTGTAATTTTTACAACAATACCAAATTTGAAACAATTAAAACTTTTATTTTATGTGCTATTCGATCTTGTATTTACATATTTTCAGAGAGCAGAATTACCTGAGTTTGTGTAGATTACAGTCAGAATCCTTCAGTGAATCAGAGAGAGTCTTCACTCCAGCGTCTCTCAGTTTATTCCGAGACAGATCTAGTTCAGTCAGACGTGAGTTTGATCTCAGAGCTGAAGTCAGAGCAGAACAACCTTCTTCTGTCACTCCACAATTAATCAAACTGTGAAGAACAACGACACTCTTCAGTCTCTCAGTTCAGAAACATCAAGATAATAAAGAACAAATCACTGACACTTCAAGACTGAAACTATTTTAATTTAAACTGAGAGTAAAACTCACCATGAAAGTTAAATAGTGGACTTTTGTGCAATTTCCAAGTTGCTCAAATGTAGTATTATTCATAATAATAATAATAAAAGTTCTGTAGATTAATGAACAAACTGGAGAAAAGTAAAACATTAACTAACAAAAATAAACTTATTCTACACAAATGTCCAAACAGAAGGTTGATTCTGAGAGTTTCAGGTTAATAATTGTGAGTGTGACTTACTCAGCGGACGAAGATTCTCTAATGACGGGAAGAAGATTCTGAAGAACTCTGTCTGCTGTATCTCCTATTTTGATGAATTCTTCTAGACTAAAAACCTCAATTTTCTGCTGTGACGTCAGCAACACAAACACCGAAGCCCAACACTGTTGTTTGCGGTCGCAGGACAGAAGCGTTTCCGCTCAGAGAAACACGGGAACTGGATCAGCCAGAGAATAAGAGCTTTTATTAGCGGAACAGAGCGGAGACGTGGTAACTAACGTGGTAACTAAAGCAGGTAACTAACTCAACATTACACAAACACAGAGCCGGCCCGAGGCATACGCGGACTACACTGGTGCGTTCACGCGGGGCCCCCCAAGAATACATTAATTATATCGGAGATATAGTTTTCATTTTAAATATTATTCTATATGCAGGACGTCGTTAAGCGGGCGAAAGTTAGAAAGCTTTTAGGAGCCCGCGGGCATCATAAACACCGCTTTTCCGAGCATTCGACACCCCTCCTCTAGTTAACAATGTGGTACAATTCATCTGCTGCGCGTCTGATCGAAATATGAAAGTTAGAAAAAGCCTTTGCGCTCGTTCAAAACAGTTAAAGCGGCGACGTTCGAGAGAGAGAGAGAGAGAGAGAGCGAAAGAGAGCGATTACAGTTTGTTGTTCTGTTTCTGAGCAAAAAATGCCAAAAATACTTGGAATTACATGAGTTGGTTAATACTGTACAGCCACTATAGGGACAGTATCTAAATTCGGTTCTGCATTTGGGTTTTTGCAAAAATCTGCTTTAAAACAAAGCAAATTCGTTTAGACAGTTAAATGTCTAATAAAGCTGTTTACATTTTATTGTTTTGCTCTGATTAAAAGCAGTTTTGCAAGTCCTTTAAAACAATAACCATTTTGTAGAGGAGGGTAATAATTTTGTCCTCAACTGTGTATGTGTAATATTTTACTTTACTTTACTTTACATTGACAGTCATTGTCATTTTAATAAATATCATATTAGTATTGAAATTCAGTATTCCATGAGAAAACAACAAGCGGAAGAATTAACTGGAAGAATTGAACACATCTTTTCTGGACTGTAGGTGATAATCTTGTGGGTCAAAAAAAGGTGCAGGCTCGGCTGTTATAAGCTGCTTTTGTCCTAATCAAAAACCTTCAGACTTCACTCTACTGCAGGAGAGACGCCTGATGTGACCCGCGTGGTTGCTGCTGCTTCAGAGGATCTCAAAAGGTGCCTTAAAAATGTACTTGATTGTTGTTGTTGTTGTTATTATCATTATTATTATGTGCTTTGTCCAGTTAGCAAGGGGCCCCCAAGCAAATTCTGCCTAGGGCCCCTGAAGGCTTGGGCCGGCCCTGCACAAACACTTCAGTTTGTCCTCGTCAGGTTGTCACGGAGATTCCCTGGTTGTCAAACATGAAATTATTAACGCAAGGATGTGAAATATTCCACAATAAAGAACAATGCTGAAGTAAACCACATTAAATTCAATAATGTGGTTGTGATTGAACAGTGAGGAACACACAGAAGGTGAAACATACACATGTTAACGAAACACACAGTCTCCTACTCCAGAAAGACTTTCTTACAACTGTGAAGAAGAATAAATCTTACCATCATCACCGGATAGTTTCATCCCTTTGGTTTCTGGGAAAAAGAGCTGCAGAAGATCCAGAAGACTGATCCGTCTGTCATTCATCAGGTACTGAGCATTTGAGCGTTTGTAAGGCGCTTTTCACAGTTTTAACTGTCACGTGTGAATATGTAAGGAAATTGTTGCTTTTTATTCCTTTAATTGTCTGGTTGTTGGTGTTAAGTAAATGGCTGTGATTATCACTATGACAAAGACCAGTGGGAAAGCACATATGCGACAGGTTGATTCCTCTGAAAGGATGAGGAAACTAGTGATGTGTCGTTTGCGAACGAGTCGATTCTAAGAGCCGATGCTTTGCCGCGAGTGATCGGAGCCGATGCTTCAGTGGCTCTTTGTCAGTTCTGCTGAGAATCCGTGCACAGAAGAGCCAGACTATTTTTATGGGCGCACAATTCGGCCAATCATGTCCAAGAACCGATTAGACTCATACCAAGAGACTAACCATGCGAAAGAATTTCTCGGTTATATCATTTTCCTACATGTGCATGCGAATCATGTCAGGTTCTTCCTTCTTAGCGGTCCCACCAAATTCAGATAGATGCAGTACTTATATGAGGTCGTTTATTAACATATTTATACTGAATTGAGTTGATGCACAAGTTCTTCTCTGTTAACAGCTGTTAAATTGTGTGGAACTTGTTTATTTTTGTTGTTTTTTGTCATGTTTGATACAAAACATTTTGAGTTTAGACTTATTAAATACGGTAATGAGTTAAATTAAACTGAACTCATTCTTTAATTCATGAACTAATTCAATCATGAACTCATATTTAATTCATTACTTCAAATATATAATAATGAAAAATATATACATTAAATATAATAATGAATTAAATTAAACTGAACGTTTATTCCTGCTGTGCTTTCTTTGACAGTTTTAGTGATTACTGATGCATTTACTTGTAATGAAGCTCATTATATAAATGTGTAGAAGTAGCTTGGAATGTGGTTAAGCTAATTTTGCCGTGTTGTTGTAGCTTAGCTTTGCTACACTGTAGTGAAGCTACATTTATTGCAGGTTAGAAGCAGGTTAGAAGTACATTTTTCAAGTAGCTTGCCCAACACTGGTTTTGGTTAAGTTAAAGATAGCATTGCCAGTACAATGTGGGAAGGTAACACAACAACACTTCCAGTTACTCCTTTGTCCACAACCTTTCTACACGTCACCTAAACTTAAGGTTGTAAAATTTAATCAGTACATAATTCCAAATTAAAATACGTGATTTTAAGATATTACCACATGTGATTATACAAATTATAATAATTTATTCTAATAAAAAGTAATCATAATTATTTATACATAATAATTATTATTACAATCTTTTTTTCTAAAACCTAGTAATACTATTATGCCATTGTGAAGCTCATCAGCTCATGTTATTGCTTTATTGTAATTTGTAAAATTTGTACAAGTATTTTTACAAATACTGTATAAGTCGAGTTTGGATGCTTTCCTAAAATGGTTGTTCGTCAAACGTTTATCGTAGTAGTACTAATAATACTAATAATATCACTAATAGTATGTAGTTTCGCTTAGGCGTGTGTGGCGTTGTTGTTAACGACAGTGAATTGAATTGAAATAGCCTTTAATTGGATTAAAATTGGTTGATCTGAATGTAGCAAGGCCACCGGTTCGTTTGGGACGCAGAAGGCAGAGACGTGGGTAGCAAAAGTACAAAAATGAATTTATTAGATGTACAAAGGCAGGATGTAAAATAGTGACCAATCGCTCTACATAGGGGTCCGCTGCACGTTGCCAGAGCGAACGCGCGCACACACACGTCCCGCGCAAACACCGAACAGACGCGCACCTTGAGTCACGCGCGTTCACACACGCGCGTACAAGACTAAAATAAGGCGGTAGCGGAACTCCGCCCCACCAGTGGCGCCACGGTGGCAGCGCGACAACCGCGTGGTGTAGTTCTCTCTCTTTGTCTTCAGGGTAGCAACAAAACAGCGGCGCCGCCTAGCTCACCGCTGACAACACATGCTCTCCTCAGCTGGATAAGGGAAGTTGACAAGTCGCTCATACTCGCTGGAACTCCCAAGCAGAGTCCTGACCCAGCGCAGCATTCACGTCACGCCCGGCTGTGCTAAAAACAGCAGGTTAGCTCCAGCGTGAAGCACACATATACACACACGGGGCAGTGCAGCACTCGTGGATCTGCAAGCAGCGAACTAGCTACCGTCGACCGACGTACTTCCCCACACTCAAAAAAATGAATCAGGGCGTAGTTTATTATTAGAAATATTTTGATATTGAATGTCTTAACACGCGTATCCTCAAATTTCCTTACAAGTGGAGTGACAAAAAAAAAACGCTCTCATGTAATACCGCGTAGCTATTCCAATAAGAAGACAATCGGTGGTAACGCCCATGAAAATTGGAACTTGATACGACTGCTTCCATTTCTAATAGGAGACTTGATACCAGAGGATGAGCTTGCTTGGCAAGTAATATTGGACCTGAAGGAAATTGTCGAATTAGCTGTGGCACCTGTCCACACTGACGAGACAATAGCCTACCTTGATGTCAAAGTGTCTGAACACAGACATAGACTACATAGACACAGACATAGACATAGCTTAAGCCGGAAGTGAAGCTTTTACCGAAACATCACTTGAGCATTATGCACACCTGATTAGGTGCTTTGGGCCTCTTGTAGGTGTATGGACGATGCGATTTGAAGCTAAGCATAGCTTTTTTAAACAGGTTGCCCGACACACAAATAATTTCCGAAATATTGCACTTACACTGGCAGCCAAACATCAGCAATTTATCAGTTATCATCTGCATTCATGCAGTCTCAACAGATCGGATTTGGAAGTTACAAATGTGTCCATCATCCAGGTTGATGTTCTGAATAAGGATGTTGTGTTTGCTCTCAGACAGAAGTATCCCGATATCCGTCAAGTTCATCTAGCAAAAAGTGTTACCACTAGGGGCATTAACTACAAGCATGGAATGTTAGTGCCATGTGGTGGAATGCCAGAATTTGCCGAAATTCTCCAAATTTGCATAAGGGGAGATGAGCTGAGTTTCATTGTTCGCTTATTGTGTAGTTGGTATAGGGAACATTTTCGAGCTTTTGAGCTAACTTCGTCACCTGGTAAAGAGATTGCTCTTGTTCTACTCGAGGAGCTGACTGATTGTTTTCCACTTGTGCCCTATGCAATTGGTTCCAAGCGTATGGTCACTCTGAAGAGACATATTGTTATCAAAGGTGCGATTTACTTATTTAACTTGCAATGTATCCCAAAATTAAAGTAATATTTTGGCCATTTTAACATGAGTTATTTATTAATGAAAGCATTCGTATTCTATTTGGATCTGCATTCTAGATTAAAGTAGGATGGCTGGACCAGTTATCTTCCGAGTCCTTTTTGGAGGCGAAGATGATGCCAGGAAACGAACCATTGCATCCGGAATGCCGACATCTGTGGGGCACTTGAAATTAAGACTTACTTTGGAGTGACGGAGCACTTTAGGCTTCAATACAAAGATGTGGAGTTTGGGAATTAATTTATGAACCTCTCATCAATTTCCGCAATGCAAGATCGGACTACTTTGAAAGTGGTATACTTGCCTTGTGAGGCTCCAAGCACTGTAATATACCTAACTCCAGTCGATGAAAATCCCTGCTCTTCAATCCCGGTGACACCCTCCAATCCATCTGTCAGCTCCTTATCCCAAGATCCGAATGGTTCTTCATCTGTTGCCTCATTAATCAGCAGTGATACTGTCATTGTGTTTTCTCCTGAATCCTGGTCTTGCACTTGGCCTGAAGTCTTTGGAGTGCCACGCTTTTCCTATTGTTCTGAGATGCAACTCTAGAGGGGAAATGATCATTTCAATGAAAATGGTACTGTCCTATCTCTTACCCCAAAAATCAGATCTGATATTCTTGAGGGCCTTGCAGAAGAAATTATTAAGTACACTGCATATCCAAGGGATGATCAGTTTGAAAAGGTGGCTGAGGCCTTGATACAGACCCATCCATGTTTGCGTGAGAAAGGAAGTCCCAGTGGGTGTGCAGGATGGAAGCACTACATGAAAATCAAAATGATGAACTTTCGCACCAAGCTCGGCCGAGCTGGACACCCAGAAGTGACCATCAACTCACTCAAAAAGAAACAGAAAGGCCAGGGAAAGCCTGCCGCAAACATAAAAAACCTAGACGGGCAGAGGTTAATTACTGTCCAAACCATCCAAGAGTTGAAACCACTGACAGCCTAGAGGCAGAAAGGGTTGCTCTTTTGACAGAGGCAAATAAAAAGAATAACGACGTCATTATCAAAGAAAAGATGCATCGAACCTTCTCATACAGACGTCAAGAAATTCTTCAGGAACCAATGATTACGGTGTTCCGAAACAGATGGCCAGCACTATTCCAAGTTGAAGAAGTAAGTGTTGAAACCCATGTGTTTACATGGAAATATATAATATGTATATATTAAAATTGTAACATGCCTTGTTACAATTAAGTACTGTGCATCTGATTTGCTCTTTTTCCCTCTTTTGTTTTCAGATCAGCTTGGAGTTTATGCGCATCACAACGGTTCCTCTGTTATCAAAGTTCTACGGTAATTTGGACAAGTACTCGGCTGACCTGATGAAGGTTGTCCGGCACAAAGGAGGACTTGCCGGACAGAAAATAAGCAAGATTTTGTCACAGATTTCTGAAGTAAGTGTTTGTTAGAACTGTATTGCATCGTGTATTCCACTAGTTACTCTTTTATTAAAAGGTTTTACACACCTCTTTCTGTGACATGCACATGTAGGGACACCATTTTTTTCAAAGAGTTAAACTAAATTAATTTGGATGTAGTGAGGACATCTCAATCTCTCTCTGTCCCAAAGAGCCTCTACTCTCCAATCACTTAAACTGAACTATATGTCAATTACTAATGTTGTTTGTTTTTCATTTTGTTACACGTTTTCGAGAATGAAGACATAAACCGCAAGCGTGATTGTATCCTGAGCAGCCTGAGTGTCTACTTAAACGAGGATTTAGAGACACTTGTCAAAGAATATGTGGTAAGTGTAGGTTCACATACTTTTAAAATTGTTTTGTATTACTGTGGACAGTAGTGTTCCTTATAATTGGCATCACAGGCTAGAATTGCGGTTTTCACATGCGTGTATCTGTTATTGGCGACACTCAATTTACATCTTGCAGTCTCTACTAATGTGGTCTTTCAAATCAGATGTGTTTAAAGAGAAGTACATCCTGTGCAGTTCTAGGGGTCTTCACAACAAGGGTTAAAAAACCAACCTTGAGGTAGACTATGATCATAGTTGGGAATAACTCTTTCCCTTTTTTTTATTCTCCAGGACTGTGCCAGTTCAAATGCGGAGGCTGAAATAGCCCAGACAAGCATGGGCATCTATGTTATTCGGACAGAGGGTGCTGGACTTGCAGACGGACCGACTGATGTTGGCGTGGTACTTGAGGGGGTCAAAGTTTTGCCCAACCTGCAAAGTGTCGCACATGGATGTGTGATGCTGTTTGGCCTCATGTATGCTCTTAACCTCAATTATCCCAAGAACCTCAAGTGCACATTTGAAACTATCCAGAAAATCATAATGGAACTGGATTGTAGGAAGCTGTCTCCTAAAGTACAAGCCTTGAAAATTAAGATGCTTCAGTGATTTCCTAAGCCTTTTTTACTTTGAATCAAGTATGTTTATTCCAATGTTGAAACGTTTGGTCCAAACATTTGTTCTTTGGACTGTTTAACAGAGTGAATTGCAAAATGGCAATATTTGAGTTCAAACTTTAGTTATTTATTTAGTTTTTTTATATTTCGTACCGAGTGGACCTTTTATACTGCTATGCTTATTAGTTTAATGTGTTTAAGACTTGGAAGGTTTCTGTGGTTTAAGTTGTTCAAAATATGCCTTGAAGCATTAAAAATCTTGCACTATTGTCTGTTGCTTTTCATGGGTTCACATTTGGTTGCATCTTGTGATTAGGGAGGGGATTTTGAAGGAATAAAACATATATTCAGTTTAGGAAATTGTATTTACCAATAACACGTATCAAAACGTATTTACAGTAAATTGGGTTTAGGATGTAAGAAAACATATTCTTATTTCTAGAATGTTAAAAAACGATTGGATTTATTGATGCAATTACATAAACATCCTTTTTGCTAAATTCATTTACATATAACTTGTTAATAACAATCACATAAAGTTTGTTCTTTTGGTTAGGCGGAAATTCTGGAATTGAAATGGATGGAAAGTTTATATGCAATCCAAATGCATAAGTCTTAATTGTTATGCCGAAATACTTTTGGAAGTGGGTTTTGGTTTGGAGTTTATGGAATAAAATCAATGAATCCAATTGGTTTTTAACACATAATAAATATGTAATTGAATCACTACACCCAATTAGTTTTTAACACATAAGAAATATGTAATTGAATCCATACATCCAATTGATTTTTAACACATAAGAAACAAGTAATTTTATCAATAAATCCAATTGATTTGGAACATAAGAAATATATAATTGAATCAATAAATCCTATTGGTTTTTAACAAATAAGAAACATGATTGTAATTATATTTCTGAGGTGTGAAAAACGAATTGGATTTATTCATTCAATTACATAAATATCATTCATGCTAAATTCATTTACATATAACCTGGAAAGAACAATCGGATAAAGTTTATTAGTTTGGTTAGGCCAGAATTATGTAATCTGAATGGATGCAAATTGTATATGCAATCAAAATGCATAAGTCTTGGTTTTTAGGCCTAAATATTTCTTTGAGTGCAGGGCTCACAGCCTGCAAGCCGTGACATACCAGCAGCAGCAACAATCATGACCGGCTCCAGGTGGTACTAGGAGCCTTTAATTGCGGTGGCAATTGATTTCATTGGCCACCGCCCCAAATCACAGGGAGTTAACATCCTCACCTTGCTACATGAAGTTGATCCATTACTGTGGAAGGCTCACAAGGAGAAATGTCCTAGATATTTTTCAGGCACAAAATATCCTTTGCTGTCCAGTCAGCAACTGTTTCAAGCTCGCGCCTGTTTCAAGCTCTCTGTTTATCTGATGCCGTGTGAAGAGGAAGTATTATTATCCCCTGTGCAGCGACCCAGCATTTTGATTGTGTCTGTTTCTTGGACCACGCTATCCCCCAGGAGCTAAGAAGGAGAAGACGAGGAAGGAGGCTGGAGCACAATGTCGGGTCTAAAAAGAGACGCTACAGACCAACCCTTCCATCTATTGTAATGGGAAACATGAGATCTCTATCCAACAAGATGGACGAACTAATTGCTCTTACTCAGCATCATCAGGATTTTTGGGAAAGTGTTTACGGAGTTATGGCTAACTGAACTCACACCGGACACAGCTTTTACTCTGGATAGATTTCAACTAGTGTGTGCAGACAGAACCGTTGAGAGCAGTAAGCGGAAAGGTGGAGAACTTGCAATTTTTGTGAACAACAGATGATGTAAACCTGATCACATTACTATTAAAGAACAGATCTGCTGTAGATCTGACATTGAGCTGGTAGAAATTAGCATGACGCCGTACTATCTGTCCATGTCGATCTGGAAAGACAAGTTTCCGGAACACATAACGGTCACGTTGCTCCGCCCAGAAATAGTCTTGGTATCAAAGGCAACAAAGCAAGTAGTCTTGATAGAGCTCACTGTTCCCTGTGAAGACCAATTTGAGGAGGCTAACCAGCATAAGAGGGCTAAATATGCTGAGCTGGCTGAAGAATGCATGTCAAGTTCTCCCGTTGTTTGCCCTGTTTGCCTGAACTTGATAAGAGGCCAATCAACTTTAAGTTTTTGAGGAAACAACTCAAAGCGTCGTCTTCAACAGTTGGAGTTTATTGTTGTAGATTGACTCAATGCTTAGCTTATTAACCTATATGAAAATCACAAAATCATCATCAAAATCAAAATGAATTAATCAGATGTATTTAAATGAGCTTAAGTAAACAATGGAAAGTACAACAAATACAATAAATCATCAATACTTTTTACAACAAACAAACGACTCAAAGCAAGCATTTAAAAAGCAAGCAATCACATTTCCTGAAACCACAGGAAAACAATACAAACAATGTGGAAGCTTTCTTACCAGCAGTGTCTCAAAGTTGATTGCACAAGGTAAATATGTCTCAAATATGTCTTCTGAGCAAGTTAAATCCAGTTAAATGCAGTTAAATGCAGTTTTAGTCAGCAAACAAATGCCAGGAACAGCTCTGAATCACTCCCTTCCTCTACAGATTTTGGAATGCCCAATTAAACACCTGGTGCTGACCTGCGTCACTGGTTCGAGATTGACAGCTTGACTGTCCAATCGGCTCGCAGATCAGCACCTGGGCCAATGCTGGGAACCAGACTGATCTCCCTTTGATAAATGCAATGCTCACCAAACAAAGTTCAGCTTTTGTAAATAGACAACCAAAATATTTACATTTTTATAAATCAAAACAAACAAACATTTACATTTTGCATTGCTGTTTTTTTTTTTTTTTTTTTTTTTGCTTGTCTTTACAATGCAAGAGCAAGGGCTGGAAAGCACGCAACAAACCAGTTGAGATAGGTTGTCAAGGTTTTGCTGGTCACTCAGTGCATCGTACCCCATCAAACTCTTGGGAATAAAAGGTCAGCTGTGCAAACGAGCCATCAAGAACATCATTGAGGCGGCAGAGAAAGCCTTGAGATGGCTGTGGATATGAAGGGGGGAGCTGTGGAGCAGTAGGCCACTTGACACCCTGATCACCCCTGACTGGGTCGCTTGTGTGAGTGTGTCTGATGATCTGTGAACCAAAACACCCCATGACCACGGGTTCATCACTGAAGATGTGTCCAAGTAGCACCAGCAGGCGTATCGTGTACAAAGGAGAGCTACCGTGGTATACCCCGCATTGAGCCCATGATGGCGGCGCACCTCTGCATCGGCGCTCAGTGGGGTGTCTCCGCTCTTCCTTCTAAGCCCTACTGCATCACGGGGGCAATTGCAGCTTATGAGACTGTGGTTTGGTCGCGCCCCATCGCCCCCTGTGGCTCAATTTGGCGGATATGAGGGCGGAGGTCCGCCGCTCGCTTTGGATGTGGCGGTGGCTCTCGTCGATGGATGCTCTGAGGAGGATAAGAGCTCGAAAGCCTTCGGTTGAGTGTTCCACAGGCGGGAACCGTGCCAGCAGAGGAGACACAGCGATGCACACACACAGCGATGAGAGCATCGCCAGGGGATTGCGTGGCTCGCTGGGCCGATCTCCCAGGCGTTTCCCGGTGGATTTTAAACACGATTTCTCGGGGTACACACTCCAATTTTGCCGCAGGCCTCCTCAATTTGGGGGTGTTGTGCAGACGCGGGTGACGGAGCAAGAGGAGACGCTGCTGCGGGACAAAATTGCCTCGCTGCTAGCCAAGGACGTGATCGAGTCAGTGCCAGACTAGGAACAGCTCAGCTGTTTGTGCAGCCGTTGTTTCCTCGTTCTGAAGCAGTGTTGCCAACTCCTCAGCAAGGAAAGTCGCCATTGGCTGTCCAAAAAGTCGCTAAAAGTCGCTAGATGACGTCATATCATAATTTACATACTAATTTGCATATGTATTGCGTAACACGTATTAAATACAACATTTGTCAAATATTGCTGATTTACACAGTGTGTGTGTGTGTATATAGCCAAAATAAAAAATAATAGTAGTAATAATAATAATAATAATATTATAATTTAATATTTAATATATATTTTTTCCATCTAGCCAGCTTGTCACAGAGTACACACACAAAGAGGTAAGTGACTGAGGAAGTTCGAGTTAAATGCAGTGATCCATTTGTGTGCAGTTACTGTGCTTATTTTAGACAAAGTACATTTTACATTTACTGTGCATCATTACAAGCCACGGCGGAGTTAGCAAGCGGCGGCTGCGCATGCGCGATTCGTTTGCAATTGGGAGACAGAGAAAAGTGTCTCACTAGAAATGCGGCTGAGAGTGTGTGTGTGTGTGTGTGTGTGTGTGAGAGAGACTCGCCTGTCACTAGTTTAAGATGCGGAAGGCGCAGCAGAAGCTATCACTGACGGCAAATTGAGAAGTGTAAGAACAGTACGGTCAAATCAAAGTCTCCAAAAGTCGCCAGTCACAGCAAAAAAACTCGCTAGATTTGTCGCTAGTCGCTTTTTCAAAAAGAAGTCGCTAGGGGGGTCTGAAAAGTCGCTAAATCTAGCGACAAAGTCGCTAAGTTGGCAACAATGTTCTGAAGAGAAATGACGCTTTGAGGCCGATCTTAGATCTGACACGGCTAAACAAGGCACTGGTCAGGCGCGCGTTCAGATCTTGACGTTTGTTTAACCGCAGGATTTTTTCATTTTAGTCAATCTCAAGGATGCAAGATTATTGTACCATTCTTGATTGAACAGTGGGACACACACAGAAGGTAACGCAACACACAGTCTTTTACTCCAGACTTTCTCACAACTGTGAAGAAGAATTCCTACCATCGTCACCGGATAGTTTCATCCCTTCGTGTCAAAAGTATTCTGTATTTCTGTTATTGAGCGAATATAAGCTTCTACTGTAGCACGTCTGCCTACTCACCATTGTTTAACATTATATAGACGCACACGCACCGCTGCATAAAGACGGTGTTTTAGCTTTTTTGTGATTGTTCCTGACGCGAAATATGGAAAAATGGGGGCTTATAGTTACGCGCATATTTGAAATCGCAGATAATAAGCACCCTGCCTGTTTTTGAGCGTCGAAAATTCGGAACAAAAAGGGTGGTTAAATTCGCGTATGTGTATTTTTAAATTGTTTATTGGTGGTTTTATTTATTTCTCCATCATTGCAATACATTGCATACATTGCTTACATTTAATTGTAAATCAATTTGTAGTGTTATGGGTTATTTTATTGCTGTCAGATAGCCTGATGTTCATGTCGAAACTTTAAAACAAAAACACATCGAATTGTGATCTTTATTGTCAGCAAAAAAAAAAAAATTGGTGATTCTCGTTTCATCCAGAGTGCAGCACAGCGTCTCGCAGCATCATCATCACACACACTAGAACCCAAGCGATGGCTTGACTAGACAGCAAGAGAACTATTGCCACGTCGCTCCAGGTCCATTCAGGATTCACTTTCCGCTGATCAGCCGCTGAAACGAAAAATACATCGTTGGAACATGAGCTTACATTTGTTTGAAGACTTAACTTTTCTTGCCGAAAAATAATTATTGAACAATTAAATATTTGGCAGAATAGTTAGGAGACTTTTCGGCATTAGGTGTTTTTTGACCTTGCTGAATGATAGGAAAGCCACACACACACACACACACACACACACACACACACACACACAAACACGTTCATTTCATTTGCTGAGTGTGTGAGAGTTTTTGAGCTGCAACGAATAGTCAACGTAGTCGACGTCATCGATTACCTAAATATGTTGCCGCAGAAAAAGGCAAGTCAATCCATCGCATTTTTCATGTAAAAAAAGAAATTATTTCAGCTTTGTGCTTTCATGTTAGTTGTTGATGTTCAAAAAATAAATGATCAAATAGAAGATCTGTTTCCTTAAATCATTTAAAAAGTAAATAAATAAAAAAATCTAGCCACACCCCTGAGTTTGTAGACATGATAACTTTTTTGCATTACAATTTTGTGTTATTTCATTGTTTTATGATGGACAATTTATTTTGCACATTAATACTTAAAAGTCAATCTTACTGAATTCATTTTTCACTTATTTTGTGTTAAGGACATCTAATTTATGTTGTGTAATTTTTATGTCTTTAATTTGGCCTAAATTTAGTTTTTGTAAGGGATATTGAAACATACTATGTGATTATGTACAAGCTTTAGTTTTTAAATCACTTTGTTTTTGACTTAATTTAAATACACGGGTGGGGTTATCTTTAATCAGTTTGGCCTTTGTTTTTAAAATAAAAGACAGTGTTAATTAAAAACCAAAAAGCATGTTTATTTTATAATCTTTTACGAACAAATAACTGTAAAAAAATAATTGTAGATTAATTGGAAATAGATAAAATAATTTAATAATTTAATTCAATAAATTGTTTTTCCATTTGCTTACCGTGACAGTCACTAATGTCTGACAAGACGCCGTTTTTAACCTTTTGTTCATTCTCCGCCCTGCAAAACAACGAGAAATAACAAAAAAATTAGAGCGCATCATAATTACTAGTACGCAAATACGCTTGTTCAGAACATTTCAGCAGAACAATTTCCTAGTTGGACCAAAATTTGAAAATGCAAAAAAAAAAACCAAAGGCTGAAAACCATTTGTCTATGTTAAGTATTTATTAGTGCTGTCAAAGTTAACGCGTTGACGCATGCAATTAACTTGAAATGCTTAATTGCGTCAATTTCTTTTTACGTCGTTAATCACGGTTGCAGTTTTTTTCACTTTCGGTTTGGGGACGTGCAATGAATAGAACCAGAGAGCCGTGCTCGTGTCACCAGGTGCGGCTCATTAGGATCAGCAGCGCACAGAGAACGAACTGTAACTTAATAAATGCTTATCACTCTAACATGAAACATGTCTACATAAAGCTTAGAATGTCTGTTTTTAAATATAAGTGCAAGTAAATACAGTGTTGTCTGTTTATCTAATCTCTATGACTCTAAAGCGGCGGCTTGTTGAACAGAGATTTGATCCGACCGAGTATTCTGACCAGCAAGTTATTTGCAGTTGAAAAGGAACTGCGTCTGTAAAAAGAGAAAAGCAGGTCGAGTCACAGTTTATTCAAGAATGTTCAAAACAACAATTTGTTAAAATTAAATTTTAAATTCACTTTGACAGCAGTATTATTGACCAAACCTTTTTACTACGAGTAACGGCCTGAACCTGCGATATTGTGACAGATTATAGTTTTCACAGATTTGTCCTAGGCAACAGTCCTAGGCGTGTTCAGCAAACCTGTCCGCGTTTTAAAAAATAAAGGCCATGAAGATGATATTGCTGATGAGGACCGACCTCACAATAGCATCGATGCGCTCACAGCCTCCGTGTGAAGTCCAGCCACAGTAGGGGTCTCTAGATCCAACGCACCTGGGAAAACAGAAACATTCCGTGTCAGCGTTCACTTGTCGAAAAATGTCGGAAAATATCCACTTGTCAAGATGTGAACGTACTTTTGACAGGATTCGTGTCGCTCGCAGTGGCTGAGTGGGAGTGTGACCACGCAGCCGGAGAAGCCCACGAACAGTGTGTGTGTGTCTTTCTCCAGGCGGAGAGAAATAATTTTGCGGTCGTCTTCTTTGCCGGAGAAGCACCTGGTAGAAAGGCACAATCAAGACAAGTCGGGTCATCGGAAATCGCGAAGTGAACAGCTGAAAAAGAGCAGAATAATGTTTCGACTTTTCCGAAGAGTAGAGTGCAGAGGTGTAAAGAGTACCAGACAGCCATACTTGAGTAAAAGTACAGATAGTTGTTATAAAAATTACTCCATTTGAAAATGACAAGTAACATGTCACCAATTTCAAAAACTCAAAGTAGCAAAGTACTTGAGTATTTTACTCTCAACTGAATTTAGGCACCGAAAAAATGGCAAGAGATGTGAAAACAAACTCTATTCATGAGCTTTTGTTTTCTAACACAAGCGAAACACCTCAATGTTTTCAAAACGGTAGAACAATGTTAAACAAAGAACACTGATGAAGGACAAGCGTCTATTCAAATGTAGCGGAGTAGAGAGAACAGATACTCAATCACAAATGTTGTCAAGTATAGAGTAGAAGTTGCTTTTTTTTGACATACCTACAAGTACAAAGTAGCAAAAAACACAAGTAACAAAGTCCCTTTACTAAGGTTCTTTACACCTCTGGTAGAGTGTTTATTGTTCCTGTTTGATTACTGATGTTAAAGATGCGTAAAAAAAAGCCAACGTTTGAACGCAGCCTCCACCAATACAAACTTTAGTTTGGCTCGTAGCGAAGCAGTCGAACTAACAGAGATTGCTCGTGTGAGGAATCTATAGATATGAAGCTAAACGCCTTCTGATTGGCTGAATAGTCATGAGTTTTTCCTCAAAATGTAAAGTCTAGCTTTTTGCTAGCGTGAAAAGGAGGAATCGATACTTTGAAACCAAAAGGTCAAAACTTTTGAGTCACTACTTTCTTACGTAGCGATTGATACCAATTGAAATAAAAAGAAATGTGCAACGAGTTTGGCATTATTACAACAATTATATTTACAGTAAGTAGTTTCTCAGAGCTTACTTTTTAAGTAGAACATACTTCTTGTTTTAAGTAGAACAAAAATCTTGAAAAAAATCAGCCTGACGTTAATTTAACAATCATTAGTGGTTTGTGCTTTTTAATACAACCAATTTTTCTAAAATTTTTGAAAGTTTGATTACTAAAGACTTGATTAGCAGAAGAACAATATTTTCATTTCTTTCCTCACATAGATTCCACTCATTAAATCATTTTTTAAGACCTTTAACAACCAGGAAGCAACAGCTTCTCACGGTCAGAAAATTTAACAGAGTGAAATTCACCTCAACCTCATTCTGAAGAGGAGCAGACACATTGATGGTGAGACAATTATTCACACTATTCAAACAAATATTGTCATCTTCTAAGATAAATCGCTTCAATTTATCCTTGTTATAACGTAACAGTTTATGTAAAAATGTATGTGCTTTATTTTAAAGTTTATAAAGAGTTAAAGAACGGCAAGCAACACATGCAAGCTTCTCATTGGCTCTCCCAAGAAACAAGCTCGTCTGATGATTTGGAGCTGCTGATTCTCTTTCCTTTAAATTAAGCACTTTCCTCTTAACGGTCACTATTTGAACGTTTTTTTACAGTGTACACTAGATGCTTCCACTGTATGCATTCATCTCAGCTAAGCATCATACAAACGTTCCTACAACATCAACGACAGGAACATGAGTGGTGAAACCAAATCTGCACCAAAATTGTATTTTTCTACAAGATTCGGAGACGTTTTGTAGTGAGGACGTACTTGGATTGGCTGAAGACGTCGATCTCGTCCAGCAGGACGCTGTCGTTCAAGGACACTAGAACTGTCAGGACAATTCCAGCCTCGGTGCCGATGAAGAGCACGGTGTCGTTCCCATCGCGTCCGGCGCCGTCGTCCACCACAATCGCCGTCAACTTGTGCCTACAAGACAAAGACACGTGGAGACGCTTTACCAGACGCATGAAACCAGACTGAATCTCATGGTCAATTTTCCAATGCCAATACACCTGAAACGCATTTGGACTGTGTGGAACTTTCTTGCTATGAGGCGGCAGCACTACCCACTGCTCCATGTGCCCCCGAAAGGTCATTTCTACACGCTATCAGTGCCGGTTCTACATGGGCTGGCACCCTGGGCGAGACTCTCTTTTTTTGACATGTTTTTAACTAGTGCTGTCAAAGTAAACGCGTTAACGCACACGATTAATTTTAAGTGCTTAATCGCATCAATTATTTTTAACGCCATTAATCACAGTTGCTTTTTTTTTACTATCGGTTTGGACACGTGCAATGAATAGAACCAAGAGAGCCTGCGCTGTCTTCAGGTGCGGCTCATTAGGATCAGCAGCTCACAGTCATTGAGTTCAGGTGTTGTCACTTAAACGCAAAGTGTTTAAGTGACACTGACCTACTTTCCTCTCAGCAGCAACACAGATACAGTTCCTTTTCAACTGCAAATAACTTGCTCTGTTCAAAAAGCCGAAGCTTTAGATTCATATGGATTAAATAAACAGACAATACTGTATTTACTTATACTTGCTTTTAAAAACAGACATACTTAGCTTTAAGTAGACACGTTCATGTTTAGAGTGATAGGTATTTATTAAGTTAAAGTTTGTTTTCAGCTAACAGAAAAGGCAAAACACGCTTCACGTTTTAGTTTTATTATTATTACTATTATTAATATTTTTACAAAAAACACAACGTCCTGTTTTTATTAAAAGTGTAACCTAAAGTTGTGTACTTCAAACTTATATATAGATAACACTTAAATGTAAGACCAAAATTGACTTTTTTGTGTGTTTTTTTTGGGTTAAAAAACAAAGACGATAAATAGCAAATGGATCAAAGATTTAACTAAATTATTTTACAGTAGTTAAACTAGTGTTTGGTGTTGAGTTTACATTCATTTACATAATTACACCTCAATTTCCAATATAACAAGCATCATTAATCGCGATGACTTTGGTCAGTACAATCAACAAGTTAAAAAATAGTAATAGAGTTTACAGACCTATTTTTAACATAAAGTGCACCCGATTGTAAGGTGCAAAAAAACGAAACCAATCAGAATCAATTCAGAATTCAGAAGTTCTCACCTCATCCCTCCTTTATTCTCCACGAACAATTGGCTTTTGTTTAACCACGGTTGGTTTCCAATGGATGGGACGGATGCGTCCACAAGCTGGTGAAGCCTTTGAAGAAATGAAAAAAATGTTTAAGAACAAAACGACACAAAAATGTCCGACCATTTCACTTCCTGTGACTCACCTGCCGGCGATGAACAGCGAATCACGTGTACGGAACACGGGGAACCGCCGGAAATCTGCAAAACAGTCCCATGAGACGTTATTCGGCGTTAGAACCATCAGAAACCGCATTTCGTCATGTCAAGTGGTTGCGGAGAATCTGTTTCTATTCGAATCCATAAAGCTATCGGGTGCACAGTTTAGAATAAAGGAGAAAATAGGGAAAACGAGCAAAATATAAGCTTAATAGCATTGTCTGTATCCATGTCATCAATAAAGGACTATAAATAAAGTGTTTTATATAATATGTTTTAATATGTTTAAATATACAATTTCAAAATGTATTCATTTTGTATTCATCTATTTCAAAAAGTTCCAATATAAGGGACATTTTTAAATATGTTTTTAACATAATCATGCATATACTGTTAAAAACTGTTTCATATATTAATTTTAGAATTGAGTTCAGAAATCATTTTTTTTATATGATGATGATTCTTTGCAACAATCTAGGTTTTCTAGTTCAAGTTCGAGTACACGTTTATTTATGTAGCGCTTTTCTTAGTTCCAGACCAACGCAAAGTCACTATTGGATATTAGGGAAACAAGAGTCTTTAAAGAAGAAAAATGTCCATTGTTCATCTGTGTTCAAAATTTAGGGAAAAAAAGAGTCCGAAATAAACAGTAAAAAAAGAGTAAAATAAAGAAAAGGAAAAAAAGAAAAATATTCTCTGCTTGTCAAGTGTGCTTGGGTGTCTTGAAAAGCGCTGATAAATAAAAATCATTATTATTATTATATTAATAATAATAATAATTATTATTATGATCATAATTATTATTAACTCACTGCGTTGGTCCACACTGACAGAAGAAACGAGTTCTTGAGGGAGTCTCTCGGCCTCCAGATGTGACACCATCATCACCAGCATCATCATCATCATCAGCAGGTCACTGGTCAGTACTGGCCGCCCCATCATCACCGGCACAAACGTTGCCTGAAACACAAAGAAAGGGCGTGGCATTTTTATCTACCCGTGATCTGAGGCTCATCACTCGTTCAAGCTGCTTCACTAAAAAGATTAGAGTGTTCCCTGTGTGTGTGTGTGTGTGCGTGTGCGTGTGTGTGTGATTTCTGATGCAATGCAATGTTACGACTGTGCCCAATATTCAACAATGAAACAATAAATGAGAATGGATGTTGCACCACGTATAATATGTAAAATTAAAAAAAAATTGTTTTAATAAAAGGTGTTGGTTCGTTAAATTAACTATTAGTATAAATAATAACAATAATAAGAATAATAAAAATAATTAATACTTATTATAACAATAGTCAGAACAAAAACAACAGCAAAAATTACTGTTATTGTAATTCTATCTGTATTCCTAATAATAACAACACAATTAATAGCATTAATAATAATAATATATCATAGCATTAATACTTAATAATAATAATAATCTATTGCATTTTTAAGACACATTATGAGACCCTCAAGGTTGACGTACAAGAAATGACTTAAAAATACATAAACATTTCTCACTGAAACAGCTAATTAGCATTAACATTGATGTTAATATATACTACTAAATAAAAACGGACAATTATATCTCTCTTAGAATGTACATTTTAACGCTGTTAATTTGACAATCATACCAAAATAAAGCGTTTTGGTAATAAAGCGTACACAGAACAGAAAGGATGCATATTAGTGAAGTTTAAACATGTTCGACGGATGTTCACAAAATGGACAATTTGCACGACAGTAAAGATGATTTTCTGCCCAGTGACTTTATCCTGAGAGTGTTGTTTTAATATTCAGGAACTTTATCGAGACGTTCACGTTTATAAAAGCGGATGAACGCACGTGCTCGCTTAATGTGAAGTCAGGAAACCTACCGTTTCTTTCTTAATAGTTTTCAGACAAATAAATATATAAACAGAAAACACTTCATCATAAATACAGTACATACCTTGTTGCTTGAAAGCGTTTAATGGAACTGCGGGAGAACGTTGATGTGTTTCATGAAGCTTCGGCGTAACTAGGAAACGAAAACTTAAACAAACAAAACGAGCGGCCCCGCCCACTTTCCTTACTCCCGTCTGTCTGGTGTCTTTGCGTATTAATATTGTAACAATTATGACGTATGTGGGTTTAAAACAAAGCAGGGCATTTCAGTCATCCGTATACTAAAATGAAATAAAAAATATTTAAAAAAAAAAAACGTGCTACTTTGAAAACAACAATTAATGGCGACGGAGTTCAGAACATACAACGTGTATTCATTTTCTTCTTCTTCAAAATCTATTTTTATCCTAATTCCGCATAGTGACTTTGCGTTGGTCTGTGACTAAGAAAAAGCACTATATAAATAAACTCGAACTTGAACTTGTTTGAACAAAAGTGTCGCGGAGATCTAGTGACGCACAAGCGCGAAGACATATATTATATTATTTTATAATGGTAGCGTTTGCTATTCTTAACAAAAAGCCACAAGAAACGTTTAAGTTTGATCAAACTATTATCTTATTTGAATCTTGTTGAAAAACCATTTTCGCAAGTAGAGAACGATTGGACAAATCTCACCTCACAACCTTTATTATTATTATTATTATTATTATTATTGTTGTTGTTGTTGTTGTTATTGCTGTTATTGTTGTCGTTGCTGTTATTATTAATATTTATTTATATGTATTAAAAACAACACCCGTATTTAACCCATACGACGTCACGCGACCGAAAAGAACCAAGCGGCGGACAACTGACCGATGGCTTTTATTTTGACACACGGCGGGGGCGTTCGCGCACCGAAGACGTCACATCCTGCGCGAGGCGGAAGTCGGCGTCCCGTCTCCAGTCGGATCAACATCAGCTCAATAACAGCGCGGCGTGTGATGGAGAGATACTTGGAGATGGAGACGGACAGATGATTGAGATGGAGGTGATGGAGGCGGCGGCGGAGGAGGAGGAGGATGCTAATCACAACACTCGCGTGTGTCCGGACTCGGACTCCTCCAGCAGCGACGCGGGCGAGTCTGACGGCTCCACCGGCCCCGCGCTGCTGCTGCTCCCCGGCTCCACCGGCTCCAAGTTCCGTGAGTAAACCTGGAGTAAACCTGGAGTAAACCTGGAGTAAACCTGGAGTAAACCTGGAGTAAACCTGGAGTAAACGTGGAGTAAGACAGTCCTAGACGTGAACGTCTCTCTCACGCACGCGCGCGCGTCATACTTACATACGTCATTACGCCGTTGTGATTTTTCCATGAAGTTTGGCGTAGCGACAATAACACGCGACGTTCTACACGGCCGCCGCACTGCTGAGGAGACTGATGGACGGACAGACTGGAAGAAAGAATGTATAGAGCGATAGACAGACAAAAAGTATAGATAGAAAGAGAGAGAGAGAGAGAGACTGACTGACTGTCTGACAGACAGACAAACTGAAAGTACAGATAGATAGTTAGATATAACAACAGCTAGATAGATAGATAGATAGATAGACAGTGCAGATAGATAGATAGACAGATAGATAGATAGATAAACGGATGTATAAATAAACAGACATGTATATATATATAGATAGAACAACAGATAGATAGACAGACAGACAAACTGAAAGTACAGACAGATAGGTAGATAGATAGAAAGTGCAGACAGACAGACAGATAGATAGACAGATAGACAGATAGATAGATCGATAATGCAGACAGACAGATAGACAGATAGACAGACAGATAGATAGATAGATAGATAGATAGATAGATAGATAGACAGACAGACAGACAGACAGACAGACAGACAGATAGACAGATAGATAGATAGATAGATAGATAGTGCAGACAGACAGATAGACAGATAGATAGATAGATAGATAGACAGACAGACAGATGACAGACAGACAGATAGATAGACAGATAGATAGATAGATAGAAAGTGCAGACAGACAGACAGACAGACAGACAGACAGACAGACAGACAGATAGATAGATAGATAGATAGATAGATAGATAGATAGATAGATAGATAGATAGATATAGAAAGTGCAGACAGATAAAAAGTGCAGACAGACAGATAGATAGATAGATAGATAGATAGAGATAGAAAGTGCAGACAGATAGATAGATAGATAGATAGATAGAGATAGAAAGTGCAGACAGATAGATAGATACTTCTCCTATTGTGTATTTGACCTTTTCATTGCCATCCTTCATTAATCCGCCCTTTAGTGATGTTTGCCAAACACACGGGAAAGCACGTTTTGCCTTCAGAAGGTAACTCTGTAAATTACTGTACAGTTACGCTGATTAAGCCAAACAAACTCATTTACCTCAGTGTGAAAGGACAAGAATCTTGTAGAATTCCGGAAAATGCGACTTTGTAGGTTTGTGTGGCTTGAAAATGTCGTTACATGTTGTAATGGCAATACACTACGACTGCTAGGATATTAAAGTGAGTTACTAGTGTTCACTTAACACAGACTTAGTCTACAAATACGTGTCAAGGTAAAACCAGAGCAGCGTGTTGCTTTGTTTTGGACTTTTTATTGTCTTAAAATGCTGTTTGTGTAGTACAAACACAGTGGTAAACAATATCAATGAGGTTGGAGTAAACGCTGCGGTGTAATGGAACGTTTGGCGTAGTTGGCGGCGCTAACGACTGTGTCGACCAATCGTTGGTGGATTATTGTCTGGATTCATCGGGCGTCGTCTTTTACGTTTGTTTTCCTCGCCATCATCATGCATATAAGTGTCAGAAATCAGAACGTTTTGCAAAATTGTGTGTGTGTGTGTGTGTGTGTGTGTGTGTGTGTAAAGAAACTAATAGTATTTGATCTTTCGGACTCTTTAGCTTCTATTTCGTCTGAAAGGTCAAATTGACACATTTGTAATATAAATATCTAACGATTCAGTTGACATATGTTTATATGTAGATTACACTAAGTTTCACAAAATTTCAAAGTTGTTTTTTTTTTTAACACAGGTCAATTTTACGTGAACAGTATTTTTGTTACGTAAACATGTAGGGTGGTGTTACAAATGTCAACTGAAATATATTTTGTATTTATTATAATTTCAAATTAATTGAAATAAATTGAAATATAATTGTCAACTGAAATATACATTAAATATTTTGCATGATAATTACACCAAATTAGCTTAGCAGAGTGAAAACATTCTTGTAAGTGTTAAAATATATATATTTTTTAACTTTCAGGGTCAATTTGACCCAAACAATGTCCTTGTTACATACACATGTAGGGTGGTGTTACAAATATGTCAACTGAATTGTTATATGTTTTATATTATATCATTTGGTGATAATTACACCTAAAAAATCCAAACAGTAATTTCAAAGTAAAAAATAATAATAATAATTTCATACTTTTTTCCAAGTATTTTATTTTTTTTTAAACGAGTAAATTTAAGGCGAACAGTATCTTTGTATTATAAACATGTAGCATGGTGTTACAAATATGTCTACTCAATCGTAAAAAATGTTTGATAATTAGTTACAAAGTGTTAAAATATAATGTCCTTGTTACATAAACATGTAGGGTGGTGTTACAAATATGTCAACTGAATTGTTATATTGTTTTATATTTTATAATTTGGTGATAATTACACCAAAAAAATCCAAACAGAAATAGTTTCAAAGTGAACAAATCTTTTTCAAAGTTTTTTTTTACTTTTAAAACGAGTAAATTTGTGGCGAACAGTATCTTTGTATAATAAACATGTAGTGGTATTGTTACAAATATTTCAACTCAATTGTTACATTTTTATGATAATTACACCAAGTAAGCCAAGCAGGAGAAGTTTCAAAGTGAAAAAATATTTTTTAGTATTTTGTTTTTATCACGGAATATATGTTCAACAAAAATATGTGAACTGATTTGTTATATTTTTGTTTTTGTATATGATATTATTATTATTATTATTATTATTATAACACTAGTTATAATTAGTATAACACTAATTGTAAAATTCAAAAAATTGTAAAAAACCCAACTAAGATAAGCAGAGGTTTCAAAGTAAAAAAAAAAACAGTTGTTTAAAAATAAAATTGTTTTTAAAATGTTTTTCAACTTTTAACACGAGTCAATTTGACCAGAAAAGTCTCTTTGTATAATAAACATGTAGCGGCGTGGTGTTACAAAAATGTCAACTAAATCGTTACATTTATTATATGATAATTACACCAAACAAGCCAAACAGGAGATTTTTCAAAGTGACAAAATACTTTTAAGTATAAATACACTTAAGTATTTTTTTTTTTTACTTTTAACACGAGTAAATGTGATAATAAACATGTAGCTGCGTGGTGTTACACATGTTAACTTGTTCGTTACATTTTTATGATAATTACGCCATGTAAGCCAAACAGGAGAAGTTTCAAAGTGGAAAAAATACTTTTAAGTAGTTTAAAAAATATTTCTAAACTTTTAAAACTGGTCAATTTGACCCGAACATGTTAAACAGGTTAATTCCAGAGGTCAAACATGCTGAGATGGTCTTGACTTGCACGCAAATACAGATTATTTTGCTCACCGGGTTGGTCTGAAGATCCAGTAGATGGAGAGTGGAATCTACAGGCTTCACTTGTGGTTCTTCTGACTCGGAACCTGATGTTCTCCAGTCGAAATGTCACAGGACGACAATTTAACCGTGCGTGTGTGTGTGTGTTTCAGTGCTGAACATGATGACGGCGGACGACTACCACACCGTGTACTGGCCCAAGCTGGAGCAGGCGGTGGAGCTTCTGCTGACCCAGAGCCCCATGGAGCACATCTCCATCTCCTACGAGCAGATCTACAGGTCCGTCGTCCAGCCGCGTGACTCCCGCAGAGCAGCTGACGGCGCGTGTGTGTGCTTCTCTCAGTCAGGTGTATAAGTGTGTGTGTCAGCAGCACTCGGAGCTGCTCTACCGCGACCTGATCCAGAAGGTCCGAGCGCACCTGGAGCGGGTGTCCGCCGAGCTGCAGGTCAGGAAACGGCGCCGTTTTTACGCGAGTGTAAAAATATGGAAATGTCAAAATATGAAAAAGAAAAAAAAATGCACAAATTGAATGAATGAAAAGGCTTTTTCATTTTTCTCCGTATATTCGGCGCTCAAAAACTAATAATCGGAAAAGGTTCAAATATGCGCGTAAATATCAGCCCCCATTTTTCCGTATTTGAAGATTGTTTTTTTTATTCCACCACAAAGAAATGCACAAATTGAATGAATGAAAAGGCTTTCTCATTTTTACGTGAATTTGAGCACACATTTTCTTCGTATATTCGGCGCTCAAAAACCAATAATCTGAAAAAGTTCAAATATGCGCGCAAATATAAGTCCCAGTTTTTCCGTATTTGAAGATTTTTTTTTATACCACCAAAAAAAATGCACAAATTGAATGAATGAAAAGGCTTTTTCATTTTTACGTGAATTCGAGCACACATTTTCTCCGTATATTTTGACGCTTTAAAAACTTGGGGCTGCTTGTAATCAGAAAAAAAGTTCAAATATGCGCGTAAATATCAGCCCCCGTTTTTTCCGTATTTGAAGATTTTTTTTTATTCCACCAAAAAAAATGTACAAATTGAACGAATGTAAAAGCTTTGCAGTATTTTCATGAAATTAAGAACCCGTTTTTTCCAGTTATTTGACGCTCAAAATCGTTCACTGTGCTTATAATCACCAATTTCAAATATGCGCGAAAATCTAAACCCCCGTTTTTTCGTATTTCAAGTCAGGAACAATCACAAATAAATGTCTCTTTTTTTCAGCTGTGTACGTGTGCGTCTATATAATGTTAAACAATAGTAAACAGACGTGCTACAGTAGAGGCTTTTATTAGCTCAATAACAGAAATAAAGAATCATTAGACACGCCCCCGACACTTAACAGAGACTAAATAACACTGGAAGAAGTAAGATTAAACTAAATACTGTAAAATCATTATAATCTATAAAAAAAACTCTAATTAATCGATACAAACGTGTCAATTGTGTCATCGCAAAAAGAGTCGAAACAGTCAAAAATGAAGAACACGAGCAAGAAGTTAAAAGAAAATTAAAGGAACAGACGCAATCAAAACGCTGGGTCTGATAAACAAGGGATAATAATCCTTCCTCTTCACACGGCGTCAGATAAACAGAAACAGGCCTGAGCTTGAAACTAATGTTCTGAGCATGTGCAGAGTCTGCCTGGAGAGCAAAGGCTCTTGGGAAATGCAGTCCTGACCACTAGAATCGACTTTTTGTTCTCTATTATTCAAGTAAAACGATATCGAAATGATACGAGTCACAAATTATGTTTGTTAAATAAAGAATATTAATGTAATTGAAACAGATACGTTTAAAATAATTACTTAAAATAAAAATAATAATAAATACATTTTTATTTTGTCCTTAGAAAATCGGGAGTGTGCTTATTGTGTGTAAATGTGGTACTGTAATTATTATAATAGTTTAGTAGAACTTTTTGTTCAATTTGCAGTATATTTACTTTTTTTTTTGACCTTCCGAGGTCAAGTCGAGCTTTTTTCAAGATTCAGTGTAAAACGCACTAAAAATGCTCCGTCCATTTTGGTCTTACATATGTTATACATCAAATGAAAGTTTGAAGTACATGTTTTTTAGGTTACACTCTTAATAAAAACAGGACGTTATGTTTAAAAATAATAATAATAATGAGCGTTTAATGGAAAAGCTGAATGAATTCATAACTTCACAAATCCATAAGTTCACAATATGCCGGCGGTAAATACGCCAAAGGCCCGAGCAGAATCACGAGTATTTACAGTTTAAATACAGTTTCAAGAAAATGCATCCGAAATATATACGCACACACCTGTAATATAAGACAGTACAAATGCTCTGAACTTGAACTTAATAAAATTGCACCGTATACGAATATTGCACCGCATTTGCATAGAAGGAAAAGAAGATTGCGGTAAAATTAAATGACGGTATTTTTTAATTGTGCGCAGCTGAGTCCGGTGGATCATCTGATCGAGCATTTCAACACTGTGCTGACGCGCTACATCACCGCCTTACACTGCATCGTCCCGCTCTTCATCTACATGGTAATAATAATAATTATAATAATAATAATAATAATGCTTTTGATTTTTATTTCAACGGCGCTTTACCGACTCACACCGCCCGGAATCATCCGCCAGCACCGTTCTGATCCGCGCGCGCGTGTGTGTGTGTGTGTCTTCAGAACAAGTTCTACATCGAGAGCAAACTGAAGCGAGACCTGCGGGACGATCTGATGAAGCTGTTCGCTCTTCACGTCGCCGAGAAACACCTCGCCACGTTACTGCGTGAGTATATAACAGTCGCAATAATAAAAAGAAATTTTAATGAAAAAAATTATAATAATACAGTTACAATAATATGTATTTAATGTGTTTCTTGGAATCCTCTTTAGCATGAAATTAATATTTTTTTATTTATTTTTTTGATTGTCAATTGTTTTGAAGTTCAATTACAACAGATTATTAATTACAATTAGTGTCAACAGATTTTTTTTTTCTTTTAAGAAATCTGTCAAACCAATAATTAAGTTAACATTAACGTTAACAATAATAACAGTCGCAATAATGCAGTTACAATAATATGTAATTAATATGTTTTTTGGAATCCTCTTTAGCATGAAATTAATATTTTTTTATTGATTTTTTTTGAACGTCAATTGTTTTGAAGTTTAATTGCAACAGATTATTAATTACAATTGGTATCCAAATGTTTTTATTTCTTTTAAGAAATCTAATAATTAATTCAAATAAACAATTAAATCTATTAAAATAATAATTTAAGTTAACATTAACGTTAACATTATTAACAGTCGCAATAATGCAGTTACAATAATATGTAATTAACATGTTCGTTACGTAAATGTGTAGTAAATGTATTATTACTAGGGCTGTCAAAATTAGCGCGTTAACGCATGCGATTATTTATTTATTTCTGTATTTATTTATTTCTGTACTTCTGTTTAATTTTGAAGTTCTTGATGCTTTCTTGCAGATATGTTGTTAAGAAGCAAAGATAATATATTGCTATATAAACTGAACAAAAAGTGAACTGAATTTTATGACAGTTTTAAAACTAGTTTTTAATTTAGTGAAGTTTATATTTTAAGTTTTACATTTCAATATCCAATATTACAAGCTTGAGTTATTTATTTGTGATTAATCACGATTAATTTGGTTGAGGAAGTGCGATTAATACGTTTTAAAATGTAATCATTTGACAACACTAATCATTAGTCATTATTTTATATTAACTTGAAAAAAACATAAATTGCCATTAACTGTCAGTTGTTTTGAGTTGGAAAATGAAGCAGATTGTGGTTTTGCATCTTGTCAGTTTTAGTCTTGTTTATTATCACTGTTACACTATAATATCAATAATATAATAATATAATGACACATAATAATACTTAAATATGTGACCAGTGTGTTATTTGATCAGCAGACTGTGGCGAATCATCAATTATAATTAAATAATTTATTTCAATTTTTATACTTTACTGTTATTTAAGAAGCAGAGGCAAGTTACCAGTTTGTTTTTTTAACATTTGTCTTCAACCAAAAAAATAAATAAATTGTTGAATTATTATTATTATTATTATTAGTAGTAAAAAAAATTTACTTTAATTTTTAGATTTTAAAATCTACTTTAATTACCATGTTTTTTGGACTATAGCGCACCATTATAGGCGCACCGGAGATTCAACAAAAATGTTTTCAAAAATTACTCTGCGCCTTAAAATCTGGAAAAGGATGTGACTTTTAAATGTGGAAAAAAGGTTAAGAAAAGGATATTTATTCATGATTCGTTGTAGTCCGGAAAAGACAGTACTACTGGTTTTTTTTTTTTCGTTTGTTTGTTTTTTTTATTTGACTTTTTTTTTTTTTTTTTTTTTTCCACCACATTTTTGAACACAGATGAACAATCTGCTTTTTTTCAAACAGATAAAACAAACAAAGGCTTTTTTTTCCTAATTCTGCATGGTGGCTTTGTGTGGGTCTGGGACTAAGAAAGCGCAATATAAATAAACCTATATAAAAATGAACTTGAACTGTATTACCATTAGGTTTTTGAGCTTTATTCTTTATTTATTACTACGGTAAATCAGTTAAAATGACCCCAATGTGGCCGTATTTGACGTTCACCTAATATTTCTCAAGTGGTGAAATGTGATGCGCGTCTCAGGAACATTACTTTTTTTTTTCTCAATTAAAAGGTTGGAATAAATTATAATTTGACTAGATCATCTAATTCAAAGCGTCGTGCAATTTGTAACTTTTGTGTTAAAGATCCAAATTCATAAAACACTTGAACAGCTCCGTGAAAAACTCTCTTTTCTCTTAATTAAAGCAATAAATTAAATTAAAATTATTTAAAATTAAAGCCATCATTACTCGGTAAAATATTCATTCAAGCAACTTAAGCGGATTTATTGGAAAAACATTCATGTAAATGGAGCATTTTTTTCCAGTCAAGATAAATACAAATAAACAAATAAAAATGCTTGAACCCTCCGTTAGCTATATTTAGTTGTGATCTATATTTAGGAAATTCTGCCCGAGAGTTTTTTACCCGTGATGCCTAAATCGGCCCGAAGGTGGCGCTATAACCCGGCCAATCACAGCAACGACTAAACATTAACATTAAACCAATTTTTCACACATAATATCTAATTGATTTAAATGTCTTCAAACAGAAACATAATTTCAAAAGTTTCTCGGAAGCGTACGTTTTTAACAGAAAAACTTATATTAAACCACAAAACAACTTCAGACGATACGCTAATTGAATCGTTGTTTTTATTAAGAATTGTCTTTTAATTAGACCGTTTCATTTCTTAAGGTCGTTGTTTAGGTGACTCAAGCTGCCAATCAGCATCAGTGGGCGGGGTCGGCATGACGATTAATCGCTTTGAATTAATTAATGAAAATTCCTTTTTGTTAAAGGAATTTTATCAAATTTCTAAAAAAAAAAAAACAGACAGAATATATAGAGGAACAAGTATATTACAATATAATANATAAACAAGTAAACAAACCCTAAACCACACTGCGCGCACACACACTATAAATAAATAACCCCGCACACGTCATAATGAACATAAACACAGCCATAAATAAATGCGCTACACATATCGTATATCATCCAATAGTATCGTCCAATGCCCACATGTTTAATAAAAAAAAACGTATTCAGACGAGGCGGCTAAACGGAGTTTCAGAATGACACGCTTGTCAATGACGTCACTCTGGGATAAATGATGGCGCCCCTAGTGTTCACTTTCTTTGCTCCTCCAACGCACATTTCTTTACTTTTTGCATCTTTTTCTCCTGCCGGTTTTTTTATTTATTCATTTATTTTTAATATTATTCATCAGCTTGCTCCGAGGACAGGCTACTACTAGAGACCGGCTTTTAAAGTGACTGGCTCTTAAAAAATATTTAAGCCATAAAAAACGTAGAGCCATTAAATGTTATAATGAATTATATAATAAACCTGTAAATATTTTGTGTGTGTGGGTCATACGGTAATATCTACACATATAAGTACAGTATGGAGTAGGTAATAGAATTCATAAAATGTGTTATAATTAATTATATAATGCGTCGAAATATTTTGTGTGTGTGGGTGTCATGCGGCAATATCTACACATTTAAGTACAGTATAGATTAGGTAATAGAATTCATAAAATGTGTTATAATTAATTATATAATAAACTGGTACATCTTTTGTGTGTGGGTCATACGGTAATATCTACACATTTGGGTAGGGTAGGGTAGGGTAGGGTAGGGTAGGGTAGGGTAGGGTAGGGTAGGGTAGGGTAGGGTAGGGTAGGGTAGGGTAGGCAATAAAATTCTTTAAATGTGTTATAATTAATTTATATACTGAACCGGTAAATATTTCATATGGTCATACGGAAACATTTACACAATTTAGTAGAGTAGAGCAGGTAATAAAATTCATTAAATGTGTTAAAGGTAATTATAATGAACCTGTAAATATTTTGTGTGTGTGGGTCATATGGTAATATCTTCACATTTGGTAGAGTAGAGAAGATAAAATTCATTAAATGCGTTTTAATATCTATATAATGAACCGGTAAATATTTTGTGTGTGTGTGTGTGGAGGGGGACAAAATGAACAAATGAACAAAAATGCACTTTTGTGTGTCCAGTTAAATATTTCCAAACACACTGCTCTGCGCGTATTTGAGAGAAAGAGATGAAGAGAAGGAATGACGGGTGAAATGGAGGTGTAAAAAGTGGATGATCGTTATTCGAGTGTATTTATGTAGTGCTTTTCTCAGAACCAGACCGACACGAAGCCACTATGCGGAATTAGAAAAAAAACATTAAAAAAGCCTTTAATAAATATTCATTAACATTTGTAAGGCGCTTTCTTTGAACTGTCAAGGCGCATGTGTGAATATGTAAGAGAATAATAAGAGAATTGTTGTATAAAAAATGTTATGTGTTGTATAATATATAATTGTTGTATTTATTTATTCAAACATGTACATGACAAATATTAACAACATAAAAGCCACAAAACAATAATAATAATATTAATAGTACGTTCATGTTAATTTCCACAATACATGTTTGAAAGGGAGTAGAAAGAAGTACAACTAATAAATAAATTATAAAAGCTTATATTTTATCATTGATGTCGTCGTTATTGTGTAGAAGCGGATGACGTTCGAATTGTCCAGTCGTTCCACTTTTCGCCCTTTCTGCGCGCGGATGGCAAGCGCTTTTTGACACGAGTCTGACTTTTTCAGACTTTCGAGTTACGAGCGCGGTGGTGTTGTGTTTCAGCCCTGCTGGAGGCGGCCCAGGCCCAGCCCTTCTCCGTCAGGCCGTCCACCATGGCCAGTGTGGTGAAGGGTCTCCACGCCCTGCGGCCCGGTCAGACACGCCCACACACGCTCACACACACACACACACACACAGACAGACTCCGCCTCACGTGGGCGTGTCCTCCGCAGACTGGGTGTCTCTGGCTCCGGCGCTCTTCTCCACCTTCATCCCTCGCATCGACCCCCCGGCGCTGGAGTCCCAGCTGCCCTTCTACGCCGCCCAGGACAGGAAGCTGCAGGCGGAGCTTAGCCAGAGCGGCTTCTCCAGGTAAAGACGCCCGTCAGCCGCGAGCCACGCCCACCTCTGACGTCCCCGCCCCTGTGTGCAGAGGAGACCAGTCGCGCAAACGAGCCAGCGAGGAGTCCTGACCTCACCAACTGTCGACCTCTGACCTCCCCAGATCAGATTCCCTTCGTCGCTCTACGAGTCCGGTTGACTTTGAACCGTCTGGTGTAGAAGATTTTGCGAAAGAGCGCGACTTGTTTTTTCAACGAGACGATTCGCCTTCGCCAATCACAATGACATCACACCAGGGCGCGGTTATTTGCACCGATGGATTCCGCGCGACGTCACGCGAATAAAAGTCGGAAAAACAGACAAACGAATAAACAGTTTTTTCTCACGTCTCGCTTCCGTTCCTTGTTTGGCCGTTTGAGAAATCGTTTAGGAGACGCTCCAGGTGAACACCCAGTGTGGGGAGCCAGAGGGCGGGGCCCTGGACAACCCGGCCCCCTTCTGCTTTCCCAGCTCGTCAGCCGCTTCCCACTTCAGTCGAGCTCCGGACACGCCGAACGAAGCTCCAGGCGCGGCCAATCCGGACGCTCCAGGTGACCCTCGTGACCTTGTCCGCCGAGCCTTCAGGTGAAGTGGTGGTGTGTTGGCGAGGACGCGGAGCGCCGCGCGGCTAAACTTAGCGAGCGCCTGGATTGACGGCGGCGGCAGCTGCTCCGCTAATTGCGCCGCTTTGAGCGTCAGCAGCATTTGCTGGGGATCTTGTTTCTGGATCGAAGAACAACAGGAGCTGCAGGGTCCCAGAGACCCCCCGAAATACTCCACGCTCTGGAACCTGCTGGGAGTCGGTTCTGGTCGTACGGTAATTTCTACAAACTTTGCGATTAAAACGAGCTCTGGAAATGGTTTGAATGGTAAAAATTGTTTGTTTTTAGATTAAATAGCAGTAAAAATTTGCCATCTTTTTTATTCAGATTAAATAGCGGTAAGACTTAGCCATCTATTTTATTTAGAATAAATAGCGGTAAGAATTCGCCATCTTTTTTTATTTTGAATAAATAGCGGTAGGAATTTGCCATCTTTTTTATTCAGAATAAGTAGTGGTAAAAATTTGCCAAAAAGTAACATTTTTGTCCAACAACACCCAATGAATCATGTCAGTGTGGTTATTATCATAGGTGTAAAAACAATGCTTGTGTAAAGGTGCGTATACTTCCTCTAAAAATGACTCCATTACAAGTGTCAAGTCGCCAATTTCAAAAAGACTTGAGTCAAAGTATCCCATTTTTTTAAAGAACTTTTTAAAAAAATGTTTTAAAGTATTTTACTCACTGAATTCACGCTAAAAAAGCTCCAAGAAATGTGAGGACTCTTTATTCACAATGCTTTAGTATATTATTTATGCTTACAAATGCATAGTAATTATCTGTGAAATTTAACTTGACAAAATACCACTTTACATTAACGAATAGACTCTTATGACGACTTGTCACGACGTGTGCATTCAAATGCAATGGAGTAAAAAGTAGAGATGCTCAATCGAAAATGTAGTGAAGTAGAGTAAAAGTTGCTACATATTTACAAAGTACAAGGTACATACAAAGTAGCAGAAAATACACTTAAAGTAACAGTCTATTTACTCAAGTACTTCACACCTCTAGTTAAGAAAGTTTAGAAAGAAACTACACCTCTAGTTATTATTTTTCTAAAGTCGTAATCTCAAGTCAACTTAAGAATTGTTGTAGAACGCTTTTCCATCCATTTTCTGAGCTGCTTTTCCATTTTCTTGGGCCTGAGCTCTGGGCCTGAAGGTGGCACACGCCCACTGGACTGGTGGCCAACCAATCACAGAGCAGAATTGTCGGGGCGTTAGGATTTTCGCGTGTGTATGTTTGAATAAAACTCTTCACAAACTGTCTGTAAATTTGTTCAAGTTGGTCACCGTTGTGGACCTGAGCCGAGCCGAGCAGGTGTGTCACCAGTGACTCTGTGGTTCCAGCATGACGGAGAACATGGACCCATCCCGCAGGACTTACCTGCCCGAGGCCCCGGGTCGCCCCTGCAGACCTCACACCCTCGACGAGCCTCTGCCCGACCTGTCGGCCTTCCTCAGTCCGGAAGAGCTGGACCAGAGCGTGGACCTGGCCCGCAAGGCCATCAGAGAAGATCCCACGAGGTCCGACGGGCCGCATCTCCCTTTCCCAAAAGTGGCCGCGCCCTCGGAGAGGCTCGTCCCAGCTCGGCCCAGCCCGGGCATCGGACCTCTCAGGGAACCTTCTGGAAACTACGGCCCGGAGACCCAGTCCAAGAAGGAGTTCCTCAACAAGGCGGCGGACTTCATCGAGGAGCTCTCCTCGCTCTTCAAAGCCAACAGCTCCAGGCGCATTCGCCCTCGAGCCTGTCGGTCCCGCCGGAGTCAGGCCAAGCCGTCGGAGAACGACCTCGAGGGTCAGGGCGGGGGTCGGGTGGACCTGCGGGCGGAGCTGATCGCGGGGGGGACGGCTGAAGAGCTCCAGCCTCCTCAGTTCCTCCAGAAGCTCCGCAGCAGAGAGGTTCCTGCGGGGAGTCCGGTCCGGCTGGATTGTGTGGTCACGGGACGTCCTGCACCTGAGGTCCGGTGAGTCCAGCTTGACCCGTCTGATCTTCTCTGGTCTGTCTGAGGAACGTGCTGGTCTCGGTGGATGGATGGAGAGATATGGAGAGAGAGTTTTAGAGCTGGTAGGGTTGGTGGGAGGAAAGATAGATGGATGGATGGATGGATGGATGGAGAGATATGGAGATCTGTGGAGAAATAGTTTCAGAGCTGGTAAGGTTGGTGGGAAGAAAGATAGATGATGGATGGATGGATGGATGGAGAGATAATGAGAGATATGGAGAGATAGTTTCAGATCTGGTAGGATTGGTGGGTAGAAAGATAGATGTTGTATGAATGGAGAGATATGGAGAGATAGGAAAGATAGATGGAATGATGGAGAATGAGTGGTTGTAAACTGAAAGATGATGGTTGATGTTGGACAGATGGATGATGGAGGATAAACAGTGTGGATGGAGTGTTTGTCCTTCTGTCTGAAGGTGGATTGGCACATTGTGTTGACGAGGACAGTCAGATGTTTACAATAAAATAGAAATAAAATAGAAAAGGAATAATATTTATTGTCAATGTGAGTTATACACATGAACTATTAAATTATAGCATATTTCTATATATTATGCAACATGCAATGATAATTATAGTCCAAAACCAATTTGCGTCCACGTCTTTCTAGTGAAAAAGAAAGAAAGAAAATGGAAACAGCACAATTTATTTTTATCTTTTGAAGTTAAAATGTCTTAATATTTGTGATTATTGCTGTGTTGGTTGGCTTAATATTTGTTAATATTAAAATGTAATATTGGTTTAATATTTGTTATTTGCTCTCTCTGTCTTTCTCTTTCTCTCTCTCTCTCTGTGTCTCTATCATACACACACACACACACACACACACACACACAGGTCAAGGCAAGGCGAGCTTTTCGGAGTGTGTGTGTGTGTGTGTGTGTGTGTGTGTGACAGACGGCACACAGCAGCTGCGTTGACACATAACTCGTCCTGGAACAGGAAGTGATGTCACAATCATGACATCATCTCTACATTTTGAAAACGACTCACACTAAAGTAGAAACATAGAATAAGAAGAGAGAATAAGCGAATATATTAATAACCGTAGGAATCAACATGTATTAACTGTAATAATGTTAAAACTGTGAAAAGCGCCCTACAAACACTCATTATTATTATTATTATTATTATTATTATTATTATTATTATTATTATTATTATAAGATCATTGCGGTGAGTTTTTACTTCAGTGACTCAGCAGACGCTTTTACGTGACATTTTCACATTACAATTTTTCCTCTCATGACCAAAAATGAAACATGACTGAAACTTAAAGAAATCAAACTAAATACAGTAGAGAATTAACATTAGTAACATTTAGTAACAAAGAGTCTATTATATAATTTTATTACATTATATACGTACTCATCGTCTCGTGTGTGAAGGTGATGATTTTTGTGTGTTTGTGTTGTAAAAAATAAATGTTGCTCACTCTCATCTCAGTGTGTGTGTGTGTGTGTGTGTGTGTGTGTGTGTGTGAGAGGAGAGAGAGAGAGCTCTATTTTTAGTAGCGTATGTGCGTATTTATTTGGGATGTTGAGTGGAGTTCCTCTACAAGATAAATAAGCACAACAGCTGCTGTTCTCTCTCTCTCTCTCTCTCTCTCCCTCTCTCTGTCTCTCTCTCTGTCTCTGTCTCTCTCTCTCTGTTTCTCTCTGTTCTCTCTCTCTCTCTTCTCTCTCTCCTCTCTCTCTCTCTCTCTCTCTGTCTCTCCTCTCTGTCTCTCTCTCTCTCTCTCTGTCTCTCTGTCTCTCTCTCTTTCTCTCTCCTCTCTCTCTCTCTCTCTCTCTCTCTCTCCGTCTGTCTGTCTGTCTGTCTGTCTCTCTCTCTCTCTCTCTCCCTGTCGTCTCTCTCTCTCTCTTCCTGTCTGTCTCTCTCTCTCCCTCCCTGTCTCTCTCTCTCTCTCTCTCTCTCTCTCGACGCGTGTCTGACGTGAGTGTGTCACTGATACCAGACACACTGTCTGGAGCGTCTGGTATCACTGATCTGTGTTTAAACTGCACCGATAAATGTGTTATTAATCTTATTTGAGACTTCTGGGACGTGAACCGGAGAGAAACACCAAATCATTATTAATAAGTCAGTAAACGTCTAAAACTTTGATTCACTTTCACTATGGAAATATTGGTAGTTTCTGTTATCAGTGTGTGTGTGTGTGTGTGTGTGAGTGTGCACTTGGACATTGGGTGTCGTAAGGTAGACTTTTATATTAAAGTGGAGTCCTGTGGTCACTTGTGGGGACTTTGTTGGGACCTGTGGTCACTTCCGGGCTCCTCAACTTTGGAACCAGTTTGAAGGCCAAGATGGGACTTTAAGGTTGAAGTTACAGTCGAGTGTGTGTTGAGGTCAGATTTGGGTCGAGCTGGGGGAGGGCGGGGGTATTGATGGGAAAAAAACATTCATATTTGTGTGTGTGTGTGTGTGTGTGTGCTCAGATGGTTCTGTGAAGGCAGCGAGCTGGAGAACAGTCCAGACGTGCAGGTCTTCAGCGAGGGTCAGCATCACTGGCTGGTCATCAGCGAGGCGTTCGAGGAGGACACGGGCCGATACTGCTGCTTAGCCCGCAACTGCTGCGGCTCCGACTCCGTCTCCGCTGAGATCTTCATCGAGGGTGAGAGCGTCACGGAACGAGTGTGTCGCCGTTTCCCCCGTCCTGAAGCCTCACTGTCCCGCAGGAGCCTCGTCCTCAGACTCGGACCAGGAAGCGCAGAATCAGTCCCGGTGCGTTACATATTACAACACGCTTACTGTTGGCTTTTATGCTCTGATGGTGAAGAGAGAGTAGAGCTCCTGGTAGAGTTAGAAACACACACACACTTGCATTTCTATCACAGTGGGGTCCCAACATTGACGGACATACCAAACAACACGTTCTCTCTCTCCTCACTAGAACCCGAGCCATCTAGTTATTCCCCTTCCCCCCCTTTACTCTAACCTTAGCACACACTCAGTTATAACCTTAAAACATTACAATTTCTTTCAGCAATAAGACTCTTTAATTGTGTAATGCAGTGACACACTTGTGTCAGTCAATATTGCACTAGTGTATTTTGGTTTTGCGCTTTATTTTGGGATTGGCTTATTTTGCACAATTGTTTTTTGCACAGTTTCTTTGCACAAAGTGTGGACATTTTACTTTTTTATTTTGACTCTTTTTTCCTAATTTTGAACACAAACTTTTCTTATTTGGAGACTATCTTTTTTCCCCAAACTTCCGCATAGTGACTTTGTGTTGGTCTGTGACTAAGAAAATTGCTATATAATTAAACTTGAACTTTAAATTACATTTGATTTCTTTCGAATGCAGAAATAAAAATCGCAATTAGGGGGCGGGGTTATCCTGAAGAGGCGCTTCACAACGGGAAATTTTCGTAACGTGGATCTTTTGTAAGTAGAGGTACCACGGTATTGCAATGAATTCAAAATTGATTTTTTTATTTACAACTTTAAGTGAAAACTTAAAATAAAAAAAAAATAAAAAAAAATAAAAAAAAGTTTTCACTTTGCAACGTGAAATTTTCATAGTGTGGATCTTTGGTAAGTTGAGGTACCATGGTATCGCGATAAATTATACGTATATACCGTATTGCTAATTTCTATATATTGCAAAAAATTAATAAAAAACTATTAAACACAGACCAGTTCCATTTGTAATTACACAACGTAATAATAAAGTTTGGTTATCAATAAATAAAATAAAATGGAAGCTAAATCAAAAACAATTGAGGGATTTTTACCAGCCAATAAAAGAGTTTGTGGTCCACTGGTTAAACTGGTAATGAAGGTTTCTTGTGTGTGTGTGTGTGTGTGTGTGTGTGTGTGTGTGTGTGTGTGTGCGCGTGTGTGTGTGTGTATTTTAGGCTTCCGAGCACGACCTCATCTGTGACACACACACCGCAGCCAACAGCAGATCCCGAACGCCCATCACAGCACACACACACACTCACACAAGCAGAGACACACAATCACATAAACATACACTCACATTCAGACACACTCACAAAAACAGAACCACACACACTCACGGAAAGAGAACCACACACACACGCAAACATACACGCACAGTTAGACGCACACACAAAAGCAGAGACGCACACACTCACGGAAAAAGAGCCACACACACACGTAAACATACCCTCGCAGTCAGAAACGCACACACTTACTAACGCTGAACCACACATACACCCGGAATCAAAGCCGCACACACACACACAATCAGAACACACACACACAGAAGGCTCGCTCAGTGAGGAGGAAGAGGAGGAGTCAGCAGTCAGTCATCCACAGGTGCGGCTCGTTATCTTTATCCTCCTCCTCACTGGCTCCTCCTCCTCCTCACTGGCTCCTCCCCTCAGACGCAGAATGGCGGTGGCGTGAGGCGGGCGATGGCGCCCCCTGTGTTCACGAAGGCTCTGCAGGACGCGGCGGTGCTGGAGAAGCAGCTGGTGGTGCTGGAGTGCCGTGTCAAGGGAAGCCCCTCCCCCCGCGTGCAGTGGTTCCGCCAGGACACGCCCATCCAGGACTCGCCCGACTACAGAATCCTGCAGAAAAGTAACCGGGACTGTTTTTAAAGATAAAATGATGATAATATAGATGATAATACGGTGGTGTAGAGTCAAATGACTCTGTTAACACAATTTCCATATAACAATAGGATAAAATATTGTCCTTTTTAACGGAATTATTTCTCAAAACCAAATGGCGACCAGACTAAGCAAAAGTGTTTTTTTCACCGATTGATCACCGATTTGGTCTTTTGGTGTCGTCTTTTCTGCCTGTTCATGCCGTTTCTCCTCGAATTGGCCATCGAAAGCCTAGTTCCCGCCACGCAATTAGGGAAGCGGGCGTGGGCTGCGAGTGAAATTGGCGAGTAAGGTGTCCAAATTTTTCAACCCACGACATTTCGACCCTGGGGTTTTCGACCCGGGCAATTGGACCCAAGGACTATTCCACCCGTGAATTGTTTGACCGGGACTTTTCCCGCGCATCGGTCCGCGCCCTGACTTATTAAAATGAACATCTCCGCGGCCGTGCAAACTTTAACGTGGCGAAAAGGCGATCGAGGTATCTTTTTCGCGGGAAAACCCACGGGGTCGCCAGGAAGCGACTGAATCCCGGCTACAAACTTTTCACCAGGTCGCGGCGCGGGTCAATCTTGGGAAAAGTCACGATCCGCGGTCGAAACGTCTGGGTCGAAACATCCCATGGATGAATCGTCCTGGTCGAATCGTCCGGTGTTCGCGAGTAAAACAAAATAAAAGCCTGATTATATTTGGAGAAAAAAAATTAAGTTCAAGTTGTTTTAAATTAATTTGTTGTGTATGAGATTTATTTACATAGTTACTGTACCATGGTGCGGTGACTTCACATATGTGCTTAGACATTCAAACACACGTCATCAGAACAACAAATAGATAGTAGACAACGTGTGGGATCATCATCCACCGCCTCGTCTCTCACTTACCGTTGTATCAATTGCTACAATTAATAATAATAATATTATATAGAAAATATAATTAATATAAATAATAATTTGAATATTTACAGATCCTCGGAACGGATTAGGGCTTTTACATGCAAAACGCGGTCCACTTAACGAAATTTCCGTTTAACGAAACTGCTGCGGGAATTAATTTCGTTAAGTGAGATGCCACTGTACAAATAAAAAAACGAAAAAAAAAAAAAAATTTAAACGAAAAAAAAAATCACCAACAAACAATTCGGAAAACAGATGGAATAACAACTCAAAAAAGTATGTTCTCCTGAGCCTTCGCTCTTCTTCCTCCTCAGAGCCCAGAGGAGCGTCGGAGTCGGGTAGGTCGGGCGTGGCGTGAGTGATGAAGCTGAAGCTGAAGGTGCTGACGGACTGTGTGGTGTTGTGTAGAGGAGATCTGCACGCTGGTGATCGCCGAGGTCTTCCTCGAGGACTCCGGAAGGTTCCGCTGCACGGCCACTAACACACACGGCAGCGTGTCCAGCGAGGCGGAGCTCACTGTCACAGGTGATGTTATTACATACATAGCCGCGCCACAGAACATCTGACGCTTTTTTGTTTTTAAATACCAAAAATGAAATATGACTGATTTCACAAGTGATGATTAATCGCGATTAGGTCAGGGAAGTGCGATTAACTAGTTAATTTTTAGTTTTTTATTTATTTATTTTATTATTATTTTGTTTTTTTTTTTAGTAATTTATTTTAAATACCAATGAGAGCAAGTGATCTAAAATGTGACTCTTTATGATTTCATAAGTGATGATTAATCGCGATTAGGTCAGGGAAGTGCGATTAACTAGTTAATTTTTAGTTTTTTATTTATTTATTTTATTATTATTTCGATTTTTTTTTTAGTAATTTATTTTAAATACCAATGAGAACAAGTGATCTAAAATGTGACTCTTTATGATTTCATAAGTGATGATTAATCGCAATTAATTAGGTCAGGGAAGTGCGATTAACTAGTTCAAAAAAATGTATCGTTTGACAGCCCTAATTTCTACAGATTTACATCCATAGTGGCACCACAGAAAATAAGCAGATTTATTGTCTAATTTCAAGATTTTTGGTTTGTCGAGAATTTTTGCAGTGTGTATTTTGCAATGACAGTAAAGGCCTTCTCTTATATTGAGGTGGCGCTCACTGTCAAAGGTGATATTTTTACATCCGTAGCGGCGCCACAGAAAATCAGCCGTTTTTTTTTTTTACTACTTTTTTCTCTAATACCATCTACAGGGTTCTTACGGGCGCTGGAAATCCTTGAAAATGCTTTCAAATCCTTGAAAATGCTTGAATTTCAAATGAAGTGCTTGAAAGTGCATGTAATTGTACAGTGTTCTCCGGAAATTTAGTAATGCACGTCCTCGGGACCAGACCAGAACTTGGGCACATCGTGCGGTTTCCGTATTAGACGAGTGACGGGGATTCGTCACACACCTTTAATTACTACAACTATAGACCGTATTTCAATCATCAAAACTAAGCCTTTTGACTGTTCTTTCGTTCACGTTTTCTCTCAGGGTTGGTGTTATGTTGGCAAGCTGCTCTTTTTTTCTTAGACTGCGTGAAATTTGGCCAAAATGCTTTGCAATGACTTTTTTTCTGTCCAGACAATTTAGCAACCTATTTGTTCCACAAATGATAGTGTTTTGTTCGTACGAGATTTACTAAACTTGAATCAGCTTTAGATGTGTTGACATTTGGCGACATAAACTACGGCTACTGTATTATAAATATCAATGCATATAAAAATTAATGCATAATGCGGACAAGTCAACGTTTGATCATTTTACCTCGGCCAGGGGGAAGAGGTTTTTTTTTTTTTTTTCAAATTTTAGTATTCAATTTAGTATTTAACATATAATTGTATTTACTTGTATTTAAACATGCATTCAAAATAAAGAAAAACAGACAAATATGAAGCGGTTTAACATTTTAACCCACTGTCACCAATGAAGATCGCCATCCTATGGTATTTGAAGTTTCTTTTTTTTTAAATATCAAAGTTAAAAAATCTAATTGTTTTTTAGTTTTAAAAGGTTAGACTTTTTAAAAAAATTTCGGTAAACAAAACACTTTATTATATTTCCACGTTTAAACTTTGAACAGAGAAAGTGCTACAGCTTTCTGATGTTTTATTGAACTTAGCATTTAGAGAAAACTTTCCCCCAGTAAATGTTAATGTTTCATTTTAATTTAGGCTTTAAATATACATTTTACCACAACTGTACGATGCTGGAAAAACTTGGACCTTGAAAGTGCTTGAAAAGTGCTTGATTTTTATCTTTCAGAAAGTGTAGGAATCCTGCAATAAGAACAAGTGTTGTGAAATATAAAACATCGATATTTCGACTTCGATCAAAACTGAAGAATCTGAAACGATACAGTAGGGCGGGGCGATTACGCCAAAAATCTAAATCTCGATTAATTGAACATTTGAACTCGATTACAATTAATGAACGATTATTTTATTTATTTATAGCCTTCATAGTTCACTGACAAGTTTTGTACACAAGTGAGATATTTTTTAAAAAAGTGTGTATTACTTCATTTAAAAAAAAATGTAAACACAAATTTGGAAACACACACATATTTTCTGTGAGATATACGATCATTTATTGAACATCCACAACTGAAATTATAGCGCACATAATTTAAAGTGCCTAAATCACATTGTTCTTATCAAATAATTTTAACGTAAAGAACTTGCACATTTGGTTGAAAAGTACACTATTTAAAATATTTTCTCATTTACACGTGACTTAATTTAGTTCGGTCTACCTTCCTGAAGCCAAAATGTGTCCTAACAACAGAATCTGCGTTGTCCGAATCCGGATAAGTTTTAGACGAGTAAAAAAAAGACTGAGACTTTGATCAAGTAAATAATCTGCACAAAAAGTAGCTAGTTTCTTAAATTGAGAGGCATTGTTTTCTTAAAACGAGAAATTCACTTTACCTTTCTTGTTTCAGAAAGTTCTGCGTTAAAACATACGGTCTACTTTGAAAAATATCTCAATGTAGTGTAAAATATCATCCAAAATAGCATTTTTTTCCCCAAGCAAGATAATTCAATTTTCTTGAAATAAGCAAAGTAACCTCTCACTCTGAATTCTAGGCTAGTTAATTTATCTTGTGACGAGATTTCTATACATTTACACAGAATTATGGTCTAATTTCAAGATTTTTTTTGGCTTCTCGAGATTTTTTGTGAGATGTGAGATAAAATGACAATGGGATTTTTTTTATTTCTTTTTTTTCCCCTAATTCTCAAAGCGACTTTGCGTTGGTCTCGAACTAAGAAAAGTGCTACATAACGTCCTGGTTACTTGCGTAACCTCTGTTCCCTGAATAAGTCAGGGAACGAGACGTCAGTCAGAGACCTGACTATGGGACATAGTATGCGTCAGCCATTCGCGTTCATCCTTACAAACAGGCCAATGAACGGTCAAGTTCAATGGATGCATGAATTTGCATGCCACCTCTGACCCGTACCAGCTGGTATAAAAGGGCGGTGGCGTGCCACATGCAAATACCTTTCGCTGATTGAAGCCGGTCGGGCCAACGCAGACTTCCAGCGGCATACCCTGAATGTGGCGGCGGAAAGTGACGTCTCGTTCCCTGACTTATTCAGGGAACAGAGGTTACGCAAGTAACCAGGACGTTCCCTTTCATAGTCAGGTCACTTCGACGTCAGTCAGAGACCTGACTATGGGACAATACAACAGGCCACATCCAGGGCAGCATCCTCCGAAAAGACCCCTCCGGCTCCTTAGCCGAGGAGCCTTGGTGGATCTTCCACAGCATCTAGAGGTGGGCCTAGCCCGAAGGGTAATAGCACTCACCTCCACCGGGGCAACCAAGGAACTTGTTGGCTCTCGACCCGTGCGTGGGGGACCCTCGCCAGGGTTGACGGAGAACACTTCCCACCTCGTGTGAAGTGTTGCGTAGAGTCGACGCACAACGTCACTCTTCGAAAGAAGCCATTGTCTGTCGGGGACAGAGTGGGCTCGGGAGAGGGAGGAGAGCGTAGCCCTACTACTCGACCTCATCCCTTCGGGAAACACAGGCGTAATAACTCGGTGAGTATCGCCTGAGGAAGAAAACACACACGCAGTCAGAACTAGGACTCTTCGCTAGTCTGGACTCGGTGGCACCAAGGAACCCCTCATTTCGCCTGATTGCCCGTCAGGGGAAACAGAGGCCGGGGCTCCTAGTGTGTAGAGCGGACTGGGCGTGTTCCTAGCCTAGCTCAAGGGTAAGGAAACACTAAGGCGGGAGACTGGGCCCCAAACTGGGGTTTGCTCCCGCAGGCCTACACCGTGTCGGTATTGCCCTCCACGCGGAAGCACCTGCGTGGATACCGACGCCTTATCCAGTCGTAGAACCGGATAAAGGTGTTGGGTGTAGCCCAGCCGGCAGCTCTGCAAATGTCTGCTAGAGAGACTCCCCTTGCCACTGCGATCGACGAGGCCACGCTCTGGTAGAGTGGGCTCTCACGTTCAGGGGCAAGGCAACGGACGTGAACGCGAACCTAATCGCGTCAACGATCCAGTGCGAGAGTCTCTGCTTGGTGACGCATTCCCTTTCTGTCGACCACCATAGCAGACAAAGAGCTGTTGCGAGCTCTGAAGCTCTCTGTGCGCCGTAAGTAGTGCGTAAGTGCGACTGGGCACAGGGGTGACCGGCCAGGTCTTGCTCCCCAGGGGGAGGGCCTGCAACGTCACTACCTGATCCCTGAAGGGGGTAGTGGGCACTTGGGCACGTAACCAGGCCTGGGTCTCAGCACTAGGTGCGAGTCTCCAGAGCCAAGGTGAGTCACTGAGGCTGCAAAGAATGCCCTCACCGGCCTAAGTGCCTGAGCACTGCATTCCTCTGTGCGATCAACTGACTTCGTGGTTGGCTAACCGAGGTTAGTCGACCAGGTATTTCAGGATCCTGAAGCCGCGCACTCTCAGGAAGAGAGGGCAGCCTGCGCTATCTTCGTAAAGACTCGCGGCAGCAGAGAGAGGCCGAAGGGCAAACGTTGTTTGCAGAGAACGCCTCTAGGTCCCGACCCGTTTCACTGAGGCCAATGCTAGTAAAAGCGGCCTTCAGTGTGAGCAGCCTGAGACTCGTAGTCTCTAGCGGCTCGAAGGGGGGAGAGCGGAGGGTCGCCAACACCAAGCTCAAATCCCACACCGGGGTCGGGGGAGGTCTGGAAGGGCGAACCCTTCTAGCACCTCTTAGAAACCTAGTCGTCAGGTCGTGCCGGCCTACCGTCTTCCCCTCGATGAGGTCATGTGCAGCGGATATCGCGGCCACATAGACTCTCAGAGTGGAAGGGGCCACGCTTTCCTCAAGTTTCTGCTGGAGAAACGAGAGAACCGTACCGACGGGGCAACTCAGTGGTTTTCGTTTTTCTGGCGGCACCAGGTGACGAAGGTCTGCCACTTCAGGTCGTACAATCGTCTTGTAGACGGTGCACGGCCTGAGCGATAGTGTCCTGTACCGACGTGGCAGATCGTCTAACGAGGTGACCCGTCCCGCGGCCAGACATGGAGGTTCCAGAGGTCTGGCCGTGGGTGCCAGAGCGAGCCCTGTGCTGTGAGAGGAGGTCCGCTCTCAGGGGTAACTGCCTCAGAGGGGACGTGACAGATCCAAGAGATCTGACGTCCAGGTCTTGTCGGGCCAATAAGGGGCGATCAAGAGAACCTGATGACCCTCCTTCCTGACTCGACCCAGTAGCTGGGGAATCAGGGTAACTGGCGGGAAGGCGTACTTCCTCATGTGGTGAGGCCATGGGTGGGCAAACGCGTTTACACCGAGTGGCGCCTCGGTTAGCGCAAACCAGAGTGGACAGTGGGTCGATTCGTCTGAGGCAAAGAGATCTATCTGTACCAGACCGAATTCCTCCCACACCTCTGTCACCACTTGAGGGTTCAGCCTCCATTCGCCAGGGGCGGGGCCCTGCCTCGACAGTGCATCCGCGGCTGTGTTGAGGATGCCTGGAATGTGGACTGCCACCAGAGACCTGAGTCTCGACAGACACCACAGCCAGAGGCAACGTGCGAGCTTGTTCAAGCGGTGCGAGCTCAAACCGCCTTGACGGTTGATAGCTGCTGCAACTACGCTGTCTGACTTGACCAGCACATGCTACCCTCGGCCTTGCCCGAGCAAGTGTTTCAACCCGAGGTGCACGGCCGATAGCTCGAGCATGTTGACGTGCCACTGGAGGCGAGAACCCGACCGACGGCCGGAAACTCCGCGGCCGTTGCCCACTGCTCCCCACCCCGTGTTGGATGCATCCGTGGATACCACAACACGACGGGAGACCGTTCCTCATGGGACACCTGTCCGTAGGAAACTCGTCTCTGACCAAGGGTGGAGCAGGTGGAGACACTCGGGTGTGACTAATACCCGGTATCTCCCCGCCGCCAGGCTCGTTTTGGGACCTCGTCCCGGATCCAGAACTGAAGGGGCCGCATGTGTAACTTGCCTAGCGGAGTCACCGCGGAGGCAGACGCCATGTGGCCTTGGATCCTCTGGAAGTGTTTGCACTGAACCCGGACCCCGGGTGTGAACACTTCCAGCTGACTCCGGATATTGGCGGCTCTCCGAGAGGACAGCCTGCCGCACATCAGAACGGAGTCTAGGTCGAGCCCGAGAAAGGAGATCTGCTGACACGGGGTCAGCGTGCTCTTCTTTCTGTTGACGCGTAACCCCAGCCGGCTCAAGTGCCTGAGCACTGCGTCTCTCTGCGCGATCAACTGAGCCCGCGATCTGGCTAGTAGTAGCCAGTCGTCTAGGTAATTCAGGATCCTGAAGCCGCGCACTCTCAGGGGAGAGAGGGCAGCCTGCGCTATCTTCGTAAAGACTAGCGGCGACAGAGAGAGGCCGAAGGGCAGGACCTTGTACTGATACGCTCGGCCCTCGAAAGCAAAGCGCAGAAAAGGCTTGTGCCGGGGCAAGATCGAGACATGAAAGTACGCGTCTTGAAGGTCGATAGCGGCGAACCAGTCCTGGGGCTGAACTGCCCTCAGAATGTCCCTCTGGGTTAACATCCTGAACGAAAACTGTGAAGATAGTCGTTCAGGGACCTCAGATCCAATATGGGCCGCATACCGCCGGTCTTCTTGGGGACCACGAAGTACGGGTGGTAAAGCCCGCTCCTCGTCTCGGCTGGGGGCACCACCTCGATGGCGCCCTTCGCTAGCAGCGAGGAAACCTCTGCCCTTAATACGAGAGCGTCTCTCAGACCCACGTGAGTGGTGAGGACGCCTCGGAATACCGGAGGCCGGCGGGCGAACTGCAAAGCGTAGCCGAGTCTCACGGTTCGGATCACCCAGGGGGACGGACGAGGAAGGGCGCACCATTCCGTCAAGTACCGTCTGAGGGGAATCAACGAGGCCGTGGGGTCCCCGAGACTGGGGTCTGGGGGGGCCGGGGCTCTGACGGGAGTCTCCACTGGGGAGAGCTTGAGGCAGGTGACTCCTGGCCGTGAGGCGAGGGAGTTCTGCATCCCGTCTGAGTCTGCAGGCAGCCGGAGGCCGCCTGACAACCGACCCCTCTCACCATGTCGGGAGGTGCCGGCCGGAGCCTGCTCCTCGACCGACTTGGTGAGTTGGGGGTCTCTCTCTCCCCCATGACAGAGGAGAGCATGACCCCCAACCTGGAACTCCATCGGGCCGAGGCCCTCCGGAGCTCCGGTCTTCTACCGCGCAGGGAGTATCCGGTGTTAGCGGACAACTCGACCCGCGAGGGAACAGAGGAGGCCTCTGTTCCTCGGTAGGAGTGGAGGGAGTGTGAGTGTGGGTGCATCTGTCTTTTACGTTAAGTTGGCTAGCACCATAGGTGGTAGCCACACTTCTGTGTCCACCTGTAGATGGATTCGACAGTGGTGGCTCCATCGTCGGAGCTCAATCATACTCCCTGCTCTGCTCCCTCCACTCCGAACACATCAGGATCGCAAGGGAGGCCGTTTGGCGTCCCCTGCTGATCTGGATTCGGAGTGCGCCGCCCTCTTGCGGCGAGATCTGCTCCTCTACTTGCGGTCGTGCATTGTCGGCACGGGCGCAGGGAGCTTCCTCCGTTGAAGGAGGGAGACCCGGGGCTGAGGGTTCTCAGCCGCTGTCACTGGGCGTCGCCGGCGTCTTCCAGCTGGATGCTTTCGCCATGGGCCTAGAAAAGACATGCGAAATAGCCAAGTCTGCAGCTGGAGGGTGGAAAACTGTACCACAGTTGATCCACCGTATCGCCGAAGAGGCCCGACCGAGAGTCTTGTGAGTCTGCTAGGTCGAGCCAGTGGTGGTGCTCCAGGCCACCATAGTCGACATCGGGCCTCACCAGCTAACCTAGCTGGGGCGCGCTTCCTTTACCCCTCCTTCGACAGCTTGCCTGTAAAAATATAAAGGTCACAGCGTGAAGTGTGGTGGCGGTCTGACCGATAAGTGGGTGGGAGATGATCTCACTCTACTCACCCCGGCCGGCTAACTACGGTCCCACCAGTATCAGTTCTGTCCACCATAGTGGCAGATACTTACAACTGGAGAACTAAGCCCACCGCACTTGGAAGCTAGAACTTTCGCTGGAGAATCGTGTGCACTCTAGCAAGCGCAACGTTCTCAACAGCTACTTATGAAATCTCGGGATCAACATTGGGGCCGTCAGTGATAGCTGAGCTGCACCCCAAGGATCTAACGCTACAACGTGACGTCAACGGACTACTCACTAAGTCCTAACGCACGTGCGGACCGAGAAAACATAACCACACACAAGCATGCGCTCTTACCTCAGAGCACACCAGCGTCCTCAGTGTGCGGCGTTCACCGATGTCAACACTGATGGCCGCTAACCGCCGAGCGGATCCGGTAGTGCGCCCGCGATCAGGACTCCGCTGGAGCTCACGCATGCGTAGAAATCGAGATGGAAATACCTCTAGATTCAGCCCCTGTGTCTCAACCTGCCGTGGTGCGGAGCAAAGCTGTCCGAAACCTGCTGGGAGACCGGGGAAGGGGCGATCTTCCGTGGAGAATCCGCGGAGATCACTACACGGCGCCGCCATTTTGTTTGTTTACAAACGGAGCTCCTCACGGGCGCGCGTTTCCCGTCGCCCACCTGCACAAGGAAACGCAACCGTGCCCGCCCGCCGGCAGCCGCCATCTACAAACGGGATTCGTAAAAGAAAAAGAACGTATCTACCGTTTAGGAGCTTCTCAGATAAGACTTTCGTCGATGTAGCTGGGAGCTTCGTCTGCTTCCGGGTCTTTTCGGGAGATCGAAGCCAGCCAGGAGTACTGCTGGTTCCAACGAAGAGCCTTATCGAGTTGGTTGAAGAGATGAAACGACCGAGGCTTCAATCATCTGAAAGGTATTTGCATGTGGCACGCCACCGCCCTTTTATACCAGCTGGTACGGGTCAGAGGTGGCATGCAAATTCATGCAGCCATTGAACTTGACCGTTCATTGGCCGGTTTGTAAGGATGAACGCGAATGGCTGACGCATCCGATGTCCCATAGTCAGGTCTCTGACTGACGTCGAAGTGACCTGACTATGAAAGGGAAATAAATTTTAACTTGAACAATGTCAAATTCAAACTCAAATTTTATTTGTCACATACAAATTATACGTGGTACAACATGTAGTGAAATGTGTTTCTTGGTCGTTCCAGCTTAAAACTTAGGAATGGGGGAGATACAACAAAATGTGCAAGGGGGGAAATACAATAAAAAGATAAAGAAATAGAAAACGATAAACAGGGTATAAAGATAAAATATGTTATTCAAAATGTGCAGAGGAAATACCAAAGAGGTTAAAAAGTAATAGAAATACGCTATAAAATAAAATATGCTAGTCAAAATGTGCAAAGGAGATACCAAAAAGGTTAAAAAACAATAGAAATACGCTATAAAGATAAAATATGCTAGTCAAAATGTGCAAAGGAGTTACCAAAAAGGTGAAAAAAAATTAGAATATAAAGATAAAATATGAAATATGAATAAAATTCAAAAATTCCGAGATATAAAAATTACAACTGAAGTGAGTCGAAGACAAATCGATTGACGTGTCTACGTAAATAAATATAAATAACTTGAAGAATAAATGCGTTCTCCTATATTCACATTTTTTCCAAAAATCATGACTATTTTAGTTATCGTAATTATGAAATTATGAAATGAAATAAATTTACGAAAATTATAGTTGTTTTTTCAGGCCTCAGCATCAGCAGCAGCATCAGCAGCGTCTTCAGGCCTCCAGCCTTCAACCACAAACCCGACTCCTCCGTCACCCAGCTTCACTCCAGCCTGATGTGTCTGGACCCTCTGAGCTCTTCTCTCCGCCATCATCAGCCCGGCTCCTCAGGACCCGAGCGCAGTGCCAGTCTGCTCAGTCTCAACCCCGTCAGCTTCAGGTCCAGCTCCTTCCTGACCTGCCCTCGCTTACACACGCCTCCACCCGCCATGTCCAGAAAGCCCCGCCCTCCCACTTCCTGTCTGAAGGGCAGAGCAGAGAGGCTGCTGGGAAAGCACAACTCGGCTTCTCGCGCGGGTCTGCGCGTCACCTTCAGACTGCCGGAGGAGGAGGACGAGGAGGAGGAGGAGGATGAAGATGATGAGGATGATGATGAAGAGAAATCCTCTAAAGAGCCGCCACCAGTGTTGGCCAAACCTAAGCTGTAAGTGTCATGTCCATGTTTACCCTCATTTTTAAATGACAATTAAACGCCTATTTTGTAGTCTTATTTTTCACGTACATATAAAGCACACTTTTTTTTATTTTATTTAAGGCACACGGTCTGTTTTTAAACACTTTGGAGGATTTTATGTGCGCCGCATAGTTTAAAAAGAGTTAAATCAACTTTTTCTATTATTCAATCTGTTATTCAAGTAAAATTATATCAAAATGATACCAGTCACAAATTAGGTTTGTTAAATAAATAATAGTATTTAAAGAGAAAATTAACATAGGTAAACCACACTATATTACCTATATTAACACTATATTAATTATATATCACTAAATAAATCTAATATATATATATATATATATATATATATATATATATAATATATGTATATAAAAACATATATGTACACTACAATATACAGTATATGTACAGTAAAAAAAATGAATTGTAAATACCATATTTGCGTGGATAAAAACACCCCCTTGGTTTTTCAGGCACAAAAAAAATCCACCGAATTTATTTTTTTTTTTTGGTGGATTTTTATTTAGTGCGTGAAAAATCAGGCGGTTGTTTATATTCGACATTCATGTTTACATTCAATTTGTAATATACAAATAATTTTTATACTGAACTGTACACAATACTGATAATACAAAACAGCGAACACAATAAAAATCAATACAAGTACGTATAATAAGCAATACAAGCTAAATAATACACATAAATACAAATCAAGAGAAATACAATATCATTGTACTGCCAGTATAGCAGTGAAGTTCGAAATTCAATCATTTAGGTTACAAATGTACTACAGTACAATTAAGAGTCAAGAAGGCACAATCGATGAATATGAAAATGGCGCTTTTCATAAACAGCATCTTTCAAAATTATCTTTTAAATGGTCCCTAGTGGCCATATTGCCGTCACCTCACTTCCTTATCCTTACCAATAATCAATATACAGTACTGTAGTTTATAGTTGGCAAAAGATTAAAAGTCTAGCAGACGTAGAGCGATTTTATGGCAGTATTTGTGAATAACTTGGGTTTATTAATATTTTTATTAATGGGTTTAAAATAATTTTCAATGTAATTATATACAACATTATAATATAACAATGTAGTTCTATAATAGCTTTTTTTTTTCTTACATTACTTGGTGTATTAGTAACAGTACCATTACTCTAATCAAATATAGGGCAGTTACTTTTACTTCCACAGAAGTATTTTTGAAACTCTAGTATCTATACTTCTACTTTAGTAACAAAGATGACTACTTTTGACAGCACTGGTAGCGAGTAAAACATCCCTGAAATAGTAATACATTACACTACTGCAATGAATTACTGTAATAGATTACTTTAGTAACCCGTTACTCCCTGCACACCAGTAATCTTGCTAAACGACACCTGTGCACGTCTTCTGTTTCTCAGAGATCTGAAGCAGCTTGAGATCCTCCACAACCAGGTTCTCCTGGAGCAGCTGGAAAGCTCCTCTCCACGCAGACCTGATGTTCCTCAGCCCACGTCCTCCTCAGCGTCTCCAAAAGCAAGTCCTCCACTACCTCCACAACTTCTGCCCGAGGTCACTCCAGCCTGCATCTCTCCTCCCTTCTCCACCACTGCGCTAGCTCCTCTCAACCACCATCCAGTCGTGCCCACTGTGATGCCAACCATCTCGTTGCCTTCTACAACCACCTCCGCCTTCTCACAACGCTTCATGTCTCCCGTCAACAAACCTGACCACCCGCAAGCTCCTCTGTCCAATCATCTACAAATCAACATCAGTCCGGCAGTGCCCATCACCTCAGTTCTCGCCATCAGTCCAGTGGCAGTCCAGAATTTGCCGTCGACTTATGCACCAGCGGGTCAAAGCTCCTCTCTGAAGCTGGAGAAGCCTCACATGTCTTCAGCTCTGCCCATCTCAAATACGTCTTCACCCTCATTCGTCCAGCCTCCGTGCCAACCTCCTCCCTCGGGAATTCTGTCTCCCACTTTGCCTCAAAGCTTCAGCTACACCCGTCCCAAAGAGTTCCTGACGGCCCAGTGTCTGTCTCCCATCAGAAGCCCCTCGCCCACCCAGTCCCCCGTTCCCATGCTCCACGAGCTGGCGGCGATGCTCTTCCCACCCTCCACCCGGGACCTCACCTCCCCCGTCAGCCGGCTGCTCTCCATGCCCAGGAGCTTCCACAGCCGGGTGGTGGAGATGCCCAGCAGCCCGCCGGCCTACGTCGCCTCTCCTCCGCCGCTGCCCGCCTCACGGACCAGTTCCGTGTTTTCCTTCAGGCCTCAGTCACCTCCCCAGGCGTCTTCACCCACGTCCAGCGGCTCCAGCCCGAGCCCCATTCAGAATCCCGTGGCCTTCTTGAGCTCAGTCCTGCCCTCGCTGCCCGCATGCCCGCCCACCAATGCCATGGGGCTGCCCAGGAGAGCCCCTGTCGGGTGAACACACACACACACTAGAACTGCTCAAAAGGCAAATTCGGAAATTCCGAATCGGAAATGTATTTATTTATTCTTCCACTTGGAGAAATTCTTTTCATTCTCTCAAAATTGTGTAGGGTAGGAATTTGTTTTTAAATCATTGTCATCGATGCAACTGATTATTCGATATAATCACGGGCACAGTTGAGGGGGGACGGTTGGGGCAATTCTGGGGGATTTGTTTTTTTTTTACTTTTTTTTTTTAACAGTGATTTTCTAGTAAAAGTAGTGAAAGTTACATTTGACACAGTCTGACACAGTGGAAGAAAAATAATTACATTTGTTTAAACCCGGTAATGGATATTGCTAGTGGAATCATAGCACCCCCTAGCGAAGACATACTCTACTACACTTAGAAATAATATCTAATTGTTACTACTTTTTCAATCGATTATTCGATTAAAACGACATTGACGTCAGATATGGCGCCAAGTTCAACATTAAGTAAGTAAGAGAATAAGTAAGATACGTAAATAAGTAAGAGAATCATTTAGCCTGAAATTTTAGTTTTTGGAAAGTCTTGGAATTAAAATTATTCGCGGGTGCTTATATTCGTGTAAATACGGTAAGTTGTTGAACCCTCCTGAATCTGGTGTAGTGTTCTCAATCTGAGCATCTCCACTTGGAACGAGCAGCTTTAGCTGGGTTGTTTCTTCATGTCCAGACTTCACGGCCTGAAGAAGAGCGCTAAAGGCGAGAAAGCCGTGTCTGAGGACGATGTTCGGACCAGCAGGGAAACACTTCTACTGGACCTTCAGAAGAAGCTTCACTTCGCTCAGCAGGTAACGTTGTGTGAGGAGAAAGAAGGATGTTTTAGACAGTAATCTGTATTGATCATTTTTAAATCATTTTCCAACCGTCAACATTTTTTTTACATGTATAAAGAGAAGGTTATTCATTGCCAGAGGAAACATCAAGCTGTTCCGATTCTAAAGCTCTAATATATAATTCTTTCACGTTGGATAAAGATAACACTGGCAGTAATGTAAATGATAAAAAGAAGCGGTTTTGGATTTATCTTAATTTTTTTGCCACCAAGTGATTGAGTGAGTGAGTGAGAAAGTGAGTGAGTAATTGAGTGAGAGTTATTGACTGAATTATTGAGTATGTCAGTAAGTGTGAGTGAGAGAGTGTGAGCGATTGAGAGAGTGATAAAGAGTGAGAAAGAGAAAGTGAGGGATTGAGTGAGTGAGTGAGTAAGAGCAAGTGAGTTAATGAGTCGGTCAGTCAGTCAGTCAATAATTGTGAGTTAGAGTGAAAGAGTGTGAGTGATTGATTAAGTCAGTAAGTGTGAGTGAGTGAAAGAGAGAGTGATTGAGAGAGTGAGTGAGTGAGAAAGTAAGAGAGATAAAAAGAGAAAGTGAGTGATTGATTGAGGGAATTATTGAGTGAGAAAGAGGGATTTTGAGGGATTGAATGAAAAGAAAAAGCTTGAAACTTGATTTAATAAGTGAGTGAGTGAGACAGTGAGTGAATGAGAGAGAGTGTGAGGGATTGATTGTGTGAGTGAGTGAGTGAGTGAGTGAGTGAATAAATGAATGAATGAGTGAGTGAACTATAGAGTAGGTGAGAGTGTGAGGGAATGATTGATTGATTGACTGATTGATAGTGATGAAAAAGTGTGTAAGTGCATGAGAGTATGATGATTAGAGTTAATAACTGAGTGTGTGAGTGAGTGAGTGAGTGAGTAAGTGATTGAGTGAATGAATGATTGAGCGAGTGAGTGAGTGAATGAGTGTGAGTTTACTTGACGTCATTCATCTGTCCTTCCTAGAAGACGAGTAGTGTGAGTGCAGCAGCCGGACTGAACTCTCCCCCCGCAGCCTCCTTTAACTATCACGAGGTACCTGCATCATCCTCAGCACAACTACTCATCCACTACTACATCCTCTCCACCCTGACTAGACCACTACTTTATGTTTGTGTGTGTCTGTTAGACCTGGATGAGTGTTAGACAACTGTAAACAAGCAGAGTGTATAAAGTGAACACCAGTGAGAATACGTGAGTGTGTGTGATCTGGACAGACGTGTGTGACTGTGAGATGTTTCCTCAGGAATACAAGGTGTCAAGCTTCGAACAGCGTCTGATGAGCGAGATCGAGTTCCGCCTGGAGCGAACGCCAGTGGAGGAGTCCGACGAGGAGGTTCAGCACGACGAGATCCCCACCGGCAGATGCATCGCTCCCATCTTCGACAGGAAGCTGAAGCACTTCCGCGCCGTGGAGGGAGTTCCTGTCACCTTCACCTGCAAAATCATCGGAATTCCCATTCCCAAGGTCCGAGAACCCCATTTGCGAAGGTTTTCCAGTTGTAGAAGTCTGCATGTGACTTTTGTGTCTCCGTCTCACGAAGGTCTACTGGTTCAAAGACGGGAAGCAAATCCTGAAGAAGAACGTGCGCTATCAGAAGATCCGAGAGGCTGATGGGATGTGTTCACTGCACATTCAAGCTGTGACCGGCGACGACGATGGCAATTACACCGTCATGGCCGCCAATCCACAGGTGAGACCTCGACAGACCGTCAAACAGCAGCCAAGACACAGTGGCACTAGGTCATCGGAAGGTCCAGGGAATGACATCATAGAAGAGATGGACCATAAATGTCTACTGAAGGTCAACACCTGCCAGCGGATCTCCTCTCAGACAAGCTGGAATCCAGACTGTTCTACCCAACAGTCAATGTCCCAGTCAGAACTCAACTTGTTGAGTTAAACAAACTTTGGGAGAGCATTTGCCAGGTTGTGGAGTCCAAATCAGATCCTACGTACTGGGTCTCTAGGGGAAACGTTGGGATTAGTTTCGCTTCTAAACCATGGAAAGCCACTAACTTGACCTTCTGGTCTTGCAGACGCTCTACTACAATGGCTGTAGTTCTCCAAGAAGGTAAACCTGAACAAATGTGCTCCAGGACTGTCTCTCCATTAGTTGTAGTTCTCTGGTGGACCTTTAGGAGAGCCGGACTGAAGAATGAGAGTATATTTCCACATGTGAAGATGTTCTCAGCTCATGCTCTTACAGACTAGTGGCCACATTAGTTCCAGGCCTTAGTTTAAGCACCATTCCTTTGGGAAGTCTCCACCAGTGAACCCTCTGGATGCACGACTGTTTACTGGATCCAGTGCTTTCAGAGAAAGTCTTAAGATCCACCATCTCAGGAGAACCTTGCTAGGTGCACTCTTCCTTAAGCTCAGAGCAGAAATCATCTCAATGGTGTTTTAGTACAGCATAGGGGTGGACTGAGTTCTCCAGGAGATTCCCCTAGTGTCGGCACTACCACACAACGCCGGGCGACTGAAAATAGATATGTGTGGTTCAAATCACCACTGAATAGCACAGATTGTTAGATTGTGGAGTTTTTCTTGAAGATCTCCAAGTCCTCCAGATCTCACCTGCTTGCTGTTGTTTCTCAGGGCAGAATCAGTTGCTCCGGGCACTTGATTGTTCAGACGGGCCCCGCAAGGAGACACCCGCTGGTTCACGCTCACAGGTCAGCGCTGCACATGGACATTGCCGTATTTTTCGGACTACTAGGTGAACGTAAAGTCCAACAAAATGCTTCAAAAAGGTGCGCCTTTTTTAAAATACTTTTTAAAAAAAGTGTGCCTTATAATCCCAAACAAATCTACGCCTTATATGTGGAAAAAGATTAGAAAATAGACGCCAGGAAATAATCTGGTGCCTCTTATAGTCCGTAAAATACGGTACTTGATAAAATTGAGCTAGAACTTGACTGACTGTAAATTAAAGTGTCTAATACATTTTTAAAAAATCTGAGAAAATAAACAGTGGTACCTCTCTTTACGAAACTTTCTCTTTACGACTTGTCGACAAGAGTCTCGTAAAATTGTAATTTCTTAAAATGGGTCGCATTTTGCATGTAAATGTGATAATTCGTCCCGATAAACAATGTTTTTATAATATGATAAAATGTTGTAATAAATAACATATTACTTTCGCCATCTTGAATCTCACTAAAATTTCGCGATAACCGGCTAGTGATGTAGCCGGATCAGCCCGGACCCAGACATCACCAGGATGTTAGCCGAGCGTCTCACCCGGGTTGTACTTTTGTGCATAAACAAAATGAAATGTCACAGAGACTGTTCTGAACGTCTTCTCTCTGTAATGTTGTTGTAGCAAAACAACACAACGGTTTGTTGTCGAACACTTAAATTCCCCATGTCACGTTTAACAACTCCACCTGCATTGCCTTTCTCCGCCACCGGGTGTCAGTTTCACATCAATCCTGTTTGACGCATCAGCGGTTCCGAAAGTAATATGTCCGTAACCGTGTTACTTCTATAAATGAGGTTTTTTTTGTGCTTGAAGAATTAGAAGCTGTTTTATAATAATTTTGTTTATTAAAAGCCGTCTGGACTCAAGCTGTCTAAATGTTTTACTCAGAAGATCTTCCTGCAGTGTAGTGGTAAGAAACTACATTTAGATTATCGTATAGTGAAACAATTTTGTTAAAACATACGTACATTTTTGTTAGTCATTCGTAAGCGTAGGTACCACTGTATTGATTGAGGGAGAACATCCAGTGACGGAGACACCTAGAGTAGGACGTGTGGCTTGAGCTGGAACTGCACCTTCTCTGTGCTTCAGGGTCCGAGCACGGGTGCAGGAGGTGGAGGGCGATCCCGCTCTGGAGCGCTTCTTCCGTCCGCAGATCCTCCAGGCTCCGGGAGACCTGCTCGCCCACGAGGGTCAGCTCTGTCGCCTGGACTGTAAGGTGAAGGACATCTCCGTCCACTGGTCTGCGCCCTAAACCATCTAAATCCAGAAGATGTTTATCTGATGTGTGCTGTCCAAAGTGTCACATTCGTTACTCTGGTAGAAGTATATAGTTTAAAAAGACTTCAGTGAAAGTAAAAGTATCAACAGGGGTGTAAAGAGTACCGGACAGCCATACTTGAGTAAAAGTACAGATACTTACTGTAAAAATTACTCCAAAACAAGTAACAAGTCACCAATTTCAAAAAGACTTGAGTCAAAGTAGCAAAGTATCGCATTTTAAAAGAACACAAGTATTAAGAAGTATTTTTATTCGTGCTCAATATAGGCCCCAAAAAAAATGTGAAAACAAACTATTGTTTTCCAAGACAGAAACAGAATTTAACCTCAATGTTTGAAAACTGGTAGAACAAAGTAGATAAAAAGAACAAAAAGTCACACTCAATCACTAAGTAGATATAAAATAAAATGATGAATATGATTAGTAAATTATATATTATATGTATTATATAAAGTTATATATTATATAATAACATTTGTAAAACACATTTTTACGCCCCTAATTCACATTCTTGTGGTTTCTAATTCACAAATAGCGTCCATTACCTTCAGCAGCCTAAAGATGGCGATATTTGCCTCGTCCACCCAAGAAATTAAACCGCGGTATAAATCGATTATGGTTCGTCGCGCACAATCAAAATGTAAAGAGTAACAGTAAGTGTCAATTCAAATGTAGTGGAGTGAAAAGTACTGCTACTCAATCAGAAATGCAGTGGAGTAGAGAGTAAAAGTTGTTTATATTTTTTATACTTTGCAAGTACGAAGTAGCCAAAAACATACTTAAGTAAAGTAACCAAGTACATTTACTCAAGTACCTTACACCCCTGAGTATCAACTCAACCTTTTTACTCAAATAAAAGTGCTGGTTTGATAACTAGCAGAAGATTAAAAGTAAATGTAATTGTAAGGAAAAGTGTAATTAAAAATTACATTTTAATAGTCCAAGACTGTATTTTTACATTAAAATATTGCGGTAGGACTCGGCAGCAGCAGCTAGTGGCTGTTTTACGTAATGACAACATTCAACAGTCACTTTGCTGTTCTGAAACTAGCAGGTAAGCACATTACAGTCATTAGTGAGATACTTCCTACGGAGAAAACACTGTCAGTCAAGAACTCAATTATCTACTAAAGCACTGACACGGACTTAAACAAGAAGCATTTAGTTAAGTTACTTATTCAGTAACTAAGTTACTTTTCAGACACAGTCATTAGAAAAGTAATTACATTTTAAGGAAATGAAGTAATTAGTTACTTTTTTTCAGTTACTTTTTCATTTGCTGATGCGACAGACGGAATGATACGTGTTTATACGTCTCATCCAACCACAATCAAGTTTACCGTAACCGGACGGCGCCATTTATCTGGGTGTCTTTTTTTTTAGATTGATGACAAGATGGAAATAAAACTGACATTAAAAAATCTGAAATAAAATCAGAATAATGCGACTAGTTTTAAAATGTAAGGAGTAGGAAGTACAGATATTTGATAAAAAAAATTCAAGAGTAGAAGTAAAAAGGAGGAGGTGGGAGGGGTTACTCAAGTAAAGTACAAATGAGCCAGAATTCTACTTAAGTAATAACTGAGTATTTTTTTAAAAACTTGGTTACTTGACTCTGCGCCCATGTGAGAGGAAACTAAACTAGAGAAGATCCAGGCTGTGTGAAGAATAGAATAAGGATCTTCTCCGGTCATATTTGATATCCAATTGGTTTGAAGATTTCAACTTCGAAAAATGCGAATTGATTAGTGAACAGTCAATGGGACATTCGCAAACAAACGACAGTTCTGCGAGGAAGGAAACTATATAAACTAGACGCAGAACTTGAAGTCCGTGTTGTTGTCTTCAGGTCAGCGGTCTACCTCAACCGGAGATCATGTGGCTCCTGAACGGCAAACCGGTTTACCCGGACGAGTCCCGCCGCCTGCTGGTGAGAGAGAACGGGATGCACTCGCTGCTGATGGAGCCGCTGACGGCGTCAGACGACGGCACCTACACCTGCATCGCCTCCAACAAGGCGGGTCAGAGTTCCTTCAGCCTGCAGCTCACGGTGCTGGGTGAGTCTCCACAGCGCCCCCGCAGGACACACGCTGCAACTGCACTCACTTTACAATAGATAGAATGCTTTTATTGTCGTTGCATCACAAGGTTACAGTGAAATTAGTATTGCTACTTTGTTTAATGCAACAAGAAGGATGTGAACATTTACACACTTGATAAACCAATATACTGTGTTTACGCGAATATAAGCACCCCTTTTTTTTTCAAAATTTTCGACGCTCAAAAACGTGCTTGTAATCGCTTATTTCAAACGAGCCCCCATTTTTCCGTATTTCAAGTCAGGAACAATCACAAATAAACGGAAACACGTCGTCTTTCTGCAGAACTATATAATAAACTACAAACCACGACTGGTTAGGTTAGCTTAGCACAACCAGCTACAAACAAGTCCAATGTGTCATCGCAGAACGAGTCAAAACAGTCGAGAATGAAGAACACGGGCAAGAAGCAAAAAATCAGAGGAACAGACACAATCTAAACGCTGAGTCTGCTAAACAGGGAATAATTTTCATTGACACAAGTCATAAGTTAAATTTGTTACATTTTTAAGAAAAATGTGTTAGTATTTTTCAGAAAATATTAACATATTTGAACCAGAAACGATAATAAAATGTTTTTTTGTAATTTATTTTATTTAGTGCCTGAAAAATTAGGGATTTGATTATATTTGCGTGAATACGTTAAATAACTATAATTTATTAAGACATGGTACAAAATGGTCAAAATACGACACGAGAAAAATGCAATCGACAAAATATACACAGTGCAAAGGCAAATACAAACAACCAAAAGTGGCATGATCGACATTTTTCTGTCCGACTTCCACTGTCGCAAAAATCAATTTACCTCATTTACGATGAATATAAGCACCCACTTTTTTACAAATTTAGAAGTTCAAAACTTGAGGAGTGCGTCTCATATGCATATTTCGTATTTGTATTGGTCATTTTTTCATGTTTCTCGTCAGGGGCGATCAAAACAAATGGTATAATATAAGTTGTCTTTATTTAGCAGTGATGCTTCTGCATCCTCTTTTCTTTCTTCAAATAATGGTTTTGGAGCCAGATGCATGTATATGCTTTTATTGGCTGAATAATAGAAATTAAGACACTTAATAAATAGTCAAGCTGCTGAACACAGTGTGAAAACCCAGAATAAGTAGCAATAATAGCAACTGGAATCATAGCACCCCCTACTGGAGATATACTCTACTACATTTAGAAATAAGAATAAATCAAATTGTTACTATTCTAATCATATCTAATGTTACTAATCGTATCTATTATTCAAGTAAAAAGACATCAAAGTGAAATACTGGGAGGAGTCACACGTTAGGTTTAAGTATTTAGTTAGAATTTAGAATAGAATAGTTAGAATTTTTAGGTTTCTGGAAAGTCAGAACACCAAGAAAGTAAGTTACTTAGGTTCGGGTCCTTGTATTCTCCTAAATACTCTAAGGTGTGAAGTACTTGATTAAACTTTAGGAATCTTTGTAAATACTGTAAATATACAACATGTATATATGTATAACACAATTGAGTTTGGGACTGTGTGAATTTATAAGTATATATTTTTATATAAGTTTATATTATAAGCTTTTATTTTTGATACTCAGTACAAAAACAAAGAAGCCAAAAATTAAAATAAGTAAAAAAATATTTACAAAATGTACAGAAATTCAGTACAGTATTTTACACCTCTGTAAACAGAAAAAATAGAAACAAACTAAACGAATCTTACTTGTACAATACTTGTTTTTCTTCACTTTGATGTCGTTTTTACTTACAAAATATAATAATATTATAGATTAATAAAATAATAATAAGTATATATATATATATATATTTCATGTAAATGCAGTAAAACAAATTAGTTTCATTCTGTAGTGTGATGGTGAGTAGTAGGTGAAATTAAACTCCTCCTCCCAGAGAAGCAAAGAAAAGTGGCGCCCCAGTTTGTGGAGAAGCTGCAGAACACGGGCGTGGCCGAGGGCGCGGCCGCCCGGCTAGATTGCCGACTGCTGGGGACTCCGCCTCCTGTCGTGTACTGGAAGAAAGACAACGAGAGCCTCCTGCCGTCCAGCGGGCGAGTCAGGTGAGACCCTACAGCCCCGCCCTCTCTCCTGGCCACTCCCCCTCACCCTCCTGCCTCCCAGCATGCACCAGGACTCCGCCCAGGGCTACGTGTGTCTGCTGATCCACGCGGCGGGTAAAGAGGACGCAGGCTGGTACACCGTCTCCGCTCACAACCCGGCCGGAGTCGTGTCCTGCACAGCCAGGCTGGACATTTATGGTCAGATTCACACACTCGACGTGCGTCGTTAAATGTGTTAATGATTATTACATGGCACAAAACGTTTGGTAATATAATGAAACAAATACAATAAAAAAGAAAAGTCTGAAATTGCTTTGTACATATGTATAATTATTGAGAAAATAAAATATGCACATTTCAATTTTGCTTGTAAAAGTTTCAATTATCAGATCATTTGATGCGTTTACATTAGACAATTTATTTACTTTACATAATATTTCTATTAACCTAATATGTAATATTATAGTTATCAATGACAACTAATAATAAGTAATATTAAGTTCATAATAGTATGAACGTAATTCACTAGTTTTCTTAAATGCACATGTGCACAAATATATAATATGAATAGGATACATTTATTATAGCTTATATCTAATTGTGAAACATATTTTCTATATATAAATACGTATTGTGGATATAAAATACATTTTTTTGTAAAATAAATGTAAAAAGATTTTAGTTTAGATTTTAAAATATAATGTAAAAGATTTTAGGAAATTGCATGCATGATGCGCATTAATATTCATACTTAACACAAAATAAATCAATACACTGCATTTGTTTATTTTACAAGTTAAAAGCTCCACAGTTGATCATTATGTAAATGAAATTACATTGGAGGGTAAATTTGTGAATTTATATTCATATAAAATTATAAAATTTATATAAAAATATATATATAAAAATTACATTTTTATATAAAATTATATATTATAAATAGTAAACATAGCGGCCAGAAATGACGCAGTGGGGCAAAACGGAAACCAATGATAGGCCCCGCCCACAAATGTGACATCAAGTAGATAAACAACTACAGTAACTTGTTAACTCGAAAGTCAAACAACTAGTTTTCAAGTTTGAAGAGTTTGAATGTAAACATTATTTTGAAGATGATAGTTACGTTTCATTATCTTGACATTACTTTCCAACTGAAATTTCTCGTGATTACCATTTGACTCACAAAGAAATGAAAACTAGTTTGAAGTGTTATTGTGAAATCTCTGTCTCTAGCTCAGTGGCATCAGCACGTTCATCCTCCCATGAGGAAGAAGACAGGAAGTGTGAGGCGCGACATCCTCCTTCCCAACGTGTCACTTCCTGTGTGCGGCTCCAAGAGCGAGGAGGCGTAGAGAAGATCTGCTGTGTGTGTTTCATTATTAGTTTGAATCGGATTATTGCGTCTGTCCTGCTGCTTTTACCTTCTCTGTCAAATCATCTGTTCAAACTCATCTGATTTAAAACCAGCTAAAAAAATGATTATTAATGTTTTTAATATCAGTATTGAAAAAATATGGAAGCACTAGAGGAAACAAAAGCACAATAATATATTATTGTAAGAGAAACAGAATAATTGTTTGTGAACTCTATACCATATTAACTTGGTTTTAGCTGGTTTGCCTTCTTCAAATGTTACCTTGTCAAATCAAAACCAATTATAAAGTTCTGAAGATTTTCAACGTAAAAAAAATATCAACGACACATTTTTATTTAATCATGCTATGTTATGTATATTCATTCTATGCTATTTTATTTCTAAGAATGCTTATTTTCTCTGTCAAAAATAAAGTTATATTTATTAGAATCGTGTCTCTTATTTCCGTTGTGTGTTGTTGTCTTACAACTTGGATATTCGTCCAGTGCGGAATCACGTCTACATGCAAAAAAAGTAAATCAGTGAATCCAGGATTTTTATTGGAACGACAGTTCCACGAATAGGGAACGGAATGCCACATATGGGAAAATTCCATTTTCCGACAAATTCTGAAGTAATAAAATCTCGCAGTGATTACTGCAGCTGTGCCGATGATCCCGCCTTGGAGGTTGGATATAAACGCGGGACCGTCAGCACAACCCTCAGAACCCTATTTGAACGACAGGAAACCTCCCCAGCCACTTCAGCCTCATGCGGCTCTTTAACTAGTTACATGAGTCACATATGCACACGATGTTAACTGTTGAAAAATAACTAATAACATCAGTTATTGTCATTAAATCTGGCTGAGCAGAGGTCTGTGTTTGTGTGTAAGTGACTCTTAGTTTCTGTCTGGTTGGTCACTCCTGGCCTATAGTCTAGCGTGACTCGCCACCAATGCCCAGGTCAGAGAGCAGGTGGCATCACTTCACCAGCCGTCTGCGTACTGCCCACGGTCACCCAGAGAAGAGACGACACAGGAGAAGTCACCGTATTGTAGATGCTGTTTAATTCCACACCGGAGGAAACACAACATTGCTTTGTTTCTTACAAAAATTACATTTATTTCAAGGTTTTTTGTCTCAACATGGATTAGAATATAACACAGAGTATTTTCTCTATTACAACATTTAAAAGTTAAGAAAGCGCTTTCAAACTGAGCTCCAGCTAATGATGTTGGTTAAGACTGTTCAGTTGAATGAGTAGTGAAAAGAGAGATTTTACTGTTAATTACACACTGTGTAACTACAGTACTGTATAATCACAACTCACCAAAGTTTCATAATAATGATATTTTATATTACAGCGAGTCTTCACTCCAGAGTCTCTCAGATTATTCAGAGTCAGATCTAGTTCAGTCAGACGTGAGTTTGATCTCAGAGCTGAAGTCAGAGCAGAACAACCTTCTTCTGTCACTCCACAACGACTCAAACTGTGAAGAACAACGACACTCTTCAGTCTCTCAGTTCAGAAACATCAAGATAATAAAGAACAAATCACTGACACTTCAAGACTGAAACTATATTCACCTTCAACTGGAACTCAAACTGTCAATTTAGGTTTTGATGATTAACCACATATAAAAATAATAATAATAATAAATGAAAACATTTAAACAAGTAAATAAATAGTCATACATTTTAAAATGTTATTTTTCTTTATATTACTTCTTTGCTTTAACTTTCGTATGAAAAATGTTTTAGAGTTAACTTCACAAATAAAATAATTATCTTTCATACAATATAACTAAATCAAAAACAATTGAAATTTTTTATTTACTTAGTTTTTTTTATACAAAATTGTTTATGCTTTATCTGATATGTGTGTATTTTCTGAGAGCAGAATTACCTGAGTTTGTGTAGATTACAGTGAGAATCCTTCAGTGATTCAGAGAGAATCTTCACTCCAGAGTCGCTCAGATTCTCATTCCAAGACAGATCTAGTTCAGTCAGACGTGAGTTTGATCTCAGAGCTGAAGTCAGAGCAGAACAACCTTCTTCTGTCACTCCACAGCATCTCAACCTGTGAAGAACAACGACACTCTTCAGTCCCTCAGTTCAGAAACATCAAGATAATAAAGAACAAATCACTGACACTTCAAGACTGAAACTATATTCACCTTCAACTGGAACTAAAATTGTCAATTTAAGTTTTGATGATTAACCACATATAAAAAAATAATAATAAATAAATAATAATAATAATAATAAATGAAAACATTTAAACAAGTAAATAAATAGTCATCCCTCCAGTGAACTCACCACGTGCAGGAGGGGCCATAGGGGTCGGGTGAAGGAAGAGTTGGGTGGCAGCCGATGTCGGGGACCCTGGCGGTCCGACCCTCGGCTACATAGGCTGGCTCTAGGGACGTGGAACGTCACCACTCTGGTTGGGAAGGAGCCTGAGTTGGTGCGCGAGGTCGAGCGTTTCCGACTAGATATAGTTTGACTCGCCGTTAGTTTGACATACTTATTGCCCCCCAGCTCGGCTCCTGTGTGTTGGCGTTCTCCCCGGAGGACGAAAGGGTGGCTTCCCTCCGCCTTCAGGTGGGGGGACGGTTCCTCACTGTCATTTGTTGCTATGCACCGAATGGCAGTGTGGATTATCCTCCCTTTTTGGGGTCTATGGGGAGAGTGGTGGAGAGGGCTCCCCCCGGAGACTCCATAGTCCTCCTGGGAGACTTCAACGCTCACGTGGGCAACGACAGTCAGACCTGGAGTGGGGTGATTGGGAGGAACGGCCCCCCCGATCAGAACCCGAGCGGTGTTCTGTTACTTGACTTCTGTGCTTATCACGGATTGTCAGTAAGGAACACCATGTTCAAACATAAGAGTGTCCACATGCACACGTGGCACCAGGACACTCTAGGCAGAAGTTCGATGATCGGCTTTATAATTGTTTCATCGAACTTGCGGCCGCATGTTTTGGACACTCGGGTGAAGAGAGGGGCGGAGCTGTCAACTGATCACCACCTGGTAGTGGGTTGGCTCAGATGGTGGGGGAAGAAGCCGGTCAAATCTGGCAGGCCCAAACGATCTGTGAGGGTCTGCTGGGAACGTCTGGTAGATCCCTCCATTGGAGGAGGTGGGGGACATTAAGTCAGAATGGACTCTGTTACGCACCTCCATTGTCGAAACTGCAGGCCGGAGCTGTGGTCGCAAGGTCATCGGTGCCTGTCGGGGCGGCAACCCCCGAACCCGCTGGTGGACACCAGTGGTGAGGGATGCTGTCAAGCTGAAGAAGGAGTCTTACCGCTCCTTTTTGGCCTGTGGGACTCCTGAGGCAGCTGACAGGTATCGGTGGGCGAAGCGAAACGCATCTTCGGTGGTCGCTGAGGCAAAGGCCCGGGTTTGGGAGGAGTTCGGCGAGACCATGGAGAACGACTTTCAGACGGCTTCAAAGAAATTCTGGTCCACCATCCGGCGCCTGAAGAGGGGGAAACAGTGTGCCATCAACACCGTTTACGGTAGAGATGGGGGGCTGTTGACCTCAACTCAAGACGTTGTGGATCGGTGGGGAGAGTACTTTGAAGACCTCCTCAATCCCACCAACACGTCTTCCGAGGAGGAGGCAGAGCCTCTGGAATCGGGGATGGGTGCTCCTATCTCTGTGGCCGAGGTTGCCGAGGTAGTTAAAAAGCTCCGCGGCGGCCGGGCCCCGGGGGTAGATGAGATCCGCCCAGATCTCCTTAATACTCTGGATGGTGTGGGGCTGTCTTGGTTGACACGCCTTTACACCATCGCGTGGTCATCGGGAACAGTGCCTCTGGAGTGGCAGACTGGGGTGGTGGTTCCTCTTTACAAGAAGGGGGACCGGAGGGTGTGTTCCAACTACAGGGGGATCACACTCCTCAGCCTCCCTGGGAAAGTCTATTCAGGGGTACTGGAGAGGAGAGTTCGTCTGATTGTCGAGTCTCGGATTGAGGAGGAGCAATGTGGTTTTCGTCCCGGACGTGGAACTACGGACCGGCTGTCCGGTCTCTGTATGACTGGTGTCAGAGTTTGGTTCGTATTGCCGGTAGCAAGTCATTTCCATTTCCAGTGAGAGTTGGGCTCCGCCAAGGCTGCCCTTTGTGACCGATTCTGTTCATAACTTTTATGGACAGAATTTCTAGGCGCAGTCGAGGCGGAGGAGGGATCCGTTTCGGCGACCTCGGGATCGAGTCTCTGCTTTTTGCAGATGATGTGGTCCTGTTGGCTTCGTCGGGACATGATCTCCAGCTCTCACTGGATCGATTTGCTGCCGAGTGTGAAGCGGCCGGGATGGGAATCAGCACCTCCAAGTCCGAGACCATGGTTCTCGACCGGAAAAGGGTGGAGTGCCACCTGCAGGTCAGAGACAGGGTCCTTCCCCAAGTGGAGAAGTTTAAGTATCTCGGGGTTTTGTTCACGAGTGGGGGGAGGATGGAGCGGGAGATCGACAGACGGATCGGTGCTGCGTCCGCGATAATTAGGACGCTGCATCGGTCCTTCATGGTGAAGAGAGAGCTGAGCCAAAAAGCAAAGCTCTCGATTTGCCAGTCGATCTACGTTCCTAACCTCACCTATGGCCACCAATTGTGGGTGGTGACCGAAAGAAAGAGATCCCGGATACAAGCGGCGGAAATGAGCTTCCTCCGCAGGGTGGCTGGGCTCTCCCTCAGAGATAGGGTGAGGAGCTCGGCCATTCGGGGGGAGCTCGAAGTCGAGCCGCTGGTCCTTCGGGTTGAGAGGGGCCAGATGTAGTGGTTCGGGCATCTGGTAAGGATGCCCTCCGGACGCCTTGCTGCTGAGGTGTTCCGGGCATGTCCCACCGGGAGAAGACACAGGGGCAGACCCAGGACCCGCTGGAGAGACTATGTGTCCCGGCTGGCCAGGGAACGCCTCGGAATTCTTCCGGAAGTGCTGGAGGACGTAGCTGGGGCAAGGGAAGTCTGGGCCTCCTTACTGAGGCTGTTGCCCCCGCGACCCGGCCCCGGATAAGCGGCAGAAGACGGTACGGTACGGTATAAATAGTCATACATTTTAAAATTTTATTTTTCTTTATATTACTTCTTTGCTTTAACTTTCCTATGAAAAATGTTTTAGAGTTAACTTCACAAATAAAATAATTATCTTTCATACAATATAACTAAATCTAAAACAATTGAAAGTTTTTATTTACTTAGTTTTTTTTTATAAAAAATTGTTTATGCTTTATCTGATATGTGTGTATTTTCTGAGAGCAGAACTACCTGAGTTTGTGTAGATTACAGTGAGAATCCTTCAGTAAATCAGAGAGAATCTTCACTCCAGAGTCGCTCAGATTCTCATTCCAAGACAGATCTAGTTCAGTCAGACGTGAGTTTGATCTCAGAGCTGAAGTCAGAGCAGAACAACCTTCTTCTGTCACTCCACAACGTCTCAAACTGTGAAGAACAACGACACTCTTCAGTCTCTCAGTTCAGAAACATCAAGATAATAAAGAACAAATCACTGACACTTCAAGACTGAAACTATCGTCAGCTTCAGCAAAACTCATCAAACTAAAGAAAAGTTTCCTGCACTAAGGTTATAGGGCACATTTTTGGTGGAGACACACACACACACACAGCTCAAACTTCAATTAATTAAATTATTTTAAATCTTGATTTTAAAAGTAAAAAAATCCGCAAGCGTCACCCCTGAGCAGGTAGACATGCTAACATTTTTGCATTACAATTGTTTGTGATTACATTAATTACAGGATAGATCTTGTATTTTGCTCCGTAAATTTACAGTCCATCTTACTGAATTCATTTTGCACTTAATATGTGTTAAGAACATACAAGGCCTTATAATTTATTCTGTGCCATTTTTATGTCTTTAATTTGGCCTAAATGTATTGTTTGTAAGGAATTTTGAAACGTACTATGTGTTTTTGCACAAGATAAGCTTTAGTTTTTAAGTCACTTTGTTGTTGGCTGAATTTAAATGCACTTTTCATGGGGGCGGGGTTATCTTTAATCAGTTTGGTGTATGTGTTTGTGCCCCTATGTTTCATATGGCCAGTGTTAATGAAATACAGTTAGAATAATTAAAAAAATAGTCGATAGATTAATAAAAAAATAATCAATAGATTAATCGATAAGAAAATAATCGTTAGTTGCAGCCCTAGATGCAAGTGTACTGGCTAATGAAATTTATTTCCTGTCTTTTGGCTATAATAAAGGATCGACTAGAGAGCTGAGTGGGCGGTGGCTGGAGGCGGAGCCACTTGAGCATGCGACCACTCTCAGAACTTCACTTTGAAGTAGAGGCAAGAAAACCAACACAACTGTTCAAAACAAGGTTTGTGTGACTTACTCGGCTGATGAAGATTCTTTAATGACAGGAAGAAGCTTCCTAAGAACTTCATCTGCTGGAGTTTCTCCTCTAATAAACTGTTGTAGTTTAAAAACCTCCATCTTCTGCTCTGACGTCAGCAACACAAACACCAAAGCCGACCACTGAGAAGAAGACAGTCTGACTCGCTGCATTTCTCCTGACGTCAGATAACGTTGAATCTCCTGCGTCAGTGAATCATCACCAAGTTCATTCAGACAGTGGAACAGATTGATGCTTTTCTCAGCTGATTGATTCTCCCTGATCTTCTGTTTGAGGAACTGAACTGTTTCCTCTTTGTTGTAGGAGAATCTTCTCGTCTGTGTCAGTGTTTCTCGTAAGAGACTCTGATTAGACTCCAGTGACAGACCCAGAAGAAAACGAAGGAAAAGATCCAGATGTCCATTCTCACTCTTGAAGGCTTCAGTCACAGCAGCACGATGCACCTCAGATAATGACTTTTCTGTAAAATTCTTAAATAAACTAGAGGAGAAACTCTTGTTAATCTGGTGAGTCTGACTGATGCTGTTAGTGGAGGTGAGATGAACATATAGAGCGGCGAGATGCTCCTGGATGCTGAGATGAACAAAGCAGAAAACTTTCCCCTGAAACCAGCCAGACTCTTCTCTGAAGATCTGAGTGCACAATCCCGAGTAAACTGATGCTTCTGTCACTCCAACATCACACTCCCTCAGATCTTCCTCATAGAAGATCACATTCCCCTTCACCAGCTGGTCAAAAGCCAGTTTCCCCAGTCTGAAAATCATCTCTTCATTCTTCACACTCTCCTCATAGTCCTTCTGGTGTGAGATGTTGGTCTGAAGGACGAGGAAGTGTGTGTACATCTGAGTGAGAGTCTTGGGAATCTCTCTGCTCTCGGACTCTCTCATCATTCTCTCCAGAACAGCGGCTGAGATCCAGCAGAACACTGGGATGTGGCACATGATGAAGAGGCTCCTGGACGACTTCAGGTGTGAGATGATTCTGTGGGACAGACTCTGATCTCTGATCCTCTTCCTGAAATATTCCTCTTTCTGTGGGTCAGTGAAGCCTCGTACCTCAGTGACGCGATGGACACAGTGTCGGGGAATGAGATCAGCTGCTGCTGGTCTGGTGGTGATCCAGAGGAGAGCCGAGGGAAGCAGGTTCCCCTTGATCAGGTTCATCAGCAGCACGTCCAGTGGAGCAGATTCAGACACGTCACACAACCTCACGCCACTGTGAAAGTCCAGAGACAGACGACATTCATCCAGACCATCAAAGATGAAGACAATCTTACCATTCTTCATCATTCTGAATAGGTTCATTCCTTTGGTTTCAGGAAAAAAGAGCTGTAGAAGATCCAGAAGACTGATCCGTCTGTCCTTCATCAGGTTGATTTCTCTGAAAGGAAGAGGAAACATGAGCCGGACGTCCTGGTTCTCTTTCCCTTCAGCCCAGTCCACAATCAGCTTCTGCACAGAGAAGGTTTTCCCGATGCCCGCGACTCCCTTTGTCAGCACAGTTCTGATGGCTTGGTCTTGTCCAGGTAAAGGAGTGAAGATGTCGCAGCATCTGATGGGCGTGTCTTCTGCTGTGGGTCTCCTGGACTGAATCTCCATCTGTCTCAGCTCATGTTCCTGACTGATGTCTCCTCTCTCGCTCTCAGTGATGTAGAGCTCAGTGTAGATCTCCTTCAGGAGTGTTGGGTTTCCTCTCGTCGCTGTTCCCTCGTACACACGGGAAAACGTCTCCAGCAGGTTTGATCTCAGTCTGATGTGAAGAAAGAAGCGTGACTGATGTTATTAGTCACAGACACTGAGGTGAGAGAAGCTTCAGAGTGATTCACCTCCGTTCAGCTGAAGATTGTTCAGATGTTGTTGAGTCACTGAGAGATTGATCAGTCACGGACACACGGCTCCGTTCCAGAGGATTCACACTCGCACTGCCAGAGGAAGAGAAGAGCTGAAGAAGAGCTGAAGACCAGAAGTCTGCAGATGTTACTGACTAGCTGCTTTATTACTGGTCAGTTGTGAGAAACGGTTAGAGAGTTGGATTAGTAACTGGAAGGTTTCAGGTTTAAGACAAAATCTTCAGACGTCTGAATCTGTTTCTACACTGATCAGTGTGTTCAATCTAAACTTAGAACTTAAACACTGAATTCCATCCGCTGTTAGTGGTTGTTAAAGCTTGTTTGGTCTTTATTGTAAACTGCTGCTGCTCCATCTATAGTTTCATCGCACTGGTACAATGCCAATACCAGTATCGTATTTACATGAACCATGCCTTTATTTTGAATTTTTGATGATTAAAAAATTTGTGGGGTGCTTATAATGGCCAATTTCAATTATGCGCCAGAATCAAATTGCTCTATCTGAACAGCATTGTTTTGCTGTTTAGCAGACATTTACGTCTAACAAAGCCGAGATCTGGATGATTATGGGAGTTGGAGTCTTTAAAAGATCGTTTTACACTATTATTTGTCACGGATCCCTGCTCATAGTTGTTGAACTTTTATTTTGATACCACTTCAGTCTATTATCTCGAAATGCCCCGGTCTTTTGTTTTGCACCTCCTGTCATTTATGTAATTAGGTCTTTATACTATATTTAAGCACCAGTTCATTCACCATGTGATTGCCTGATTGTCAGAAGTTTTACCTGTCATTCTCGTCGTGTTCTCGTGTTGTTTCTAGTCTTGCCTTGCCTTGTTCCTGTTTTATCTGAGTATCTACGTATCTTTGTCTGTGTACCGACCCATTGACCACAACCTGGTTTTAACCCTTTTTGTCACGTTTAACCCTTGCCTCTCCTCTCGTCCATGCTGTGCACGTGGGGCCTTCCCTTCCTTCCCAGCTCCCAGTCGCGTTTTGTGACATTATTCAAGCAAAACGACATTGAAGTGATACAAGTTAGGTTTGTTAAACAAAGAAAAAGTAGTATTTTTATGAAAAAAATTTCATTGTAAATTTCAAATTGTAACTTATTATATTCGCAATAATACGGTAACATTCTACACTATCAATTCATATTCTGTTCTATTAAAAAAAGTTTCAGAAATATTAAATTAGGCTTTCACAACCTACACACAACAAAATTGTCTAGTGTTTAAACGTCTGTTCACTTCACTTTAGTTATAAAGTCTTTACCGTAGATCAGGAGATTCCGGTTTTCCCTTGAAATTGGTTAGAGGATCCATCGACTGGTCACTCTTCATGGACACGTGACTGCAATCTGGTGAGTCTGATCTCTTCTTCTGGATTCCACTAGATGTTTGTGTCTCCATCATCAGTTTCTTGTGTTCAAGTCTGATGAGAGAGAAACTGACACACAACATCAGATGAAGATCATCACAATAATGTCATGAGTACTAATATCAAACTTAATATCATCCTATAATATTATTGCAGCTGCCACATTTTTCATTTTGTTTTGACACGTTACTTATTTTATTTTTTAAGGGAGACGGGGAAACTGCGTGTCAGTATTCACTCTTCGACTTTTATATAATTCTGAACAATATCACGACAGAAACTGTTCAGTCTAATACAACAAAATGTTTAAACTTTACAATCATAAACAATACAGAATAGAATTACCGTATCTGTGCGAATATAAACCCCACTGAGCAGTTTTGTCTGATTTGTGTGAATCAGTAACTGCTCGTCTGGTTCTTGTGTGTGTGTGTGTGTGTGTGTGTGTAGAATATTCAGCGGTTTCAGTCTATATTAGTAACATTGTTCTGAACTTGTACTGATAATACATGTGATTTTTATGACACTCACTGTGACATTTATGCTCAAAATCATTAAGAGAGAAAACTGAGATTGAATCGCTTACATATAAAGTTTCAGCTGAGTCTGTCTCAGTAACACAGATTCTCGATCCCTCCAAGATTTTCCTCTGTTGCTTGTTGATTCCGGTGCAAGAATCTACAAATTATTTTAAAACAATTCAAACACAGTTTACAGATTCTGAATTAATTTCTTCTCAAGTGTAACATGACGCATTTGTCGGAAATTATTACTTTCACTTTCATCTGCAAAAAGTTTTTAAAGTGCAAACACACATCACACATCATGATTAATTACTACATCAACACAATTTAAAATCATAACATAGTGTTCATATTTAAACGTGAACATTAAGTAAAAACGTGAACGTAAAAGTAAAAATTCTTACTTGTTTTCTTTCCGTGCAGCAGAAACTTCAACCTTCAGCTTTAACCGGAGCAGCAGTTCTTCACACACACCCTGACGTGTCAGGAATCCTCAGCTTGATGAACAAGTTCTTCAGGTTCATTCTAGACTTTGTTTTCTTTGAGTTTGTGCTGTTCGGTAATGAACGAACCCAAAGACCCACAAACATGGTTCCTTGCCCATGAAGAAGCTGATTATTTCCCAGCTACACACCATTAGATCTTCCTATGTGAGAGTCGTCTAACTCTTCCTCTGTGTGAAAGCTTGTTTAAGACTCAATCAGAGCATTTCTCACCCCGTTTTATCTTTCATCTGTATCCTCTTCTCCTTACCCATCCCTGACCTTTGACCTTCTGACTTTTTACTTTTTCGTCTCAGTACAGCTTAGAATAAAGTTACTGCACATGAATCCATGCAAGTCTTATTGTCATGTTTTCATCACTTTTCTGTCGCTTGCTCACTGGTCCTTAGCAATAGTCATAATACTGATGAAATTATGGACATTCCTGATTTCACACAACATTGCGAGTGTATCATTGTTGTTTTTACTGATGGTGTGTGATGTTGCTTTAAGGTGTAAACGTGTCTGCTTTACCGTTCTTCAGTGAAACTCCTGTCTGTGTCTAGTTTCTCTCTGTTTCCTCTCCATCATTGTCTTGAACTTCCAGATCTGCTTCTGTTGTAATGAGATCCAGTAATTGTTGTGTCGATCACACAGCAGCAAAATAAATGATTCTACTAGAGCGGTGAGTAAATCTAAAGCTCGTTCACTGTGTCCTCACAGATAGTTTGAGTGAGAGCTTCACTCCATCAGACTGAGATCAGTTCTTCAGGGAATCAGCTGAAATTACACCACCTAGTGTAAGAGTGTAAAACATTGTGACTGTAGAAGGCTTGTGTGTGTGTGTGTGTGTGTGTGTGTGTGTGTGTGTGTGTGTGTGTGTGTGTTGTGTCATCATCAGTAATCTTTTCTTCTTTAGGTGTTGTAAGCACATCACAGCACCAATACAGTAGATCACAACACCAATGCAAAGTTTGTGCTGATGCTTCTCAGATTAAGAAACTTTTCTTTCATTTCACAGAAATGTTTGATTCTGTGATTCTGAATCATAAAAACTTCAGAGTGTAACTGGGTTTATTTAGTGATGATGGGATGAAGATGAGGATGATGAGAGTGTGTGTGCTCCAGGGGTCTGAGCTGCTCTCTGGTTTCGTGTGTTACTGTACAGTAAATGTACTTTACTTTAATTTTACTTTACAGTCATTTAGCTGATGCTTTTATTCAAAGCTACTTACATTTTATTACATTTTTTACAATCCTGCTTTCCCTGGGAATCGAACTCATGATCCAGTGTTTCAAACGCCAGCGCTCTGATGGACTGATAACTAATTAATTGCACTTCCCCAACCAAATTAATTGTGAATGATCACAATTAATTGCAAATAAATATCAGAAGCATGAAATATTGAATATTGAAGTGCACTGATAAAAAATATTACCCAGAACAAACTCATAAAAAGTGTGTGTGTGTGTGTGTGTGTGTGTGTGTGTGTGTGTGTGACGGGCCTTCTCTGTGTTGCCCGTATCGCTGCATTGTATTCTTCTTTCATGTACCAAAAATGAATAAATCACACGTAGGTCGCACTGTAATGTAGAGAAAACACTCTGTGCTGCCCCCGGTCCAACGCTACCACAGCATCCGGGCACACGAGAGCCCACGGCAGGACAGCTTTCAGTCAGGATGATGAGCAATTCAGCACTTACATCTTTGTACATATTTGTCATTATCTACGCTGGCGGTGAGACTTTTATTTTGAACATTTTCCAAGCTGTTATTTTGAATTTCACCCTGAACTCTGGTTTGTTTACGTTGACTCACTTCCTGGTTAAGAGCTTGTAATTAGGTGATTAATAATGTTATTCTCATTCTTTTCGTGATCCTCATATTGAAACTATGTGAAAGCTGGATGGAGACCTGTTACGTGTCATCATTTGAGTCCCTATGCCAACTGCGAACTATGTTTTGGATATGTTTAATACCATGTGACATTCTCCTATCATATGACAAATCTCGCCAACTGCCGATAGTAACACGCCATATGACGTAATATAGGGTATAAAAATTAGTACTTCCTGACTGTTCTTCAGTGATGTATTTGATGCCGAATAAACAAGTTGTTAAACTCTAACGCTGGTTTCTGCCTCCTTGCATTACTCACGGATCCGTTTTTGAGAGAACTGCCTCACGAGAGAGATATGCACTGCCTTGGTAAGATAAAACACTTGACCTATAATATTATGAAGCCTCCAATTCTTTCAGGGTAGTAGCACCCGCTCTTCGTCTCGGCTGGGGGCACCACCTCGATGGCGCCTTTCGCTAAAAGCGAAGAAACCCCTGCCCTTAATACTGCAGAGGGAAAGCTTGAGCCCGGCGGGCAAACGGCAGCACGTATTGAGTCTCAAAGTTTGCATCACCCACAGAGACTGATGATGGGTCTGCACCGGGGCGAACCCTTGCTCAAGTACTGTCTGAGTACTATCAACGAAGTCGCGGGGTTCCCAAGACCGCAGTCTAGGAGGGCCGGCGCTCTGACGGGAGTCCCTCCGTAGCCTTCGCCTCGACCCATCTGATGGGAGGGGCCCGCTCCTTCTCCAGGCACCCAGCGTGGAAACGGAAGAAACCCCGCGCCTGGGCACTGGAGTCCCGGCCTTCTACTGCTCAGGGACAGTCCGGTGTTAGCAGACATCTCGATCCGCGGGAGCCTCTGCTCGCCGGTAGGGGTGGAGGAAGTGAGTGTGGAGTGTCTGTCTTTGTACAATCAGGTCGTAGCCCACTTCTGCGCCCACTGAGATGGACTTCGACAGTGAGAGTTCGTCTGTTGGAGCTCCTTCCACATTTAAGACAGGACCGCCTTAGACGCCACAGGACGCCGAGTCTTTTGCCGTAGAAAGCTGGAAAGGTAGGCGGCCTTTTGCTGTAGAAAGCTGGGGAGGTGGGCGGCCTTTCGCCTCAGAAAGCTCGGAAGGTGGGCGGTCTTTAGCCGGCGACAAGAGTTCAGGAGGAGGAAGATCCGACTCATGAAGCACCATGGACGTCCACCGTAGACACTGGCTCAGGAGCCTCCACAGCTGACACAGGCTCAGGAACATCCAAAGGCAGGGCGGGTCAAATGGAGGTTTGGGCAGGTCAGACCGGGGCGTGGCCTGGCTTGGCGGAAGCGTGGCCTTGCTTAATGGGGGCGTGACCTGTGCAGGATCAGCGGAGAGTGATAAGGTGCACTCCAGTCTAGCGGGTGTACGTCGCATACAGGCTGGGTCCATTATTGTGCCAGTTTATAGTAACCTGCTGGGTTCCTGCATGGCTCAGTGTTTCTGTCAGGACTGCAAGGTCAAAAATATAAAAATCCACAACTCAAAAACAGAAAAAAAATATTTTGCTGAACTTTACAGAAAGAACAAAATAAAAACTGACAAAGGTCAGAATCCAAAAGATTACCTAAAAACCAAAGTCAACAACCACAATCCAAAGTCCTACCAGTTGTATACATGGTGGAAAACCACAATGACACCAAGGAAGGCACAGTCACAGTACATCAAACACTGAGCAAAGAATACAGGCAAATTGGTCAACATTAATAGCACAGGGAACAAGACACAGCTGAACACAATCAACAATAAACCGAAATGGGGAACTAGCGACATCTAGTGGCCGGACAGGTCCATAACCCTGACAGTTTTAATCTTGGACTTTAAAGTTTTTGTCTTTTTGTGGATTAAAATATAACAGAGAATTGTCTTCAACACAACATTTAAAAGGTAAGAAAGCGCTTTCAAACTGATCTCCAGCTAATGATGTTGGTTAATACTGTTCAGTTGTAAATAGAAACGTTTTACTGCTTATTACACACTGATAGCTTTCAGATTACAGCAACAATAGAGAAATAAAAACTGAAAAAAAATCCTTATACTTATAAAATAAAATTTACAAGATTCTTAAGTAAAATGAAAATTACAAGTAATGAAATTGTGTAACTTCAGCACTGTATATTCAGAACTCACCAGCATTTCATGTTAATGATATTTTATATTACAGAGAGTCTTCACTCCAGAGTATCTCAGATTATAATTTTCAGACAGATCTAGTTCAGTCAGACGTGAGTTTGATCTCAGAGCTGAAGTCAGAGCAGAACAACCTTCTTCTGTCACTCCACAACGTCTCAAACTGTGAAGAACAACAACACTCTATAGGCAATAAATCTCACATTTTTTGAAGCCCCAAATATTTTGTCCATACAGCAGTATAGTGAGATACTTTCATTAAAATACTTTTATTTTATAAAACAATGTTAAATTAAAAATAGAATAAACTTGTTTTCTTCGTTTAATTTGTGATTTATCTTATATTTGTGTATTTTCTGAGAGCAGAATTACCTGAGTTTGTGTAGATTACAGTGAGAATCCTTCAGTGAATCACAGAGAATCTTCACTCCAGCGTCTCTCAGATTATTCAGAGACAGATCTAGTTCAGTCAGACGTGAGTTTGATCTCAGAGCTGAAGTCAGAGCAGAACAACCTTCTTCTGTCACTTCACACCATCTCAAACTGTGAAGAACAACGACACTCTTCAGTCTCTCAGTTCAGAAACATCAAGATAATAAAGAACAAATCACTGACACTTCAAGACTAGAACTATTTTCAGCTTCAATTGGAAATAAAACTGTGAACTATTTTTTTGTTTTGAACCACATATAAGATATGCAGATTTTATAAACAAAAATAACTTTAAAATTGCATTTTCTTTTTTATTTTAGTTGCTTTTTTTGTTTTGACTTTGCCCATAAATATTAACAAAACATTGTTTAGTGTTAACTTCACATAAAATAACTAAATTTCATAAAATGAAACTAAAAAGTCGGTTCCTGTTCACTTTGATTTTTAATTAAATGTTTTTATGTTTTACCTGATATTTGCATTATTTTCTCAGAGATTTGATTTTCTAATTAAAAAAAATTGCTCTGAACTTGAATTACCTGAGTTTGTGTAGATTACAGTGAGAATCCTTCAGTAAATCACAGAGAATCTTCACTCCAGAGTCTCTGAGAGTAAAATTTCCAGACATATCTAGTTCAGTCAGACGTGAGTTTGATCTCAGAGCTGAAGTCAGAGCAGAACAACCTTCTTCTGTCACTCCACAACATCTCAAACTGTGAAGAACAACGACACTCTTCAGTCTCTCAGTTAGAATAGAATAGAATGACTTTATTGTCATTGCATCACATGGTTACAATGAAATTAAGAATACTACTCCGTTTGGTGCAAAATAAGGAAAAGAACACACAAAATTAAAATGTAAGAAAATATACACTTTGAATAAGATAAAATAAAAATAGTATATCTAGTATAAAGTGGGGGCAAAAAAAGTAAACAGCAAGTGTAAACAATAGTACAGAAAAGCATAATTTGCTTATTGCACGGAGGAATAAAGTGGGGGATGTCAGTGGTGTATTGCACAGGTAGAAAGTGACATTCAGTGCAGTTGCCAGTGCTTTTAGGCTGTCCTGAAGGTGTTCAGAGCGTGAATAGCTCTGGGGAAAAAACTGTCTATGAGTTTGTTGGCCCAGTTTTTGTGCGCTCTGTAGCACCGCACTGATGGCAGCAATGTGAGCAAATGGTGACCGGGGTGATATGTGTCCATGATGATGTTCCTTGCTCTGCTAAGGTAGCGAGAGCAGGCAATGTCTTCCAGGGATGGGAGAGAGCATCCTGTGATCTTCTGAGCGGTGTTGGTCACTCTCTGAAGCGCTATCCTGTTGGCCAGTGATCTTCTGAGCGGTGTTGATCACTCTCTGAAGCGCTATTCTGTGTCAAGTGTGCCAGGTCGGTGCTGCGTTTCCAGATGTCCAGCACAAGTTATTTGTTTTTTGTGGTGTTCAGGGTGAGATTGTTTTCTGAACACCACACAGACAGTCTCTCAAACTCATGAGACAGTCTCCTCCTGAGATGAGCCTGAACACAGTGGTGCATTAGCAAATTTGATGATGGAGTTGGAGAGATGAGCTGGGGTGCAGTTGTGCGTATAGAGAAAGTACAATAGTTGGCCTAGAACACAACCTTGGGGGGAGCCGGTGCTGAGTGTTATGGAGAGTGAGTGGTGTTGACCGAATGTGATGGTTTGTGGGTGGTCTGTTAAGAAGCCTTTTATCCATCTGCAGATGAATGTGGTCAGACCAAGGTGGGATAGTTTGGTTGTTTGGATGTCCGGGATGATGGTGTTGAAAGCTGAGCTGTAATCGATGAAGAGCATCCTCACACAGTTCCCCTGGTGTTCCAGCTGGCTCAGCGCTGTGTGAAGAGCTATGGCGATGGCGTCATCGACAGATCTGTTCACCTTGTATGCGAACTGGTGAGGGTCGAGTGTGCGGGGCAGGTTGGTTTTGATGTGCAAAGTGACCAATACATTTGACCAAACCGTTTTCAAAACATTTAGTAATGATTGTAGTTAGAGCGACAGGTCTGTAATCATTTAGGCTGTTGATGGGTGATTTTTTGGGAACCGAGATGATTGTAGAGGTTTTCAGGCAGGCTGGGACGGAGGCTTGTGAGAGGGAGCAGTTAAAGATTCTGGTGAAAACCTGACAGCAGGTTAGCACATCCTCTTAGGACTTTCCCCATTACTCCGTCAGGCCCAACTGATTTCTGAGCACTCCTCTCCCCTCGTGTTCATGGAGTATCAGACTGTCGTTTCCTGGTTGAGGAGATGGTGGACGTTGCTGCTCATCCAGGGTTATTGATTAGGGAAAACCTGTAGATGTTTTTTTAACTAACTGTGTCTGTACAGAATTGTATGTATGATTTTTTTGATTTGTGTGATCTATTAAGTCCTAGTTGTCAAACAGTTTCCAATAAGTGTCTTCGAACCAGTCTTGTAGTTGAGATAGAGCGCCTTCTGGCCAGGTTGTTTGCATGTTTTATGTTGCAATAAACACAATCCAAAGTTTTCTCCCCTCTGGTGGGACAGTTCACATACTGGACATATTTCGGTAGTACAGTTCTTAATCACGCCTGATTGAAGTCGCCGGCAATAAAAAATAATCTCTGTCGGCAATCAGCCAGCTGTTGTTTATGTATGGTGGTAAGCAGGATGCTGTGCCGTACGTTGGCATCCGGAGTGATGTAAAGAGCTATTGCAATAATTAACTCTACCCCTCTTCTGGCTGTCGACAAAAGCAGATGAGTTTTTCACTTTCTCTGGCTTTGCTATTGCTCAAGGCTTTTGTCTATTCTTGTGGGTTAGGGTTAGGGTTAGGGTTAGGGTTTTTCGAATCTCTGCTGGTTTTGCTTTCAAAGGAATATGAAGTTTTTTATTTGGTTACTGAGCGCTTTTGGAAAAAATTTTCTCTAAAGAAGTAACCTCCAGGGGTACCAACCTAACCTCATGGGACACTCGCTTGAACTTGCTGGGTGCGTCCGAAACTCACCGCTCAGGCTGCCTGGAATCGTTGTCCTTTGAGGATGTGGAAGATCGATTTATGTTTTGGCTTTTCACCAGACTGATACAGATTGGCAGAGGTATCACTCTGGTGTATCAGAAGATTAGAAAAAGCCGTGGGAGACATTATTGGCATCATCAGGAGGCAGCGATCCTGCGCGGAAGTGTCGTTGAATATTGTTTTCAACGCGAATGTTTGTCTACGAATCTCCTTATGTCTAAGCGCTTTGATCATTGTGTGCATGTCAAAGTGTGTATCCTGCTCGACTCCATTAAAAGAAACGCATATGGATTTTATTCCATCTTCTGACTCTTTGATGTCACAGATTGATTATGATTCTGAAATTAACCATAAGTTTGAAATTGTTTTATTGGCTTTGATCAGCCCTCCACAACCCGTGCTGGCGAAGCTTGTAAATACGTTTTTAATAATGTTTTCTCATGCTTTTCGTGATGAAACTAAGTGAATACCGGATGACACGGGGCGAAGGTGACGGACCCACATGCACAAATGGAGTTAGACAGAGGTTAGAATCCACAAGGCGTTTTAATTGTGGTCGGGCAGGCAGAAAAGATTGGCAACGGCAAACAGCAATGGCAGAGGCAAGGCAACAACGTAATCCGGAGAGACAGGCGAGAGTTTGTAACGAGGTCAGCAATACAATCCAAAATCAGCAGGCAAAAATCGGTAATCCAAGACGGGAACAGGAGTCGAGAACGAGACGAGGCAAAACACAAGAAACGCTGGAGAGTAGGCATTGAGCACTAACAATCTGGCAAATGACACAGGAATTCACTCAGGCTTAAATACACTAGATAATGATCGCTAATCATGAGATTCATAACACCTGGTTACAACCGATCGCACAAGCAAGTGTATAAACCAAAATGGCGGTAACCCGGTACACTTCAACATAAGAGCCCACTCTGAAAATTCAAAATTAAAGTCCGTTGTCACGTGACTCATGATCCATGACACCGGATGGAGACCTGATACGTGTCATCCAGGTACCAAAGCCTATCTATGTTTTGGACATGATTAATACCTCATGCCGTTATGCCATCATGTGACAATCCCGCCACACACTGAAAGTTGCACGCCAAGTGACGTAATGTTGAGTAAAAGTGAGTTGTTCCTGTAGATGCGCGCCGCCATGGTAAGAAAATAACTTTGAATAATATTATTAAAAACCCTCCAATTCTAAACATTTTTTTCTCTTAATCTGATATGTGTGTATTTTCTGAGAGCAGAATTACCTGAGTTTGTGTAGATTACAGTCAGAATCCTTCAGTGAATCAGAGAGAATCTTCACTCCAGAGTCTCTCAGATCATTCAGAGACAGATCTAGTTCAGTCAGACGTGAGTTTGATCTCAGAGCTGAAGTCAGAGCAGAAAAACCTTCTTCTGTCACTCCACAACCACTCAAACTGTGAAGAACAATGACACTCTTCAGTCTCTCAGTTCAGAAACATCAAGATAATAAAGAACAAATCACTGACACTTCAAGACTGAAACAATTTTCACTTTCGACTGGAACTAAAACTCTGCTCAGGAATAAATGTTACAGAAAAAATGTTTATATAAATGATCATTTGGTGAAATTTTGAGCTATTCAAAAAGAAAAAGAAATATCAATTTGAACCATTACTCACAACACACACACAAGTACGCATGCACACACAGAGACACACGCACACACACATACACACACACACACAAACAGGTATAGAATTGCCACAAAATATAAAAGTTTTAATTTTGTGGGTTTTTTGTTCATGTGAACAATATCACATTTCATTTGCTGATCATCTGACATTCTGTAGAATAAAAGAAGAAAAATAATAAACAAAAGCAAAATATATAACTATAACAGATCTACTGAACTTTATTTCATCTACACAAATGTTCAAACACAAGATTCACTTACTCGACTGATGAAGATTCTTTAATGACAGGAAGAAGCTTCTGAAGAACTTCAACTGCTGGAGTTTCTCCTCTGATAAATTGTTGTAGTTTAAAATCCTCCATCTTCTGCTCTGACGTCAGCAACACAAACACCAAAGCCGACCACTGAGATGAAGACAGTCTGACTCGCTGCATTTCTCCTGACGTCAGATAACGTTGAATCTCCTGCGTCAGTGAATCATCACCAAGTTCATTCAGGCAGTGGAACAGATTGATGCTTTTCTCAGCTGATTGATTCTCACTGATCTTCTGTTTGAGGAACTGAACTGTTTCCTCTTTGTTGTAGGAGATTCTTCTTGTCTGTGTTCGTGTTTCTCGTAAGAGACTCTGATTAGACTCCAGTGACAGACCCAGAAGAAAACGAAGGAAAAGATCCAGATGTCCATTCTCACTCTTGAAGGCTTCAGTCACAGCAGCAAAATGCAGATCAGATAATGGCTTTTCTATATATTGCTCACATGACCTAGAAGAGAAACTCTTGCTGATCTGGTGAATCTCACTGATGCTGTTAGTGAAGGTGAGATGTACATATAGAGCGGCGAGATGCTCCTGGATGCTGAGATGAACAAAGCAGAAAACTTTCCCCTGAAACCAGCCAGACTCTTCTCTGAAGATCTGAGTGCACAATCCCGAGTAAACTGATGCTTCTGTCACTCCAACATCACACTCCCTCAGATCTTCCTCATAGAAGATCACATTCCCCTTCACCAGCTGCTGGAAAGCCAGTTTCCCCAGTCTGAGAATCATCTCTTCACTCTTCACGCTCTTCTCATAGTCTTTCTGGTGTGAGATGTTGGTCTGAAGGACGAGGAAGTGTGTGTACATCTGAGTGAGAGTCTTGGGAATCTCTCTGCTCTCGGACTCTCTCATCATTCTCTCCAGAACAGCGGCTGAGATCCAGCAGAACACTGGGATGTGGCACATGATGAAGAGGCTCCTGGACGACTTCAGGTGTGAGATGATTCTGTGGGACAGACTCTGATCTCTGATCCTCTTCCTGAAATATTCCTCCTTCTGTGGGTCAGTGAAGCCTCGTACCTCAGTGAGGCGATGGACACAGTGTCGGGGAATGAGATCAGCTGCTGCTGGTCTGGTGGTGATCCAGAGGAGAGCCGAGGGAAGCAGGTTCCCCTTGATCAGGTTCATCAGCAGCACGTCCAGTGGAGCAGATTCAGACACGTCACACAACCTCACACCACCGTGAAAGTCCAGAGACAGACGACATTCATCCAGACCATCAAAAATGAAGGCAATCTTACCATTCTTCATCATTCTGGATAGTTTCCTTCTTTTGGTTTCAGGGAAAAACAGCTGCAGAAGATCCAGAAGACTGACCCGTCTGTCCTTCATCAGGTTTAATTCTCTAAAAGGAAGAGGAAACATGAGCCGGACGTCCTGGTTCTCTTTCCCTTCAGCCCAGTCCACAATCAGCTTCTGCACAGAGACGGTTTTCCCGATGCCCGCGACTCCCTTTGTCAGCACAGTTCTGATGGCTTGGTCTTGTCCAGGTAAAGGAGTGAAGATGTCGCAGCACCTGATGGGCGTGTCTTCTGCTGTGGGTCTCCTGGACTGAATCTCCATCTGTCTCAGCTCATGTTCCTGACTGATGTCTCCTCTCTCGCTCTCTGTGATGTAGAGCTCAGTGTAGATCTCCTTCAGGAGTGTTGGGTTTCCTCTCGTCGCTGTTCCCTCATACATACGGGAAAACTTCTCCAGCAGGTTTGATCTCAGTCTGATGTGAAGAAAGAAGCGTGACTGATGTTAATAGTCACAGACACTGAGGTGAGAGAAGCTTCAGAGTGATTCACCTTCGTTCAGCTGAAGGTTGCTCAGATGTTGTTGAGTCACTGAGAGATTGATCAGTCACGGACACACGGCTCCGTTCCGGAGGATTCACACTCGCACTGTCAGAGGAAGAGAAGAGCTGAAGACAAGAAGTCTTCAGATGTTACTGACTAGCTGCTTTATGACTGGTCAGGTGTGAGAAACGGTTAGAGAGTTGGATTAGTAACTGGAAGGTTTCAGGTTTAAGGTAAAATCTTCAGACGTGTGAATCTGTTTCTACACTGATCAGTGTGTTCAATCTAAACTTTGAACTTAACACTGAATTTATTCCACTGCCACAGAGATGTGTGTATTATTTTACTCTTTTCTTCTTTCTCAAACTTGTTGTTTGTAGTATTTTATATAAAGCTTGTTTCGTCTTTATAAATAGAGCAGCAGAAATTCACAATAGTGTCATTGCAGGTGTACAATGTCAATAAAGTAATTTTTCATTCTATCAATTTCTATTATTTTCTATTTGACAAATATTCAGAAATAATAACTGATGCTTTCAAAACTTAAAAACAACAATAGTCTCTGGTGTTTAAACTTCAGTTCACGTCACTTTAGTTATAAAGTCTTTACCGTAAATCAGGATGTTTGTGTTTTCCCTTAAATTTAATTGGAAGATCCATTGATGCGTCACTCTTCATGGACACATGACTGAAATCTGGGACGTCTGATCTCTTCTTCTGGATTCCACTAGATGTTTGTGTATCCATCATCACTTTGTTGTGTTCAAGACTGACGAGAGAGGAAATGACACAAAAAATCAGATGAAAATCATCAAAAGGACACAACAGAAACTGTTTAGTTTAATTCAACAGACATTTTAAACTAGATCAGCATTTATCACTCCAAACAATACAGTACAATACAGAGGGAAAGGGGATGATTAATTCGTCCAGCCATGCTAACGCACAACCCGCTAGTGTGCAACAACACTGGTGTTTCGCATAACCCCGGAGGGGAAACATGTTCAAGCTCTCCAAAAGCATCAGACACCACTTGAACACACTCTGGTGTTGGCTACTCGAAAGGCAACAAATAAGGCCTCATCCTGTTGTAATGCACTACCTGAGCCCTCTCATCAGCATCATGGAAGTTCACAATCTTGTACGTCTCACTGTTGTATCTCTTAAAAAAAAGCTCCATCTGCGTTCCCAGCCGTAACGTGTGAAATTGTGCACCCTGTCTGTAACGCTCTGCAAATGCTAATTTTTTCAAAGAGACATTGGTGGCGCGCAAATGCGCAGCGGTTCTCTTTTGCAATTTTGTTACAATGTTGTACCCCAATGCTGTAATGACAAATAAACTACTACTACTGTAAGCAAACACAGCGTGTTTCACATACTCATCCCATTCAGCCCCAAACGTCAACAGAGTCTTTGGTTGGTCCATCAGATTCCGATTGGGCCAATTGGTTCATCAGATTCCGATTAAAATGTTCGACCATGCCACCAGACTGGGGCCAATACGGTATGGTGCGAGTCCTTTTGATACCCAAAAGTTGACTAAAAAGCGACTCAAACTAACGCCCCTGGTCCGAATGTAAGGCTTCAGGAACACCATGTAACAAAACAAAATCCTTAAACAAACAAATTGCAACAGTTCGTGCTGACGGGTCTTGTAGTGGGTGCGCATTACCAAATTTTGTGAAATAATCTTGAACAACCAACACATATCGGTTATCGTTAGAAGTCACTGGCAGCTCTAAGATGTCTGTGGCAACCCTCTCAAACGGACGTTCTGACAGGGACACACCCATTGGTGCACGCTGAGCTTGAACGGGATTGCGGTGCGTCTTACAGGCCACACATTGTTCGCACCACTCTTTAATCTCCCTAAACAGAGAAGGCCAGTAACAAAACCGTCTCGCTCTCCTCCACACACGCTCTGGCTAAAAATGAGCTGTAGTTGGTGACCCATGTAACTGTAAAAAAACATCAGAGACAAGCGCAGCAGGAACAACAATTTGTATGATAACACCATCTGTAACAGAACATCTCATCAAACAGAACAACAGTCCATCACAGGCGGCGTAACCACCAGGAGCACCCGCTCAAAATTCGCCTTGGAGATCTGGAAGATTGTGAGACCCAGTCCACAACTGTCGCAATGTCAGAGTCTGCTCCTTGCATGACCTAGAGGTCAGATGGAGACCTGGACAGGCCAGCAAAGGGGTCCACACTGAAAGAAATATCCCATGAGGTCTCAGTCCTTGCATCATCCCAATCAGTGTGCACAGTAGAATGTGGTGTCACAGGAGCGGCACCGTCAGAACTCACCGCGTTCACCTGTTGTGCTGCCCAATCACAGTCCTCCACCACATTCTCATTTACACCAGGATGACGGAAAGCAAGTCTGCATTCCTGTGACATCGACACTCCTTTTGCACAATAAATCAATTAAGGGGATCAAGTTCCAACAGCCATCTCGCTCGTCTTCCAGTCGGGTTGTTCTCGATGGATAACTGCCAAAGTGCCAAAAGTGGAAACTGATCCGTGATAATGGTAAATGAGGCAAGTCCGATATAATGTCTGAACTCCCTGCTTGCCCACACAATAGCCCACAGTTCACGATCAAATATGGACCAACGCCTTTGGAAATCAATGCACAACTGGCATACGATACAACATGCTCATGCCCATCTCTGTCTTGTGCAAGAACTGCACCAACAGCAATGTTAGATGTATCAGTGTATACTTTAAAAGGCATGTTAAAATAAGGGAGTATACAATAAGTTCAAGTTCATTTATATAAATGATTTTATATTCATTTATGTTCAAGTTCATTATAAAAACTTCTCTTCCGGACTCCGACACGAGCAGACGTGTCTTTCGCTCTCTCCAGCTCTGCTTTCTGTTGCTTAAGGCTATTGTCTTTTTTCCGAAGCTATGCTGGTTTTGCTTTCAAAGGAATATGATGTTTTTAAACTGGTCACTGAGCGCTTTTGGAAAATGTTTTCCCCAAAGAAGGAACCTCACGGGGAACCGACCTGACCTCACGGGACACTCGCTGCTGGGTGCGTCCCAGACTCAGCGCTCGAGCAGCCTGGAACCGTTGTTCTTTGAGGATGTGGAAGATCAATTTCTGTTTTGGCTTTTCACCGGACTGATACAGAATGGCGGAGGTATCACTCTGGTGTATCAGAAGATTGGGAAAAGCCGTGTGAGGCATTATTGGCTAACCGGCCGAACACGGATCTAAAGAAGACTCTGGAGGTGCTGATTGTGCGGACATCGGGAAGACATCAGTGGTTTGGCTCGGTTCGATGGATTAAATAGTAACATCTTAGCCACGCCGAGGAAGGACGAAGACGTACGGACAACATCGGGAAGCAGAGTGACCGTCTGCTGGCTCTGACGGTTGAACTTTTTCTGCAGGACCACTAGAGATGTCCACACTTCTCCACATTGTCTGGAGTGATTGCCCTCAGTGACTGTCATGATTGATTATGATTCTGAAATCAACCATGAATCTGAAATTGTTTTTATTGGCTTTGAATTGTCTAGAACCCCCCCCCCCCCCACCCCAACCGTGGCTGGAGAACGCAGGATCAGCTCGGGCCTCCAAGGCCATCCTGACAGTCTGTTATGTCTGTTGGGAGACTGACTGCAACATTTGACAAATACTGATAAAAACACTCACACGCAGGGCCGGATCTAGCCAGCCCCAGTAGGGGGGGCATGTAGAATATTTGGGGGGGGCAAGTGTAAGTGAGCATCTAGGTGAGCTTCTTTAACTCTGCTGTCATCATATCAGTCCATTTATCCATGTGAAGATCATCATGAATCATGTTCATCAATAGCTAGTAGAGTTGTTAAGTTACAGTAGCAACGTCAATACTATACTTAGAAAAGTATTGATACTCGATACCATTTTCAATACCACGGGGAATTTTTTTTTTTCATTAAGAACAAAATACATAAGACTGGAACATGAAAATGTGTCTGAATGAGAAATTTCAAGACAATAAAGTGCAACAATAAATAAAACATTTATATCTTTTATATCATTATCCTTTATATTTTCCAAAAGATAAAATACTCAAATTAAAAGCTTTTTAAAAGATTAAATTACAACTAAATGAGTTTGGTGGTAGCTCTCTATTCCAAGTCAAAAATGTATGTAAAAGTAAAAGAGAACTATATTTTCTTTGTTTTTCAAAAAGCTGGTCGTGTGACTGAACGCAAGTGATTTTTCACTGCAAATTGTTGGTCCTCAGATTCCTTCTGGTGCTTAAAAATATTACACATTTAGACATATTTTTATACATGTATTTGTTTTTATTGTTAGATCAAGTCGTTAAAATGAATAAGCTTACGCCTCAAACTTGTATTAATCTCGTTGGTACATTGTGGTAGTGATCTGCTTAAATTATTCAATGAACCAGAGTGGAACATTATTATTATTATTATTATTATTATTATCTCTCGTCCGATGCGTTGGGGTTTCTCACTCTGTGGCGGATAATATTTCACTGCGTTAACGGCGCAAAACGTGACTTCAAACACTCGTGTTGGTAATGAAAACAGTCAGTTACTAACTTCTCGTAATTCTTTCAACAGCAACGTTTGGCGCATCCACCGGCTCCTCGCGCTCATTTGCCTTGAGTCGAAGCCGAAAAAAATTTAAACAAAACTTCTTTAGCGCTTTTTCGATTTAAACCGGTCACGAAGACTGCTCTCGCCATCGTCTGACTATATGTATAATGTGCGCACTGCGCATGCGCGAAGGCAAAAAAACACGAAAGCGCGGACTTTTTTGTCGCAGTATATTGCATCGTTTCAGATTTTTCAGTATTGATACTTGACAACACTACTGGCTTGTTTGAAAGCACAAGAGTGCTCTGACCATTTTTCTTTAAGTTTTTATGAAATTCGGAATTTTGTATGCCATCACGTTTAGGGGTGCAGTCGTAATATTTGGGGGGGCATTGCCCCCCCTTGCCCATGCCTAGATCCGCCCCTGCTCACACGGCTGCTCACATCATTGTCTTTTCTGTCAAATTCTTCATGTGTCTCAAGAAAAAGTTTCCACCGCACGTGACCTGTGCGTAACGTAGTCAAATGTAATCTTGTGTGTCTGCAACTGTTTGTCTGAAATGCTCTGCTCTCGCTCTGTTTCTTCTAAGAAGATAGTGGCGGCGCGCTGAATGTGCTGTGGCCCTCTCCCTCATCATCTCCTTGCAATGTAACGTAGTGACAATAAAGGCTATCCTATCCTATCCTATCCTATCCTATCCTATATAGCGCTTTTCTTAGTCCGAGACCAACGCAAAAACGCTATGCCAAAATAAGAGATTATAAGACGGAAATAAGAGAGAAAATAAGACGGCACATTCTTACCTTAGGAACTTAGGAACTGGCCAGCTCGGAATTTTTTCAGTGTTTTTAGGGTCAGGTTGAAGACCTGCTGAGATACCACATGCCCAAGGAAGATAACGTGATCTCGAGCAAGATGGCACTTTTGAGGTTTCAATTTTAACCCAGCTGCTTGGATCCGTGAGAAAACCTCTCTGAGACTTGACACGTGTTCCTCGAACAATTTGCTGAAAATCAAAATGTCATCAAGGTTGTTATGCAGTAGTGTTTTTCTTTTAATGTTTTCTATTTTATCCCAGTGAGAGGCGTGCCAGTGACTCCAGCTGGGGATGACGTGCGCCATGACCCGCCCCGGCATCCGGGGATAAAAGCTCCAACATGGCGGAGCCCGGTCTCTCTCACTCTCGCTCCCGGCTCGCCTGCATGACACCGCGATCGCACCGCCGCATCTCCACGGCGTTTCTCGCGGCGCTTCTCCCGGCTGATTCACCATCCGACTCGACGTTCCGGCTGGGGATTTTTCTACGCTACGGGGAGCAATCGGCGGTATTTGTTTTTCTTGGTAGCTCACAGTTTGGATTAGTTAGTTAGGTTAGGGAGGGTAGGCAGCTGAGCGGAAGACTTACCTTTTTGTGTTATTATCCGGTAGCCAGGGGTAGTCTACAGACCGCGAGCAAAGGCTTAGTTAGGGTTGTTTTGTTTAGCTTCCCCACCTGCTCCTCGACTATCCCCTTTGTTTTGTGTTTACCCGCTTCAGTTCGCTGCCTTTGTTTGTATCATTCATGTTTTAGTTATTAACATCATTTATTATTTCAAACTGTGTGCTGTCTCCTCTCTATGTTCGGTCCAAGCCCTTAGATTGGTTATTTCTTTCCCCTAGACTGAGAGCCTATTGGGCAACCAGGGTTTGGGGCCGTAACATAGATTGGGGGGCTCGTCCGGATTTTAACTAATTTTTTTTTATTGCAGTTTCTGATCACGGTTTGTTTAGCCATTTAGTTTTCTTGCGTCCTGTCTTATTGATTTATTATTCGTCATGTTTGACTTAGCCAAATACATCGCTAGTCCGACGCAGGAGGAAATTATGCAGGTAAATAGGAGTGATTTGTTAAAGATCGCCGCTCATTATAGCGTGCCGTTTCGCATGACAGACTCGATACGTGAGCTACAAATCATGCTCCTTAACAAACTGCATAATTTATGGGTTTTTGGTGATGAAGAGAAGTTGGAGGACCCTCCTGTGGCAGAGGAGAGCTCTGAAGACATTTCTTTAAAGATAAAAAAACTAGAACTCCAGGCTAAGGAACGTGAACTGTCTTTAATGCAGGAGCGCAAGCAATGGCAGCGTGAGATGGAGAGAGAGAGAGAGAGAGCGTGAAAAGCACGAACTTGAACTTAGAAAACTTCAAATAGAAGAATCGTGTCACCTCAAAGAGCTAGAGTTAATATCTCGCGAGCGCGGCGTCCCGGATATTACTGACTTCGATGTCACCCGTAATATTCGCATTGTTCCGCCGTTTAGAGAGCAAGAGGTCGACAAATTCTTCACGCTATTTGAACGAGTTGCAAGCAACTTAAAGTGGCCAAAAACTTTCTGGCCAATGCTTTTGCAATGCGTTTTCGTTGGGAAAGCACAAGAGGCGTACTCTGCTTTGTCGGTGGAGGAGTCTCTAGAATATGATAAGGTGAAGGCAGCTGTGTTGAAAATGTACGAACTGGTCCCAGAGGCGTATCGGCAGAAGTTCAGAAACCATCAGAAATCAGACGATGAAACATACGTTGAATTTGTTCACAAAAAGGAAGCCATGTTTGATCAATGGTGTTGAAGATCTGCGCGATTTAGTCCTCCTGGAGGATTTCAAAAACTGTCTGCCCGAACGTGTCGTAACCTACCTCAATGAGCAAAAGGTTCTGAAATGTTCAGTTGCTGCTTCGCTAGCCGACGAATATGTGCTAACGCATAAAACTGTGTTTAGTAATGGGGATCGTCGTGCTTCTGGACGGACTACGGATCCGGTGCCGTCATCAGCTGAAGGTGGAGGGAAGACCTCAGCATCACTTGTCTGTTTTTATTGTAAGAAACTTGGTCACATTATCTCGGAGTGTAACACACTCAAGAGGAAAAATAATGTGGTTAAACCTGTAGGGGTTTTGACTCTGTTACATTCGGATCGTCGTGACTCGTTGGCTACAGGTGATGTAGTTACACATCAGGGGTTTGTGCCATTTGTTTTAGACCAGTTTGTATCCTTGGCTAGTTGTTGTGGCTCGAGAACACCAGTCAAGATAATTCGTGATACCGGTGCTGCTCAGAGCTTTCTCTTGGAAGGAGTTTTGTCTTTCTCCAGAGACAGTTTTATTAACACCAGTGTCTTAGTACAGGGATTTGATATGGGCTTCGTAACCGTGCCGCTGCACAAAATTCAACTTGAGTCTCTCTTAGTTTCCGGCCGTGTCATCGTGGGCGTTCACCCGTGTCTTCCAATTCAGGGGGTCACTTTGTTGTTGGGCAATGACTTGGCGGGAGGGAAAGTCTTCGCTAGCCCAGAGGTAACTGCGGTTCCTCTTCCCTTCGAACCTGATAGTTCATCTAGGAAATATCCTACAATGTTTTCTTCGTGTGCAGTAACTTGTGCTTGATCAAAGAGACTAGGAAAGGTAAGGTACATCATGCAAAAGTGCCATGGGAGCCCACAGAGAACCAGCTCCATCAATAGCTGGAACGTGGCAGCGGCATTGGAAAGGTACATAAGCATGCAGCGCCACTGATAAAGTCCTTGTCCAGTTGTAAAAGCAGGTTTGTCACGATGTTTGTCTCCTCAGCAACCTTCCGTGGCAATTCGTTGTCAGGCGTCCAACCATCATCTCCCTCAGCGATCGTGTCGACCGCAACTTCAAACTCCCGCGGCCAGAGCACAAAACTCTGCGCTCCGCCACCAGAGAACGGCGCCGGCAGCTCAATCTTTACATGCCGGTTAGTACGTCCGTTGTCTTCCTTGCGTTTACACCATATATCGCCCGCACGCTAACCTGCGCTAGCCTTAATTGCGAATCTAATCCTCTTCTGAATAAAAAAACGACGGTAACTGACCAAAGTCACCAAGAGAGCAAGGAAAAAAAAACAAACGGTTGCCACCGATGTAGCCGAGTACCTCGCGTGGGTTATAACTTTGGGTGGAGAAATAATAAAGCGCACGGACACGGGATGGAACGTCTTCTGAACTTTTATTTCTGGAGACTGCTTAAACATGAGCTTCCTGCTCACACATGTACCCAGTGCGCAAGCTCTTGCCAGAATACTGCAAGCCACATAGAGGACATAGGACATGCGCACTACACACATACAAAAATACATAACAGTCACATTAATTTCATTGACGAATTATTTTTGCCATCGTCTTCGTCAATTTCGTCCCTGGTGAAAACGAAACGAGAACTATATAAAAACTCCCACTCAGGGACAAAAACTACAACTACAAAGAGGTGTAATACTACTTCGTTACCTAACTAAAATAGAAATTTGGCTTACTTTTACTTTACTAGAGTATTTATTTTTCCGCTTACTTTCTACTTCTACTTATTATTTTTTTTAAGCAAATATCTGTACTTTCTAATCGTTACTTCTTCAAAACTAGCCGCATTACTGCGATGACATTTCGATTAGTTTTGTTTCCGTGTTGAATCGATCAAAAAAAACATCCCGATAAATCGTGCCATCCTGTAATGGTGAACTTGATTGTGGTTGGATGAGACGTATAAACATATCATTCCGACACCCTATTGGTTTGTGCGCGGTCTGACACACCTGCGCATCGCACACTTTTTTTGCGCGACAGAATGACGGAGCGGCGGCTTTATGGAGTCAGATGAGCGTCAATACGGCTAGTGCACGAACTCCGCCGCAGCCGATCACACACAAACACTAGAGCAGATGCGGCACGAGCAGTAATGCACGGAAAATGGGGGAAAAAAGGCAAATGAATGTTCAACATATTGTCCCAGTCGGGACAAGTGTGAGGCACAGTGACCGTGTGTACAGCTCCGTATGTCTCAGTGTGTAATAAAGCTGCCCGAGATCTCAAAACACGTGAATATTGAAAAACATTTCAGTTAGTATCTTTGTGAGACTTTGAGAGATATTATTTATCTTATACTAGAAGTAATGTTGAAGCTAGATTTTTGAAGCACTAGAATCTTGGTGAATCTTGTTATTTTGTTACGCCACTAAAATAAAGATCATTGATGACATGATTCTGAAATATGACTTTTTTCACCATTACAGTTATTATTTTACACGTCATTGCTTAGTAGTGCGCACATATGGTTCTTTCGTAATAAAATGCATTAATTGTCAATATATACAACAGCATTTTAATATAACAATATAGTTCTGAAATTACATTACTTTTACTTTTTTACTTAAAAGTAGTTTTATCAGTATTAGTAACAGTACTTTTACTTGAATATTGGGCATGTTACTTTTACTTCCACAAAAGTACTTTTTATCTCTAGTATTTCTACTTCTAATTAAGTAATGATGGTGACTACTTTTGACAGCACTGTAACGATGGGTTACATAGGTAACCTTGTTCTGTGAATGAAGTCAACACGCCACTGTATGGGTCAGCCTCCCTGGGGCTGAGCTGTCAGGAGACGGTATATCAAATCAACCACGCCCCGCTTGCAATCAACATGTACAAATACAGGTGCGAACGCGCCGCCCTTTCTCTGTTTTTGCCGACATGGCTACCCCGAATGACCACGCCGAGTGGCGTGTTGACTTCATTCACAGAACAAGGTTACCTATGTAACCCATCGTTCTATTTCATATCAGTCAACACGCCACTGTATGGGTCAACGTGTACCAGATAAGGTCATGAGGGGCCAACACCAAGCGGGGCAATGAAGCGCCGGAGAACCATCTCTTCTCAACCCAGCATTTTATTATTTCACAAACAGTATTACAAAGACATTGTCTGTTCCACAGTCTGCAATACTTTGGCAGAAACCACCACCACATCCGTACGGTAGAACCTAGCAAAGGCTGAGGCTGATGTCCAGCCTGCTGCCTCACAAACATCTTCAAGAGCTGCACCTCGGAAGATTGCCCAAGAAGATGCCACTCCTCTCGTCGAATGTACCACCACTCCTTCAGGAAGAGGCCGTCCTGACTTGTGGTAGGCCAGCTGTATTAGGCTGACCACCCACTTAGCCAGTCGCTGTCTTGACACTGCCCGACCTTGTGCGGATTGTCCATAACATACGAACAATTGGTCTGTTCGCCTTAAGTCCCGAGTCCTGGCGATGTATCTCCTCAGCGCTCTGACCGGACAGATTAAATGCATCCTGGCTCCTTCTTGAGAGTCATGAGGAGGCGGATGAAACGGTTCCAAGATTAATGGCTTAGAAACAAAGGAACGTGGCAGGACTTTTGGCAAAAATGTGGGGTTTGGGAGCATGGAAATGGCCGAACCTTCTTCCCCTAGTCTTAGGCAGGCAGGAAGCACTGAAAAGGCATGTATCTCACCCGTCCTCTTCACCGAGGAGACTGCCAAAAGAAACGCCGTCTTCCACGAGAGCAGTTCCAAACTGACCTCCTCTAATGGCTCAAACGGAGGGTCCATTAGAGCCCTCAACACTATGCCCAGGTCCCATGATGGGACTAGCCTTGCTCGTGGAGGGCACAGCCGACGTGCTCCTTTCAAGAACCGTCTTACCAAAGGTTGACATCCAACTGTACCCCCGTTAAAGCCTCTGTGGTGATCCGAGATGGCGGCTATGTATCCTCTCAGGGTGGATTCGACTAACCCCGTTCCCAAGAGGGACTGGAGGAAGGAGAGGACAGAATATATCTCGCAAGTCGAAGGGTCTATACCTTTGGACTGACACCATCTAGTGAACCTACTCCACCGGGAAGCGTAAAGACGTCTCGTAGATGGGGCTTTGGCTGCCTGGAGGGTCCTTACTACTGCTTCCTCCATCTCGCCACTGTCCTCCCGTCTAGAGGCCAGACATGCAGTCTGAACTTCTCTGGGCTCTGGTGCTGAATCTGCCCCTGCGCCTGAGTCAGCATGCCCTGTCTGACTGGAAGACGCCATGGGGTTCCGTGAAGCAGGTTGATCAAGTCTGGCATCCAAATCTGCTGTGGCCAATTGGGTGCCACCAAAAGCACCCTCGCTCCCAGTATCCTTACCTTGGATAGGACCGCTGGCAGCAGTGGAAAGGGAGGAAAGGCGTACAGCAGAACCGGCGGCCACTTGTTCGCCAGGGCATCCACTCCCAGAGGGCCCTTGGGCCCCACTATGGAGTACCAGAGGCCGCAGTGTGCTGTTTCCGATGATGCAAACAGGTCCACTCTGGCCTCCCCGAAGCGCCGCCAGATGGCTTGTACCACAGCTGGATGAAGCCTCCATTCTCCTGGCCTGGGGCCTCCCCGGGACAAGAGATCGGCTGCCACGTTGTCCACCCCTGGCAGATGCACAGCTCGCAGGCAAACTCCTCGTGCATGTGCCCACAACAGGAGATCCAGGGCTTTCTTGTACAGCGCCACTGAGCGTACCCCGCCCTGACGGTTGATGTAGGAGACCACGGTCGTATTGTCTGTACGCACCAACACACGTCTCTCCTGTAGCCGCGGAAGAAAATGGACTAGGGCTTGGAATACAGCTTCCAGTTCCAGGAGATTCACATGTGTCCCTTTCCATGAGCCGCTCCATTGCCCCTGCACTGGCTCGCCTCTCCAGACCGCTCCCTAGCCTGTTTCCGAGGCATCTGTTGTTATGGTCTCCCTTGAACACAACGGGCCCAAAACGACCCCTTTCTCCAAGCCTGGAGTTGAAAGTCACCATTGTGCCGCCTTCAGACCTTCCTTGTCCCTTGGAATTATTCTTTGTCCACTCTCGTGGGGACTCACCTTGTGTTTTAAAAACCACATTTGCAGTGGGCGCATGTGAAGTAAGCCTAATGGCACGACCTGGCTGGCCGCTGCCATTAGACCCAGTAGCCTCCGGCCCAACATCACTGACACCTTTTCCTCCTTTAAAAACTTGAAAAGGCACTCCCTCAACACTGAACGTCTCTGTGGAGTCAGAAATGCCTTCATAGTCGTTGTATCCAAACTTAAACCTAGATACTCCACCCCTTTGGTAGGGGTGAGGCAACTTTTCTTGTAGTTTACCTTCAGCCCCAAATTCCTCAAGTGCGACAAAACCACTCTTGTGTTTTCCGTCGCCTGTTGTTCCGAAGGGGAGCAAATTAACCAGTCGTCCAGATAGTTTATGATGCGCATGCCTTGACTGCGAAGGGGAATGAGCGCCGCGTTCATGCACTTGGTAAAAGTGCGGGGGGCCAATGACAGGCCGAATGGGAGTACATTGTATCCACTGTCGTGAACCACTCGTCTCGCCTGATAAAGGTCAGCAGAGTTGAGAGCGTAACCATCCGGAATGGAAGTCGTTTTAAAAGACGATTGAACTTCCTGAGATTCAGGATTGGCCGCAGACCCCCATCCTTTTTCGGAACCAGGAAATAGGTCGAGTAAAAGCCCCGCCTTGCTTCCCTCGAAGGCAGGCGTCTTATCGCCCCCTTTTTCACAAGGGCTGAAACTTCGTCTGACAGGGACTTGCGCTGTGCTTCTCTCTGCAGGACAGTAGGCACTATTTTCCGAAATTGGGGTGGCTTGGACCTGAACTGGAGTCTGTACCCAAACTCCAATGTGCTTAGCACCCAAGGGCATTGAGTGCATTGGTGCCAGAAAAAAAGGTGCTGTCTCCGGAACGGTGGGGCCGGAGGGAAATAACCGTCAGCGACGGTTTCTCTCACTTGACATTCTAGGGCTGGGAGCCCCTGCCTGACGTGTTCCACGAAACGGCTATTGGCCCCCTCCGCCTGGTCTTGCGGATGCTCCGTGTGACGTCGGACGCCGTTGTGCAGGAAACCCCTGACTAGGCATCCCCTGGGTCCATCCCCTCCGGCTGCTGCCTGCCCATGCTCTCGTGCTCTGGCTTACTGGTGCTTTCACCACTGAGCGTGTCAACTCCCTTGTCCTCCGGGCTTGCTCCAGGGCCGCCTCTGCGGGAGGCCCAAATACCTCCCCCGGAACTACCGGAGCCGCCAGTGCCGCCAGTACCGCCACCCGGTCCTGATCCAGCAGGTTAGTCTGAGAGAGCCAAACCTGACGCCGCGCTTGCACCGTAGTGGCCATTGACTGCCCCAGGGCCTGGGCATGTGCGCTTGTTCCCCGGACCATTATGTCCAACACCCTTAAGGCCTCTGGGATATTGTCCTCACCGGAAGACACATCCCGCAGCAGCTCTTCCAGATAAACCAAGAGGAGAGAGTTTGTGCTTGATAGTCTCGCCGCCAATGCGGATGCGTGATATGCTTTCTTCAGATGACTGTCCACCATCCTGCTATGCTTGTTTGGGTGTACAGCATCTTTCCTCGCACTAGCCGTAGCTCCTGCCAGTAGAGCAAAGGTAGGACCAATATGCGGGGCTGAAGCCAGGCCACACGCTGCTGCCCCCGCCAAGTTACCCAACTGACTTCTTGGGAACTTTGTAGAACTGGGGTCTTTCCATGACGATTGCAACCCAGTATCAAAGTCTGGGAGAAGTGGTAATCCTTCAGTCTTACGACGCCCTGGGCCCCTGTCAAACACAGAGGTCGACGTCGAAGCCGCCTGTGATGGAAGATTGGCACGCTGTGCTGCCCTAGCTATCACTGCCTTATCAGACTGGTCCAACAACAACGGGTCAGAGGCCTGTGAGGTCTCATCACCCAATTCTGAATCTGACAAGTATTCTGGATCTGACACCAAGGATCCTTCCTCCCTTCCAAATGCTTCAGAAGCTGCAACTGACAGCTCATCCGGATGGCGGAAAGGGATTTTCCTCTTTGGTTCCCCCAAATCCTGCGGCTCTGAATGCCACTGGTGGGCCTGTAACAGATTGTTCAGAGTTGCTTGCATGTCCTGCATCTGTTTCTGAAGATGCCCGACATCTTCCACATGCTTACGCTTGCGGATATGTTTACGTCTCAATTCCTGAGGAGCCTGGTCCGGATCAAGGCAATCTTCTGATGCCCGAGCATCCGTGTTCTCCTCTTGCCTCATCTTCCCAATTACAGACACACTTCTTAAGCAACCTGTAAACGAACTTAGTAAAACCAAAATCCAACCAGCATTCACTTGTCCAGGTGAAGAGGCTCCTTTAAATAAACTTATTTGTCAAAATAAAAAACAGCACTCACTCGAGTGAAGAGACTGTTAAATAAGGAGAGAATCGCGGCAGCACTCACTCTCGCGGAACGAGGCTCGCTAATTAAGGAGAGAATCGCGGCAGCATTCACTCTCGCGAGTGAAGAGGCTTGTTTTAACTAAACTAAACTGAAAACAGCATTCATCGGCACCCGTGAAGAGACTGTTAAATAAGGAGGATCGCGGCAGCATTCACTCTCGCGAGTGAAGAGGCTTGTTTTAACTAAACTAAACTGAAAACAGCATTCATCGGCACCCGTGAAGAGACTGTTAAATAAAGAGGATCGCGGCAGCGTTCACTCTCGCGAATGAAGAGGCTCGTCCTAACCAAAACAAACTGAAAACAGCATTCACCGGCACCCGTGAAGAGACCGTTAAATAAAGAAGATCGCGGCAGCGTTCACTCTCGCGAGTGAAGGGCTTGTCTTAACTAAATCAAACTGAAAACAGCATTCACCGGCACCCGTGAAGAGACTGGTAAATAAAGAGGATCGCGGCAGCGTTCACTCTCGCGAGTGAAGGGCTCGTCCTAACTAAATCAAACTGAAAACAGCATTCACCGGCACCCATGAAGAGACTGTTAAATAAAGAGGATCGCGGCAGCATTCACTCTCGCGAGCGAAGAGGCTGGTTTAAACTAGATCAAACTGATAACAGCACTTACCAAGGTGGAGAGGCTCCTAACGATCGTTCGGAAACGAATCCACCCACACAGCCACGAAACATGTTGTTTGTACATGTTGATTGCAAGCGGGGCGTGGTTGATTTGATATACCGTCTCCTGACAGCTCAGCCCCAGGGAGGCTGACCCATACAGTGGAGTGTTGACTGATATGAAATAGAACTACATTTACTGACACTTTCAGAAATACAACACACTTGAAGCGCCATCTGCTGATGAAATTTTTTTTTCATTGTGCAACCACTTGTTACTAATAAACATGATGCAATTATAATTATTTTATTTTACTGTATGTATTTTTCAATTTGTTAAGGTTTCGTTTATGAGAATACTTTTATTTGGATTGAAAGAAAAGTTAATAAAAATAAGTTCAGGAAAAAGAAATGTTTTTCCAAATAAGATGTTTGTATATATTTTATTTGTTCATAATTAACTACGTATTCAGATTTCTTAGCCATAGCAACTTTAGTGAACATTTATAATATATAGGACCTATCATTTTGTTGACTAAATCTATACTGTAATTTAGTCCACTAAAATGTTGTGGTTCTCTGTCGACTAACATTAGACTAAAACGAAAAAAATATTAAGATGATGAAATGATGAAAAAAAGATGAAGATGATGAAAAAATTAAGATGATGAAAGATGATGAAACTAAAACTAAACTGAGTATTAGTCAAAAGACTAATGACTAAAACTAACTTTGTCAAAATTAACACTGGTGTGGAGAAGCCTGAAAGCCATTTCTGGCGTCATAGCACCGCATTCTCAGGTGGAGGAGGACATGAGCTGATCAACGACATGAATCTGATTCGACCAAGCAGCCCAGCAACACTTATATCAAGTAATATCAAGTAACATGATATTAACTTTCATCATAAGCCAACACGTTTATTCAGAGAAAGTGTGTGTGGATCAGTAACTGCTCGTCTGATTCTAGTGTGTGAAGATTATTCAGTGGTTTCAGTCTTTTATCAACAACATTGTTCTGATCTTCTACTGATTGTAAATGTACTTTTAAGACAAACACTGTGGTTTTTATGGTCTGATAAAAAATTTTGTGACATTAAATTCCATAAATTATAACAACTTCGACTCTTGAAACACTCACCTTGATCAAACAGTTCACACAGATTCTCGATCCCTCTCAATTTATCCTGTTGCATGTTAATTTCGGTACAAGAATCTACAAATATTTTTAAAACAATTCAAACACTGTTTTCAGAGTCGGATTGTTTTTCTTCTCGGGTGTGAAATGGCGCATGAAGCTAGAAATAATAACTTTCACTTTCATTTGCATAAACAATTCAAACAGAAAACACATTCCAATAGTTTATTTCTCATAATAACTACATTTTCATAATTGTAAAATCATCACTGTGTATTTACAATAAAAGAAGTAAAAATATATATTTTATTTTATTTCCGTGAAGCTGTAACTAGAACACTCACCTTTAACCGGAGCGCAGGTGAGTTCTTCACTCGCACTGACGTGTCAGGTGTCAAATACTCGCGCAATGACGTCACGTGCCCCCTCTACTGGCCACTGACGATCACTACACCAGCGGGATTATACAGTGAATTTTCAGTGAGAACAGCATTCATTCATTCATCCAATTCTATTTGTATTTTAATTGTGTGATTAGTGTCTACTTGTCTTATTAGTAAAAATCTTGTACGCTTGGCTGTTTAGAACCAGTGTTGGGAGTAACGCGTTACAAAAGTAACATTTTACACTAATATATTACTTTTTGCTGTAACGCGGTAGTGTAACTTATTACTTTTAGTATTTTCAGTAATATATTACTCGTTACATGCAAGAAACGGTTGCGTTACATCAAATCTTTCACTTTCAAGACAGTAAATCAAACATTTAATATTTCCTGTTCGCAAATAGACACGCAAGTCATTCGTTCCGCCTTTCGATGGTGGAGCGTTGTATTTTGTAACACTCTGAGTTCGAGGTGTGCAGTGATTGGCTCTGAGCTCGATGTGTGCTCTGAGTGATTGGCTGTGCTCTGAGCTAGCGGCTGACGGCTGTGGCTCTGATTAGCGGCTGTGTTCGGGCCAGTCGCGCACTCGCGGCACATTTGAACATTCAATAAACAACAGCCGAAGATACATTCACGAGATGGTCTTATGCGCATTGTTTCAGTTTTGTAAAAAACAAGAACATTGTGGTGAAATGCAACCTCTGAATTGTCGGCATCAAAAAACAGCTATTTAAAAAAAACACTTCGAACTGCCATCCGCTCGACCTGGGAAGAGAAAGAAAACAGCAACGACAGTGTTGTCTGCACTTTATGGTCAGAAAGATATATTGGGTATATCTGATATCAGAGTCATGTTGTGTCTGATATCAGATAAACCCAAGTTATTCACTGATATTGGAGGAAAATCGCTTTGTCTACCATACTTTTAACACTTATTAATGTTAATTATTAGGGTTGACAAGCGTCTTTTCCCCAGACAGCCGGGCGGATTTTATAAATTCACGATAATGTCCGGTTTTCCCTATTCAAACACAAAAAAAAATCAAGGTACAGAAATGTACCTTTAAAGGTACAAAAGCTTTGTCGCCCCAGCTGTACCTTTTGTAGGGTCCAATTCTGTACCTTTGACAATGGTACAATTTAGTACCTTTACTTCTGTACCTCTAAAGGACCGTATTTGTACCCCTAAAAACTAAATTGTACCTTTATATCAAGGTACAAAAATGTACCCACTGGAAAGGTACAGCATAGGCACCTAAACAGGTACTGCTGGAGTGACATGTCATTTTAAACCTTCACTTTAATCATACAAAATGAACAAATCATGAACAAAATCATACCTTCGAATGAATGAGACAAACAGTTGTTCGTTCATTGATATTTATTAAAGAACCTAACATTTAGTGTACATATTAAGTATATAAATATTATATATTAAGTATATAAATATTATATTATATATATATATTTGTTGTAGCGGCCAAACTCCAGCCATTTCCGGGGCACCGCTGAGAGGCTGATCCAGGGTAATGAGGTCCTCTATAACGCGCACATTGGTGATTTAAATGTTTTTATTGTCATTTCCAATTCTTCTTTTTCCCCACATTGTCCATATGAATTGTGCGTTCGTGTTGTGCGTTTGTGCGGTTAAAGGAAAGTACCGCTCCCTGTTCACCCCCTCTCTCCACCACCATTAAAGTGCACACCTGTGACCTTTATTAGTATGTCCACCTGTCATGTGACCCACCACCTTCATCACGTGACCCACTTTACGTTATGTCTGCAACATTTGTAAATACTTTAACAAGAAATGTGTTTCAATTCCTTCAGAGACTAAACCAAAAATGTGTGTTTTTTTTCCCAAGGCAATTAAAATATGAAAAAATATTTGAAATAAAACCTCGGTTGACTACAAAGTGCTAAAAAGTGCAAGAACAAACAAATCAAATCCTTTCGGTCTCGAAGTTCTGCAAGTCTTGGACTCTCTTTAACGTCAAAGTCAATTACAAACACAGTTGTTTGTATGAAGGCGAACATGTTGTGAAGCACCTTCTCGCACGAGACACCAAGCACAAAGTGGACATTGAACAGTTAAATCCTAACAGAGTAGTTGATTAGTGCTTATTTAATATCCTTATTTTAAATCATATTTTTGAGCATAGAAAGATAAGACCTCACCTTCTAGCCGCTCGTCCTGTGCCATGATCCGTGCGAGGTAAAATGGCGTCACTGATTTAATGTTAAAGCAAAAGCTGTGAAAGGTATGTGTACCTCTTTCTGTCAGCAGGGATTTTGTACCTTTACAAATAGTCAAAGGACCATTATTGTCACCGTATGGTCCATTTATGTACCTTATGGGGTACTTTTGTGTCAAATGTACCTTAGAGGTACAATTTTTTTTTTGTGTGTGTGCACAAATATATAATATGAATAAGATACATTTATTATAGCTTATATCTAATTATGAAACATATTTTCTATATATAAATACGTATTGTGGATATAAAATACATTTTTTTGGAAAATAAATATCAAAAGACTTTAAAAGACTTTAAAATGAAATGTAAAATATTTTAAGAAAATGCATGCATGATGCGCATTAATATTTATACTTAACACAAAATAAATCAATACATTACATTGGTTTATTTTATAAGTTAAAAGCTCCACAGTTGATCATTATGTAAATCAAATTACATTGGAGGGTAAATTTGTGAATTTATATTTATATCCAACTGAAATTTCACGTGATTACCATTTGACTTACAATGAAATGAAAACTAGTTTAAAGTGTTATTGTGAAATCTCTGTCTCTAGCTCAGTGGCATCAGCACGTTCATCCTCCCATGAGGAAGAAGACAGGAAGTGTGAGGCGCGACATCCTCCTTCCCACCGTGTCACTTCCTGTGTGCGGCTCCAAGAGCGAGGAGGCGTAGAGAAGATCTGCTCTGTGTGTTTCATTATTAGTTTGAATCGGATTATTGCGTCTGTCCTGCTGCTTTTACCTTCTCTGTCAAATCATCTGTTCAAACTCATCTGATTTAAAACCAGCTAAAAAAATGACTATTAATTGTTATATAGCTATTATCACGGTTCTAGTGATTGCCATGTTTGGTTATTTTGGTTTTTGTACAATTTAAATAATGATCATCTGCCACTTTAACTAGAATGTTCAATGGTTGGGATTGGCGATGAATGGGTGACGTAGTTTTAGTGGGATAAGGAAATAAAAAGAAGACGTTTGCAACAAGTCGTGCTCCGTGTTTTATTTATACTTCTGGACATAACAATTGGCGACAAGGATGGCTGACGATGCCCCAGTGCTGTCTTTACCGTCACCAAGCCCTTTTCTACCCCATCCCGGCGAGCCTCCGGTGCCATGGGAGCAGTGGAAAGACGCTTTTGAGATGTATCTGGTAGCCGTTGGTTTCGACGCTGTTCCGGCGAGGCGGAAAATGGCCATACTCCTTCACTGTCTTGGTGCTGAAGGACAGCGCGTTTTTCGCACACTCGGTGACGCGGCTGATTACAACGCGGCGGTCGCTCTGTTAGACCGGCATTTCAAGAAGAAACAGAGCCTACTATGGAAACGGCTGCAGTTTCGGCAGCGGACGCAGCGCGCTGGTGAGTCGATTGCGCAATACGTTGCGCAATACTTGAGAGGACTTGTTAAACCGTGCCGTTTCGGCGCGGGCAAGTCTTCTCGCCCCTCGCAGAAACCTGGTCACCAGGGCGTGTCGCCCCACCGTCGCTCCGTTCACAGGCTCGTGGTTAGCCGCGATAGCCGCCACATAAACCTTCAACGTATATGGCGCGCTCCCCGCATCCATCCTCTCCTGCAGAAAAGACAAAACTGCGTCCACTCCGCAGTCGATCGGGCTCACGCCAACGGTACTGCACCAGGAAGAAAACACATCCCATTTGCCTGCATATAACCGTCTCGTAGACGGCGCTCTCGCTTCGGCCACTGTGTCCATCGCCCTCATCAAGGCTGGAAATCGCTCCGCCCCAGTCCGACTCGCCAGACGTGCAGGTTCCAGAGCTCCGGATCGGGATGCCAGACTTCTCCTCCCCCCTGCGACAGCAGGTCCCGGTGCACCGGCACTTTCCACGGAGCCGCCGACATCCCAACCAGCTCCGCCAGCCACGGTTGGGAAACCCATAGCGGAGCCACAAGGATCAATTGTCTCCGCTCCATCCGGCATTTCCGTAGCACCGCCGGCAAAAGTTTCACTGGCGGAAACGCATACAGCTTCCCCTGCGGCCACGGACTCGACAGCGCGTCTCCCGCCAGCGGCGCCGATGTCAGCGAGAAGAACCTCTCGCACTGCGCGTTCTCCTCTGAGGCGAAAAGGTCGATCTCCGCCTCGCCGAACAGACTCCAAATGAGCCTCACCACCTGAGGTTTCAGCCGCCATTCTCCGGGAACCACGCCCCCTCTGGACAGCAAATCCGCGCCCGTGTTGAAGCGTCCCGGAACATGCACGGCCTTCAGTGACGCCAGTTCCCGATCCGCCCACAAAAGCAGGGCCCTGGCTCCGATCTGCAAAGCATGCGACCTCAGCCCCCCCTGGTGGTTGATGTACGCCACTACCGCCGTGTTGTCCGACCTGACTAACACATGTCTGGCGCTGATCATCGGTGAAAAATGATCCAACCCCAGGCGTACCGCCTCCAGTTCCAGAACGTTGATGTGAAGTGTCCTCTTATGGTCCCCCCAGGCTCCTGAGACTGCCTGACGCAAACTGAACCCCACCCCGTAAGGGATGCATCTGTTGTCACGACAACTCACCGGACCACCATGCCCATGGCCACTCCGTCCACATACGCTTCCCCGCTGACCCACGGTACAAGCGCTCTGACGCACGCATGCGAAACTCGCAGCAACGAGCGTCCCGACCTCCATTCCCAGCTCCCCACTCGCTGGCTGAGCCACAGCTGTAGCGGTCTCATGTGTAGAAGTCCCAGCCGCGACACTGGCGCCGCGGCCGCCATCAATCCCAGCAGCCGCTGAAACTGCTTCACGCTGACCAAACGGCCCCTCCGAAACACAGACAGCGCAGCCTGGAGCGTACACGCCCTCTCCGGGGATAGCCGCGCCGTCATCGAGCGTGAGTCCATCGCCACGCCCAGAAACACCAAGGATTGGCTGGGCCGCAAGACGCTCTTCTCCGTGTTCACCACGAATCCCAATCCCGCGAGATGCGCGAGTCCTCGCGCTTGTCCGACTCGAGCTTGTCGAGAATTCACCGCCACGTCCAAAAGCAGAGATTCGCCTCAGCCATGGCACAGACCAGAAGGTCACGATCCTCTGCCAATCAAACCTCAGAAAACATCTGTGTCTCTGTGCAATCTGAATATGAAAGTACGCATCCTTCAGGTCGATCGATATCATAAAATTCCCCGGTTGTACGTGGGCCAAGACCTGTCGCACCGTGACCATCTTGAACGGCCGTCTCGCGAGAGCTCTGTTCAGTGGCCTCAAGTCGAGAATGGGCCGCATAGCGCCCCCTCTCTTTGGAACCAGGAAATACCTGCTGTAGAAGCCGCTCTCCCTGTCCCCGTCCGGCACTTCTTCTATCGCTCCCTTGGCCAGGAGCGACTGGATTTCCGCGCGCAGCAGCGGCGCGTTCTTCTCCGTCACCTCTGACATCACCACCCCTCAAAAACGCGGCGGACGCCGTGCGAATTGAAGGGTATAACCGGAAGTGACGGTCCTTAGGACCCAGCTGGAGGCATCCGGGAGCATCCTCGACCACGCCCCCGCGTCCAGCTTCAGCAATGGCCGACTCGTCAAGGGACTTACCGGAGCTAACCCGCTCGCGTCTCGCACCGGAGAGGCTTCGCGGTTCATACAATAAAGATGAGAAACAACTGTTTTGTCTGAACTCTCTTTTATTGCACCTTTCACTGTCACACCAACCCGAACTTCCGTAACCGCAACGCGGGAAACACCGGCAACGCGGGGAACCTCTGTGTGCGCAGCCGAACCCAACCGCTTCCGCGGAACCGCGGTAACTAACAGCGCCTGTCTGGCGGGAGAAAATGTCAGGGGCCCTGCTGGGTCTGCTGAACTTGCTGCTGTTGCTGCTGCTGTTGCCCGGCTCGCTGAGCTCTGTCGCGGGAAGCCGAGCCGCCGCCCCGCGGTCTCTCGCGCCGCTGTCGCTGCTACTGCCGAAACCGCGGCTCCTGCCGCGGCCTTTGCTCCTGCGGCCGCGGAACAAAGTCGCGCGGGGCTTTGCGCGGCCACTGCTCCTGACGCCTAGGCTCCGGCCTCGATTTCTGCTGGCGCGAGCGCGACGGCAGGAAGTGTGAGAACGCCTTCGCGCTCTTCTGTGCCTCAGCAAAGCGTTCGGTCACCTCGCCCAGAGGGACGCCGAAGAGCCCTTCCTGGGAGATCGGAGCGTCGAGCAGGCGGCGCTTCTCAGCGTCTTTCAGCTCTGTCAGAGTCAACCACAAGTGCCGCTGCAGGACCACCAGGCTGCCCATCGCCCGACCAGCGCCCTGTGCGGCCCTCTTCGCCGCCTCCAACGCCAGGTCCGCCGCCACTCGCGCGCGATGCAGGGTCTCGCCATCTCCGGTGCCCTCCTCCAGGTCTTTAAGCAGCATCGCCTGGTATAGTTGGAACACGGAGAAGGAGTGAAGAGCCGCCGCCGTATGGCCGATGGAGCAGTACGCCATGTCGGCCATGTGCGCCGTTGCTCTGCAGGGCTTGGACGGAAGGGCCCCGTCGTCCCATGCCCCGCCCGGGCACAGATGCGCCGCGACCCCTGGTTCCACCGGGGGAATTTTTAGATAGCCGTGCTCCGCCGCTCCATCTACCGTGGTGAACAGCGACGATCCCTGGACCCGCGCGCGGGCTGAATAAGGCGCGCTCCACGCCCCCGCCACCTCCCGTCCGGCAGGTCCAAAAATGGCGCGGACCTCTGCCGCGCCACCTCGTGCCTGTCGGGAATGCAGAGCCCGTCTAACAGCCTGGGCCTCGTCTGGCCTGGTTCCCGCCATTGCAGCCCCAACCTTGAGACCGCGTCTGCGAGAGTGTCCAAGGCCCTCTTCTCCTTCGACTCCCCGGCCGAGGCGCCGTCAGACCACGTTGCCGACGCCGCCGTAGACAAGATGTCGTCGTCCTCTACCTCACGTGGCTCCTCCACGCCGCTCCCCGCCTCGGCCATCTCTTCCCTGGAGCCCCAGGAGTGTAGGGCCGGCTCCCCGGCCCGAGGCATCAACGCGTCGGTCTGGGGGGGCTCGGCCCCGGGTCTCCCACCGCCCGACCTGACCTCCACCACTCTGGTGCGCAAGGCTGCACCAGAGAGCTGCGCGCAGTCCAGACAACCGGACCCTGTAACGGCCTCGAGCGCGTGGGCGCGCCCGAGACAATGCACGCAGCTACGATGGGGATCAGGGAGGACGATGGGACCACCACAAGTCACGCACATTTTAATCCCTTCCACACCTGACTGCCCGACGGGGCCTGAGGGTAAGCTACCCGGTCGCCTTTGCATCCTGTCAGGAGTGGGGGGTGTGCGTGGTGACTCCATCTGTGAAGAAAACGATTCTGACGAGCAGAGCGCGGGCGCGGGGAGAGGAGGGTGTGGCCACGCCCGCTGGGGGGCGCGCGCCTGCGCTCTGGCAGCGTGTTCGCTGCGTAATTTTACTTGACTTCAGTGAATTAGAGGAAAACGGGATTTCCCTTGTGTAATGTCGAAGTGTACGTTCTCGAAGGGGAACGTTAACTACCGCCATTTTACCGCGGCGACGGAGCGATTTGGTGGGAAATTGAAGGACGGAGACTCGAGAGGAGTGCTCATAGTGAACTCACAACAGTTCCAACGACGTGGAGCACGTTTGCTGTCGATGGTGAGGTCGTTGGAAGAGGACAACGCATTGCATCGCACTCAAACTGAGGACAACGCATTGCGTCGGTCTCAAGCTTCTGCACAGGCCTGCAACGAGCTCTGGGGAGGTTGTGAGTGACTGTTGTTGTTGCTCCAAGTGTTTGGAATCGTTTTCATAGGGTTTAATATCCAGTTTGGGTAAATCGTTGTGTGATTGAGAAACCGAGTGTTAATTTATTTGTGCAAAGATATAGTTTACGTTTGCTGATTTGTTAAGTCAACTCGCTTATTTTATTTAATACAAATTCGGCTAGTTAACGTATTCCACTTCGGTGAGGTTTATTTTAGTTAAAGTGTCAATAAAGTTTACATTCTATTTTTATATAAATACTTTCTCTGGGTTTTTCATTGTTTAACTTTATGTATATATATTGTTGTTATATATATCTCTTGTATCCATCCGTGGCAAGTACAGATTAAGAGAACCCAAGCACCCCTCATTATATCTTGTGTTGATAGTGTTTTATCAGGGTGTAGTGAGAAGGGTGCTACAATAATAATAATAATAATAATAGTTGTTTTATTTAGAAGAGAACTGCTCATTTTCCATGTCAAAGAAAATATTCAGGCACTGTGCTTTAACATCAGTTGATGTTAAATAAATAATCATATAGAAAATCTGTGCTTCCTTAAATTATTTTAAAACTTGATTTTAAAAGTAAAAAAAAAACGCAAGCGTCACCTCTGAGCAGGTAGACATGCTAACATTTTTGCATTATTGATCTTGTATTTTGCTCTGTAATTTTACAGTCCATCTTACTGAATTTGTGTTAAGAACATACAAGGCCTTATAATTTATTCTGTGCTATTTTTATGTCTTTAATTTGGCCTAATGTAATGTTTGTAAGGATTTTTGAAACGTACTATGTGTTTTTGTACAAGATAATCTTTAGTTTTTAAGTCACTTTGTTGTTGGCTGAATTTAAATGCACTTTTCATGGGGGCAAAATTATCTTTATTCAGTTTGGTGTATGTGTTTGTGCCCCTATGTTTCATATGGCCAGTGTTAATGAAAAACAGTTAGAATAATTAAAAAAAAGTCGATAGATTAATAAAAAAAATTATCAATAGATTAATCGATAAGAAAATAATCGTTAGTTTAGATTAGATTAGATTCAACTTTATTGTCATTACACATGTACAGGTACAAGGCAACGAAATGCAGTTTATGTCTAACCAGAAGTGCTAGAGCAGTAAGTGCTGAATATCGGTTATAAGTTACAATATACAGAATGTACATGTGCAGAGACGTGAATTAAAAGCTATGAACAGAGACTATGTTTACAGATACTATGAGCCATCTATGCAGGAATAGATATAAATCTTATTTACAGATGCATGAGCAGAATTTACACTGTATACACAGACTATATACACTGTATAAGAATTTACACGAGTATTTACAGGCTAGTGCAATGGTTGTGCAGATGCTGATTAATAGTGCAGTGGTGAGAGGACAGGGCAGGTAGGGATGTGCAAAGCAGTCAGTGTGGCACAGAGTTCAGTAGAGAGACAACTCTGGGGAAAAAGCTGTTCCTGAGTCTGCTAGTCCTTGTGCGTGGAAGTCGGAAGCGCCTGCCTGAAGGCAGGAGAGAAAACAGTCCATGGGCAGGGTGAGAGGAGTCCATCAGAATGCTGCGTGCTCGACGTAGACAGCGTTTCTTCTGGATGTCCTCAATGGCTGGAAGTGAAGTCCCAGTGATGCGTTGAGCAGCTTTCACTACTCGCTGCAGTGACTTACGCTCCGCAGCAGAGCAGTTCCCGAACCAGGATGTGACACAGTTGGTCAGGATGCTCTCCACTGTGCAGCGGTAGAAGTTCACCAGGAGAGAGGGGGAAGATGGTTTTTCTTGAGAGTTCTCAGGAAAAACAGGCGCTGATGAGCCTTCTTGATTAGGCTGGCGGTGTTAGTGGACCAGGACAGGTCCTCTGAAATGTGGGTCCCAAGAAACTTGAAGGACGAGACACCCTCGACGTCCATCCCGTTAATGTGGATGGGATCATGTGAGCCTCTTTTCTCCTTCCTAAAGTCCACGATGAGCTCCTTGGTCTTGCTGGTGTTCAGGAGCAGATTATTATACGTGCACCAGGTGGCCAGATGCTGGACCTCCTCCCTGTAGGCAGACTCATCGTTGTTCTGGATGAGGCCAATCACTGTGGTATCGTCTGCAAACTTAATGATGGAGTTACAGCCATGTATGGGCTTGCAGTCGTGCGTGAAGAGGGAGTAGAGGAAAGGGCTCAGCACACAGCCCTGAGGTACGCCAGTGTTGAGCGTGATGGAGGTGGAGCAGGTGTTTTCTGACCTAACGTGCTGGGGTCTGTGGGTCAGAAAATCCAAGATCCAGTTACAGAGTGGGATGCTAATGTCCAGCTCTCTGAGTTTGATGATTAGCTTAGAGGGTATTACAGTATTGAACGCTGAACTGAAGTCAAGAAACAGCATTCGTGCATATGTGTCCTTGTTGTCCAGGTGTGTTAGCACCGAGTGCAGTGCCATGGAGATGGCATCCTCCGTGCTCCGATTGCTGCGGTAGGCAAATTGGTGAGGGTCTAATATGGGTGGAAGTGAGTCCTTCAGGTGTCCAAGGACCAGCCGCTCAAAGCACTTCATGATGATGGGTGTGAGTGCTACAGGGCGGTAGTCGTTCGGGCTGGTTGGGCTGGAGTGTTTTGGCACTGGCACAATCGCAGTGGATTTAAAGCATGTAGGAACAGTCGCTTGGGCTAGGGACATGTTGAAAATGTCTGTGAAGACCCCAGTGAGCTGCTCCGCACATGCTCTGAGAACGCGTCCAGGGATGCCATCAGGTCCAGCGGCCTTGCGTGTGTTGATCTTGCTCAGCGCGGTGTAGACGTCTGTGGAGGTGAGTATGATGGGTGAGTGGTCGGCTAATGTTGTGATTTTGGTGATGGGTTCTTTATTGTCTCCTTCAAAGCGAGCGTAAAAGTCATTAAGCTGATTCAGAAAGGAGACATTTGTGTCCGGTAGGGTGGAGTGGCTGGGTTTGTAGTCCGTAATTGCCTGGATGCCCTGCCACATGCGACGAGGATCAGAGTTGGTAAAATGCTCCTCTAGCTTTAGCTTGTAGCAGTGCTTGGCTTTGTTGATGCCTTTCTTCAGACTGGCCCTGGCGGTGCTGTAGGCTGCTGCGTCACCTGACTTATAGGCAGCGTTGCGTGCTTTCAGCAGGAGACGCACCTCCTTGTTCATCCAAGGCTTCTGGTTTGGGTATGTGGTAATTTCTTTTTGGGATGTGACGCCATCTACGGTGGTGTTGATGTAGTCCAGAACAGAAGAAGTGTAGGTATTAATGTCTATCTGGGGGCCGCTGGTGGCCTGGGATGCAAACGTGCTCCAGTCGGTGTTTTGAAACTTCTCCTGGAGTGTTGAGTCAGCCCCCGCCGGCCACACTTTGATGGTCCTCACTGATGGTTTTACACGGTTGATGAGGGATGAATACTTGGGGGTGAGAAACAATGAGAGGTGATCAGATTGTCCCAAGTGGGGGGGGGGTGTCACAACATAAGCTTCAGCCATGTTTGTGTACACTTGATCCAATGTTTTGTTTCCTCTGGTGTGACACAAGATGTTCTGATGGAATTTGGGAAGTACTGTCTTTAAATTACTGTGATTAAAATCTCCAGCAACGATGAAAGCAGCCTCCGGATGAGCAGTTTGTTGTTTGCTGATAGCCGTATGAAGTTCGTTCATAGCAAGCTTGGCATCAGCGTCAGGGGGAATGTAGGCAGCAGTTATGATGGTGGAGGTGAACTCCCGTGGCAGATAAAATGGTCTGCACTTGACCATGAGAAACTCAGCGTTTGCTGAGCAGTGTTGCTCCACAATGACAGAGTTCGTACACCATGATTTATGAATATAAATACACAGACCTCCTCCTCTGGTCTTACCGGAGTCGTCTGCCGTTCGGTCTGCCCGGTGCGTGTGATGATCGGTTAGGCTAATAGCGTTGTCTGGTATTCCGCCATTTAGCCATGTTTCTGTAAAAATTAACGCGTTGCAGTTCCAAAGTTTCTTGCTGTGGTTGATGCGGAGACGAATCTCATCCATTTTGTTCACCAGCGACCGTACATTGGCGAGGAAAATGCTAGGCAAGGATAGCCGGTGTGGTGTTAGCTTTAGCTTAGCTCTTAGCCCACCGCGTCTCCCCCGTCTGTGTTTACGGTCTCTGCGCCCTCTGCGAGCACTTCCGCCCGGCCGGGTTGAGTGCGCCGCCTCGGGTGTCCTGGCGATCTCAGGGATAAGTTTAAGGTTGTTGATAAAAGTCTCGGATGCGTATAAACCAATATCCAGAAGCTCCTGTCGGGTGTACGATGTTAGAGCACTGCTGTTCTGCACGAACAGACCCGAAAAAAGCAGGATTAATACTGCAAAAAAGCAGAATCTGGAGAGCCATCGGGCTTCGCGATGTGTGCGCGCCGCCATCCTGGTCAGACCTGGTCAGACATTTTGCCGCCATCCTGGTCAGACCTGGTCAGACAGTTGCAGCCCTAGATGAAAGTGTACTGGCTAATGAAATGTATTTCCTGTCTTTTGGCTTTAATAAAGGATCGACTAGAGAGCTGAGTGGGCGGTGGCTGGAGGCGGAGCCACTTGAGTATGCGACCACTCTCAGAACTTCACTTTGAAGTAGAGGCAAGAAAACCAACACAACTGTCCAAAACAAGGTTTGTGTGACTTACTCGGCTGATGAAGATTCTTTAATGACAGGAAGAAGCTTCTGAAGAACTTCATCTGCGGGAGTTTCTCCTCCAATAAACTGTTTTAGTTTAAAATCCTTAAAACTCCTTCTTCTGCTCAGACGTCAGCAACACAAACACCAAAGCCGACCACTGAGGAGAAGACAGTCTGACTCGCTTCATTTCTCCTGACGTCAGATAACGTTGAATCTCCTGCGTCAGTGAATCATCACCAAGTTCATTCAGACAGTGGAACAGATTGATGCTTTTCTCAGCTGATTGATTCTCTCTGATCTTCTGTTTGAGGAACTGAACTGTTTCCTGTTTGTTGTAGGAGAATCTTCTCGTCTGTCTTCGTGTTTCTGGTAAGAGACTCTGATTGGACTCCAGTGACAGACCCAGAAGAAAACGAAGGAAAAGATCCAGATATCCATTCTCACTCTTGAAGGCTTCAGTCACAGCAGCACGATGCACCTCAGATAATGACTTTTCTATAAATTTGTTAAATAAACTAGACGAGAAACTCTTGTTGATCTGGTGAAGCCCATTGATGCTGTTAGTGAAGGTGAGATGAACATATAGAGCGGCGAGATGCTCCTGGATGCTGAGATGAACAAAGCAGAAAACTTTCCCCTGAAACCAGCCAGACTCTTCTCTGAAGATCTGAGTGCACAATCCCGAGTAAACTGATGCTTCTGTCACTCCAACATCACACTCCCTCAGATTTTCCTCATAGAAGATCACATTCCCCTTCACCAGCGGCTGGAAAGCCAGTTTCCCCAGTCTGAGAATCATCTCTTCACTCTTCACACTCTCCTCATAGTCCTTCTGGTGTGAGATGTTGGTCTGAAGGACAAGGAAGTGTGTGTACATCTGAGTGAGAGTCTTGGGAATCGCTCTGCTCTCGGACTCTCTCATCATTCTCTCCAGAACAGCGGCTGAGATCCAGCAGAACACTGGGATGTGGCACATGATGAAGAGGCTCCTGGACGACTTCAGGTGTGAGATGATTCTGTGGGAAAGACTCTGATCTCTGATCCTCTTCCTGAAATATTCCTCCTTCTGTGGGTCAGTGAAGCCTCGTACCTCAGTGACGCGATGGACACAGTGTCGGGGAATGAGATCAGCTGCTGCTGGTCTGGTGGTGATCCAGAGGAGAGCCGAGGGAAGCAGGTTCCCCTTGATCAGGTTCATCAGCAGCACGTCCAGTGGAGCAGATTCAGACACGTCACACAACCTCACGCCACCGTGAAAGTCCAGAGACAGACGACATTCATCCAGACCATCAAAGATGAAGAGCATCTTACCATCATCACCGGACAGTTTCATTCCTTTGGTTTCAGGGAAAAAGAGCTGCAGAAGATCCAGGAGACTGATCCGTCTGTCCTTCATCAGGTTGATTTCTCTGAAAGGAAGAGGAAACACGAGCCGGACGTCCTGGTTCTCTTTCCCTTCAGCCCAGTCCACAATCAGCTTCTGCACAGAGACGGTTTTCCCGATGCCCGCGACTCCCTTTGTCAGCACAGTTCTGATGGCTTGGTCTTGTCCAGGTAAAGGAGTGAAGATGTCGCAGCATCTGATGGGCGTGTCTTCTGCTGTGGGTCTCCTGGACTGAATCTCCATCTGTCTCAGCTCATGTTCCTGACTGATGTCTCCTCTCTCGCTCTCTGTGATGTAGAGCTCAGTGTAGATCTCCTTCAGGAGTGTTGGGTTTCCTCTCGTCGCTGTTCCCTCGTACACACGGGAAAACTTCTCCAGCAGGTTTGATCTCAGTCTGATGTGAAGAAAGAAGCGTGACTGATGTTAATAGTCACAGACACTTAGGTGAGAGAAGCTTCAGAGTGATTCACCTCCGTTCAGCTGAAGATTGTTCAGATGTTGTTGAGTCACTGAGAGATTGATCAGTCACGGACACACGGCTCCGTTCCAGAGGATTCACACTCGCACTGCCAGAGGAAGAGAAGAGCTGAAGAAGAGCTGAAGACCAGAAGTCTGTAGATGTTACTGACTAGCTGCTTTATTACTGGTCAGTTGTGAGAAACAGTTAGAGAGTTGAATTAGTAACTGGAAGGTTTCAGGTTAAAGGTTAAAATCTTCAAACGTGTGAATCAAACGTTCAATCTAAACTTAGAACTTAAACACTGTTTTTTTGTGAACAACACACTTTGTTGTTAACCCCTGCTGCTCTTTTTATAGTGTCATTGCAGTTGTACGATGGCAATAAAGTAATACTCTATTCTATCAATTTCTGTTCAAGAAATATTCAGAAAGAACAAATTATGATTTGACAACTAGTTCACTTCACTTTACTTCAGTTCACTTCACTTTAGTTATAAAGTCTTTACCGTAGATCAGGAAATTTGTGTTTTCCCTTTGATGGTTGATCCATCGACTGGTCACTCTTCATGGACACGTGACTGAAATCTGGTGACTCTGATCTCTTCTTCTGGATTCCACTAAATGTTTGTGTCTCCATCATCAGTTTCTTGTGTTCAAGACTGACGACAGAGAAATTGACACAAAATCAGATGAAGATCATCACAAGGACACTCAGAAACATCAGAAACTGTTTAGTCTAATTCAACAGACAATTTAAACTAGATCTGCATTTACAACTCTAAACAATACAGTCATATAAATTAATGATTATTACCGTATTTACTCGCTTATAAGTCGACCCCCCCACTTCAGCTGTGAGATTGTGGTATTTTGTTTAGACCCCCTTATAAGTCGGGGAAAAGAAATGAGATAAAAGTGAAAAAATAGAAATGAGTAGAAACCCAATTTTGGGTTTCATATAAAGTCAACTGTGGTTGTTTGGGGCCCATCGGGATACTACAGCGGCGCTGGGAAAAAATGATGGAACACCTGTTCAGATGCTCTTTAATCCATTAGAAATAATGAAAGTATTCAGACATCCTTGGTGGTAAAGGAAACCTAAAAATCAAGTAACCCTGTTTGTTTATGTTGGTATTAATCTATTTAAGTTATTGTTCATTTATGTTTAAGGTTTAAATTGTAATTGCTATGGCTGCATTATAATTTTTAAGAATTGTGGGAAAAGTGCTCTGCTCTTTTAAGGGAAAAGAGGCGATGGCTAATGCTAATTCTTGGTTTGGGAATAAATACTACGTTCGAAATCCATTGTGTGACTCGTTTATTTGTGAAGCATCACGCCAAATAGAGACTGGAGTCAGAAGAGTCGCTCTTATATGAGAGCTGAGACGACAGTGTGTGCGAGTCTGCGTGTGTGTATGTGTGTGTGTGAGAGCGGAGCAGCCAGCACGAGACGAGCGGCGAGCAGAGTGCTACCCGTTTGTCCGGCTTGTGCCGATTTCTGAGAGATTTATTTAGTTCACGTCATAAATGTTAATTTAATTACCGCGCTGGTGTCTCTGCTGTTTATTTTTGTGAGAAAGGGGGAAATATCTGCGCACTGTTAAAAATATGTAAAATATGTTCTATTTCGGTAGACCGCATGTATAAGTCGAGCCCCGCACTTTCAGCCCGAAATTTTAACGAAAAATCCTTCGTTAAATGTTAAACTTCGACTTATAGTCGAGTAAATACGGTACTTTATTACTGAATAAATTAGTTCTCTGCTGTAAAAAAACTGTTCCATCCAGGGTGGTATGGCTTTTTGCCAATAACAAGCCAATAGGTCACCTCTGAGATCAAAGTTCTCTTAAAGAAGAAGAGAGCATTTATACTGGGGAACAGGTGAGAATTGAGGAGTGTACAGATGGAGCTGAGGACGAAAATTTGAGAGAGGAAGGCCAGTAAAAGTAGAACGATGGAGAAGCAACTACAGCGGAACAACACCAGGAAAGTCTCCGGCTTCAAAACACTGCACTCTCAGGTGGACGGGGACATGAGCCTGGTCAGCGACCTGAATCTGCACTTTTTGCTTCGTTTCGACCAGGCTGCCCCCTCCCCACCCCCACAGCAGCTGCTTTCAGCACCATCAACACCTCCTGCCAAACCAGACCCTCCACACACCAATACAGCGACACCACCACTACCCCTGTCCTTCTCCAGTACACAGGTGAGAAAACAGCTCAGAAGATATGGCATCAGCTCCAGACTCCTCATGTCCTGCACAGATAAACTGTGTGAAGTCCTGAAACGTGTCTTTATCCTGAACCTCAAGATGAGAACGGTCCCACAACTCTGGAAGACCAGGGCCCAAGACACCACAGGCCAAAGACCTCAGCAGCTTCAGGCCAATGGCTCTCACTTCCCATCTAATGAAGACACTGGAGATACCAGTCCTAGGTCACCTTAGATCTGCTGTGGGAACCGACCTGGACCCACTGCAATTTGCCTACAGACATGGCTTGGGAGTAGAGGACGCCGTCATCTTCCTGAATATCTTCTACGACTCTGTGATGGCATCAGCAATCCTGTACGGTGTGGTCTGCTGGAGCAGCAGCATCTCAGCCAAAGACAGGAAGAGACTGGACAGGATCATCAGAAAGTCCAACTCTGTCCTGGGCTGCACTCGGGACACAGTGGTGGAGGAGGCGGCTGAGAAAAGGGTCCTGCATAAACTATCATCCATCCTGGACTTGGACTCTGACCTCTCTCTGCTGTGGAGAGCAGCTTCACTTCAGACTGATGAGGACCAGAACCTGGGGAGATGTGGTCCAGTGGTAGGGGACTCAGACTCGTGTCCAAGAGGTTGCCGGTGGTTCTGCAACTAAGTTGGGCACGACAGTGAACCCTGAATGCCCTGAATGAGTTGACTCAAAAACCAAGACATTTTCCTATTTCCATAATGTGCTCTTTATGGATCCTGGTTATGAATCGTTTTCTGATTCTGATTATGATCCACTCTCGCTGTGTGTAGGAGAGATATTGCAGATCTTTCCTACCTGCTGCTATTAGACTCCACAACTGGTGACTTGATGTGTGCAGTGTTGTTTATGGTTGAGGGTTTTTTTTAACTTATGTATCTCTTGCATAGAGGCTTTGAGTTGGTCTGGGACCGAGAAAAGCGCTATATGAAAAAAACTTGTACTTGAAGGTATTACTTTACTTATTTATATTTATGTATATTTTACTCATTTTCTCTTGTTAATGTATATATTCTCCATTCTTATTTATATTATTTCTGCTGTTGTGAGATGCATCGTCCCTGCTGTGGGAAACAAGGAATGATAATTGTATTACTTAACCACACCCACTCACACACTCACTTAACTTTACTTTCATAATAATAAATTGAAACTTGAACTTGAGCTTTTACTTTACTGTACAATAACATTTTCTAGTGTTTAAACTTCACTTCACTTTAGTTATAAAGTCTTTACCGTAGATCAGGAGATTCCTGTTTTCCCTTAAATTGCATTGGAGGATCCATTGAGGCGTCACTCTTCATGGACACGTGACTGAAATCTGGTGAGTCTGATCTCTTCTTCTGGATTCCACTAGATGATTGTGCCCCCATCATCAGTTTCTTGTGTTCAAGTCTGATGAGAGAGAAACTGACACACAACATCAGATGAAGATCATCACAATAACACGACAGAAACTGTTCAGTCTATTACAACAGACAATTTGAACTCTAAACAATACAGTAATTGAAAAATTAATATTACTTTAATTTCATCTAAAATGTCTGTGATTTTACCAATAACATGATATTATTGTTTGTATCCCCCCTCAGGGGGCAATACTTCAAAAGTTGAATGTGTGTTGTTTTTTTTGTTTCAATGTTTGTATTTGTTATTTCATACATTTTCTAGTTTATACATTTTTAATCTAAGTGTATTTATTTATATAAATAAGCAAATCATGCACTTAAGAGAAGTGCACTTACACGGCGCTGACTGTATTACGTTTTATTTATATTAATAATGAACTGCACGTCAGCCTTCTGTCCTGTTATAAGCCCGTTCATTAGATGCTGTAGGTAGCTTAACACTGCTCCTGTTAAGAGCAACATCGGATAAATTAAATCTACGCTTAAGAGCAAGTGCTCGTTTGCCGAGGTGTCAAGTAACAAAGCAATACATTAAACTAAGTAGTAATATTGCGTAAAATAAGCACAAATTTGGCTTACTTTTACTTTACTAGAGTAATAATTTTCCCCGCGTACTTTTTACTTCTACTTTTTCAAAACTAGCCACGTTATTGTGATTTCATTTCGGTTGGTTTTATTTCCGTGTTGTTTTCAATCTAAAATAACATTCAGATAAATTGCGCCAAAATGTACCCCATATTGTTCCAGTCGGAGCAAGTGTGAGGCGAAGTGAGTGTGTGTAAAGCTGCACGTGTGTCAGTGTCGGGAATTTGTACATGTTCTTTTCGTGGACCTTAGACCCAGAGAAGATTGTCTCATGTTCTTCATGATCCAACATGTTTATTTGAGAGAAAGTGTGTGTGGATCAGAGACTGTCTTTAATTCGCGACTTTGAATGTGATTTTATGACACACTGTGACATTTATAGTTTGGTAAACTTTTTGTGAGATTTAATTCCATAAATCATAATTCGACTCTTCTAGCTGAAAGTGTATAGCTTATGATTCCGGTGCAAGAATCTACAAACAGTTTTAAAACAATTCAAACACTGAGTCGGATCGTTTTTCTTCTCGGGTGAGAACTAATAAAATAATTACTTTCACGTTCATTTGCATGGACTGACTGAATTCAACCAGCAAACACATTCAGATTGTTTATTTCTCATAATCACTACATTTCCATAATTGTAAAATCGATCTTCACTTTGTATTTACATGAAAAGGAGTAAAAATATAGTTTTTTTATTTCCGTGAAGCAGAACACTCACCTTTAACCAGGAGCACAGGTGAGTTCTTCACTCGCCCTGACGTGTCACGTGTCAAACACTCGCGCGGTGACGTCACGCGCCCCCTCTACTGGCCACTGACGGTCACTACAGCAGCGGGATTATACAGTGCAGGACTTTCTTTTGTACAAATAGAGAACAGCATTACATTTTTCATTCATTCAATTCTATTTGCATTTTAATTGTGTAAATTACGTGTGTCTACTTATTACTGTGTCTCTTATTAGTAAAAGTTTTATTTATCGCCCAATATTTTTCCCATCATTTGGTTACCTTGTTAGGTCTTTAACCACAAAATTATGAATTTAAAATATTTTTATTCTTGGTCTTTGGGCCTTTTTTTTTTTTTTTTTTTAACTTCCCCCTAAATGTTACCTTGAGCAAAGTGGTAAACACCTTAAAAATCCATTTTACGAAATTAAAAGTTGCTGTGTCACTCTACTGTTACTCAGGGACATTATACAACACAAAATTGCATTATTTCGTTTCATTTTTTTATATTTATCATTATTATTATTAACAATATATTCTGTTTATAACAATTATGGTGTTAGGGTCATTTTTGTACATTTGTCTATACATTATAGACTTACATTTCTTTCTCTCTCTCTCTCTCTCTCTCTCTCTCTCTCTCTCTATATATATATATATATATATATAACTATAATACAACAGATTATTTATTAGTATAGATGGCTTAGATTTATTAGGCATTTATTGGGCATATGTTGTTTAGTAAGATATTAACTATAAAGAGAGAGAGGAAGAAGAAGAAGAAAAAGATGGATTTTACTAACAGAAGAGTTGATAATTAGAACAACATTTTATATTATTAATTAATTAATTGTTTACAGTAATTTATTAATCAATTAATTATTTTTTGTTACAGATTTTTTTTTTATTACAGAAGTAATTTCTTTTAAAGTTTTGCAACATTGCAGCAAATTAAAGCATGTTTATCAACCCCTCGAGGCCGCGCCAGTTCTCATCTTTTTTGGAAAACTAAATATGATCTATATTAGAAATCAAATAATGTCTATGGTTATAATAATAATAATAATAATAATAATAATAATATTAAATATAATAATAATAATAATAATAAAATTGATATATACAGGAAGTATATATCAGAAATAAAAATGGTATATATGGTTAATAAAATGGTTAATAAAAATTATAATAATGATTAATAAATAAATTATCAAATATGGTCTATGGTTATAATAATAATAATAATATATAATAATTATTGTTGTAAAAATATTATTATTATTATGAATTATTATTACTGTTGTTATTATTATATTATTACTAATATTAATAATAATATTGTTTTATTTGATTGTTTTTGTTTTATTATTATTATTATTATTATTATTATTATTAGTCATACTAGTCTTATTATTATCTACTTGCAGCATGTAATCTACATTGCATTTAGTGTCGATCTTCATATTAAATCGTCGCTAGGTGTCGCTGTTGTTCTCCTGCCGCTTCGGTGGCCGCTGCTGTTTCAGCCCGGACACATTTATCAGACGGACGCGCGGTTCCGCCGCCCTTTACAGTCCCCGAGCAAACATGGCGGCTGAGGAGGAAGACGACTACATGTCCGACACCTTCACCAGCGCCGTGTGAGGCTAATTGCACATTTTTTTCCCTCTCTCTGTACTTTATTTTTATTTTGTCTGTGTATTTTTGTGTGTGTCAGGGCGGACGTGTGTCCGGGCGTGCCGCGTCTGAAGCGAGTGCAGCAGCAGCAGCTGAGAGAAGCCCAGGCGAGAGAGACGAACCTGCGCAACCGGCAGAAGAGCGTCCGCGAGGCCGAGCGGGAGAGTCGGGAGGCCGCGCTCGCCTCCGCCATCAGCTGCCACAACAAGGGCTTCGCGCTGCTGCAGAAGATGGGCTACACGCGCGGGCAAGGCCTCGGCAGACACGGTCAACAACAACAACAACAACAACAACAACAACAGTACCGTGTGTAAACGTGTTGTTGTTGTTGTTGTTGTTGAAACGCTGCAGGTTCCGGACGAGTCGAGCCGGTTCCTCTCAACATCAAAACAGGCGAGTGTGTTACGATTTTTTTTTTTTAATACAAAGGAATTGTGTGTTTATTGCTATTTATCGACTGTTATAGAGATGTTTTGCTGCCTGAAGTGTAAAATTGTCAAATACAATTAACACTGAAGCCAACATCAAAACAGGCGAGTTTGTTACTGTTTTTGGAAAAAAAAAATGTTACTTATAAAATGACTTTGTTTCTCCTAACTAATAATAACCGAGTTAGTAATTGAGTAACGTCAAAATTTGAGATATTATATACTCGACATCAAAACAGGCGAGTGTGTTACGCTTTTTTTTTAAAGCGTTTTCCGCTATTTTAAAAAACAGTCTTTTTTTCTTTTGTAGCGTTTGACACTCTTTAAAAAAATTAAAATGACTTTGTTACTTCTTAGAAAAAGTAACTGAGTTTTTTTGTAATAAAAAAACAAAAAGTAATTGAGTAACGTCGAACTTTGAGACTTAATTCGTTAATATCAGTGTCGAAACGTTCTTTTAACAAAGTAATTATCCACAGTTACTATTTGCTTCTTAGTTATCGAGTAACGGCGTTATAAAAGTAACTAATTACCAGAGATCGTAACTGTTACGCTTTTTTTTTTCGACAATTTATTTTTGTAGTTGTCAAATCTCTTGGCTGCTGTCAAAATTAAATGTTAAATGAGTGAAATGGACACTAAATACATTAAATAGTTATGATAAAGCATTGTACACAAGTTTACACTATTATATACTCAACATCAAAACAGGCGGGTGCGTTACGCTTTTTTTTTTTCAAAGCTTATTTCGCTCTTTTAAAAAATGCTCTTTTTTTTTTTGTCAAAAAGTAACGTGAGTTAGTAATATCGAAATCTTCAATGACGAGTGAGGTCGAAATTTGAGACTTTATTGTTCAAAATCAGTGTTGAGAACATTCCTTTAACAAAGTAATTAGTTTTTGGCAAAGTAAAAACTTTTACGTTATTTTTTTCGACAATTTTTTTTGTAGTTGTCAAATCTCTTGGCTGCTGTCAATATTAAACGTGTTAAATGAGTGAAATGGACACTAAATACAATAAATAGTTATTATAAAGCACTGTACATAAGTCTACACTATTATATACTCAACATCAAAACAGGCGAGTGTGTTACTGTTTCAACGCTCTTTTAATAAAGGAATTGTAGGAATATATAGAGTAGAATAGAATAGCCTTTATTGTCACAGTGCACATATACCATGTGAGTCATATAAATGTGCAAGTTATAAAAAGTGAAGTTATAGCATCTTCCTATCCAGTGCAACACACTTTAATAAATCTATTCAAAATTTACAACAGTGCAATATATTACAGTCACAGAACTTATCGACTGTTATAGAGATGTTTTTGTTTAATTGTCAAAGACCATGTTGCCATTAATATAGCCACTGAAGCCAAGATGGCGTATAAAAACAAATTAATTAATTAATTAATTTAAAAAGTAATTACAGTCGCTTCTAATGAAAAGTAACTGAGTTAGTAATAGAGTAACGTCGTTATAAAAGTAACTGATTACCAGGGTAAGTAACTATTGCGTTACTTTTTTCGACAATTTTTTTGTATTTGTCAAATCTCTTGGCTGCTGTCAATATTAAATGTGTTAAACGAGTGAAAGTGACATATAACACAAATACAATAAATAATTATTATAAAGCATTGTGCATACGTCTACACTATTATATACTCAACATCAAAACAGGCGAGTGTGTTACGCTATTTTGAAAAGCTTTTTACGCTCTTTTAAAAAACGCTCTTTTTTTTCAATTTTAGCGTTTTAACACTCTTTTAAAAAATGTACTCTTAAAATGACTTTGTTACTTCTAAGAAATAGTAACTGAGTTTTTTTGTAATAAAAAACAAAAAAGTACAAAGTAATTGAGTAACGTCGAACTTTGAGACTTCATTCGTTAATATCAGTGTCGGAACGTTCTTTTAACAAAGTAATTAGTTACAGTTACTATTTGCTTCTATCAAAAGGTTACAAAATTGATGGGAAATAAAAATCACAGCGTCCATGTCAAAAACAAAATTAGTTTAGCCAGTGGGATTACGTACCAAGGCTGTTTTACGAAAGAGATGGAGACTATAGTTTATACGAGGCCTGAAAATAAAACATACACGCGCCGCAAATAAAGAGCAAAATTATGGAAAAATGTAAGCGATGAGATGAAGCAACGTACTGACCCGAAACACTTCAAATGTGAATATAAAACGGACATTCACTCTAAAAATATTGATAACGAGGGATAATTAAAAAAAAATGTGTGTCAAAGATTTAAGTTAATTTAGCCGTTGCCGTGGATACAGTAGTGTGAGGTGCAGGTGTTAAAAGATTTCTTCTTTTTTTTTTTTTGTTGTTGTTGTACGGCAGTTTGCCTCCATTTCTGTCGCATTATACCGCCTTCTTGTGTTCGTTGTATATTAACATCAAATCTCCTTGTTTCCTTCTCTTGTTTTATTTCTGTACTATATTCTGCTCATCAGTCCCGTGTTTGCGAGATGTTTAAAACTGTTGCTGATTATTAAAGGGGGCGGGGCTTGACAAGTCCCGCCTTCTATACTCCCTTTCAAGCATGTATTATGCGAAAGAACGAGATGATTGTCGTTATTATTATTATTATTATTGTTATGTTGTGGTTTCCTGTTGTTGTGATTTGTTATGTATGCATGCTTGAATACATAAATAAATAACAAGAGTTGTGTTATTGATAAAAGATGTATTTATTTAATAAAAGATGACTTATTTTAGTTGCTGTGGTGTGATCAGACAGGGGTGGCGTGGGGATGGAGGAGCAGAGGAAGAGGAGAGCAGCCGAGGAGCTGCAGAAGAGCCGGAAGAAGCAGCAGCTCCAGCAGCAGGTGGAGCAGAGGTCCGTGCAGCAGTTCAGGTGCAGATAATCACCTTCACATAACGGCTTCATGTGTAGAAACGGCGTCGTATTGTTAGTGTTTTTGTACGTCGCTTTGGATAAAAGCGTCTGCCAAATGACTGTTAAATTATGCGCGGTACCAGAAAGAGCGCTTAAAACATTTTATTTTTCAAACGAACGTAATATTTGGCATCAAACTAAGAAAATGAAGAAAAAAAAATGTATAAATATGAAAAAAAAAATGTTTTAAAATAATGCAATAAAAATTAATAGAATGAAAACTAAAATCAAAACATTGACATGTTTCCGGGCATATTCAAGAATACCACCAGACACAACTTTCTATGGAAGAAAAAATTATATTGCCCCGCCCCCGGTAGATAAGATTTTTGATATCTGGGAAAAATTGGTATTGATCCCAAATTTTTGGACATTGGACAATACAAACTGCTCTGGAAGCCTAATTAAGCAGTAAATTGGCGCCACCTGTTGTTCCAGCATCAAATTACATCTAAAAGTCAAAGTTGGGAAAAAAAATTAAAAAAATATTTTTTTTTGAAAATCTATTAAAACATCATTGAACATAGCGTGACACTGGTGTCTCGGGTTGCATTATAGGGTTAATTATATGAATATGCATCATTTAACTGTATAATGTGTATAAACGTGTAATAGATTGGACATAAAGATGCGTGTTTCCATGTAGCTTATAAACGCTCAGATTATCAGACCATTAAATATTTTATTATAAATGTTATACGTTTCTTATAGATAATATGTAAGCGTTAAAAAACGTCTATAAGTGTAAGCCAAATTGACGTAAAAAGTCACACTGTTTGTATATCCAACCATTTCAAGTGCATAATTAAATGCACAACTTTGTTTAGATTTATGAGCATTATGTACAAGGTTTTTTTTACTTTATAATAATACGATTAATTTCTATCTAAAAATTTCTCTTAAAAATTTGTAATAAAGTATAAATATTTATTTTATAATAATATGATTAATTTCTATCTTTATAGTTTTTTTTCCCACTTATTATAGATATAGGAGAATATGAATAGAAGAGCGGGGCAAAGCGGTACAGGGAATGGAAACCAGTAATAGGCTCCGCCCACAGAGGTGACGCTGTGTAGATAAAGTTTAGTTGAAAGATAAACTACTAGTTCAGCAAGTACTGATGTGTTGATTACAGATCAAAGACTCTCGGTTGAAATGCTTGATTTGAGCAAAATTTTTGTTCTTCCTCAGCAAACGTGGGAACATTTTAAAAGTGTACATTTGAAACGTTTGAATGCTGGAAAGGTTTTGAAGTTATTTCAATTTTAAAGTTTTTTTTTTTTTTTTT
>CM051500.1:27556298-27571335 GCA_028031935.1 Paedocypris micromegethes
CCGGGACAGCTGGAGCTCAGGTCCTCATCACCTGCGGGCAAGAAGCTCAGACTCATCACGTGATCACCAGGAGACGCTGCCTCCGCTCACCGTTAAACGCCGTGCCGCACCACACGCAGTAGTAGTGATGTCCTCGCAGGTACGACGTCACAAACTGCAGCTTCTCCAGAGCCTGTGGAACCACCCACGCGACTTTAAAACCCGATACGTTCCTCTCACTCCAGTCTTTTCTGACCGTCAGCTCTTCCTCCTCATCCTCACTCTCCTCCGGCCGGTCCTCGGCTTCCTCCGATTGCTCCTCCTCTTTCGTCTCCTCCGGCCAATACCAGCTCTTCGTCTGGGAGCATCAACGCCCTGAACACGGTAAACGCAACTAATGAACAAGGGCGTGGCCAGAGACGTGATTAAAACACTACAGGGTTGGAAGGGCGTGGCCAGAGACATGATCAAACACTACAGGGATTAAAGGGCGTGGTCAGAGACATGATAAACACTACAGGGTTGTGAAGGGCGTGGTCAGAGACATGATCAAACACTACAGGGTTGGAAGGGCGTGGCCAGAGACATGATCAAACACTACAGGGTTGGAAGGGCGTGGCCAGAGACATGATCAAACACTACAGGGTTGTGAAGGGCGTGGTCAGAGACATGATCAAACACTACAGGGTTGTGAAGGGCGTGGTCAGAACATGATCAAACACTACAGGGTTGTGAAGGGCGTGGCCAGAGACATGATCAAACACTACAGGGTTGGAAGGGCGTGGCCAGAGACATGATCAGCACTACAGTTGGAAGGGCGTGGCCAGAGACATGATCAAACACTACAGGGTTGGAAGGGCGTGGCCAGAGACATAAGCACTACAGGGTTGGAAGGGCGTGGCCAGAGACATGATCAAGCACTACAGGTTGAAGGGCGTGGCCAGAGACATGATCAAACACTACAGGGTTGGAAGGGCGTGGCCAGAGACATGATCAAGCACTACAGGTTGGAAGGGCGTGGCCAGAGACATGATCAAGCACTACAGGGTTGGAAGGGCGTGGCCAGAGACATGATCAAACACTACAGGGCTTAAAGGGCGTGGCCAGAGACATGATCAAACACTACAGGGTGTGAAGGGCGTGGTCAGAGACATGATCAACACTACAGGGCTTAAAGGGCGTGGTCAGAGACATGATCAAACACTACAGGGTTGTGAAGGGCGTGGTCAGAGACATGATCAAACACTACAGGGTTGAAGGGCGTGATCAGAGACATGATCAAACACTACAGAGTTGGAAGGGCGTGGCCAGAGACATGATCAAACACTACAGGGCTTAAAGGGCGTGGCCAGAGACATGATCAAGCACTACAGGCTTAAAGGGCGTGGCCAGAGACATGATCAAACACTACAGGGTTGGAAGGGCGTGGCCAGAGACATGATCAAACACTACAGGGTTGGAAGGGCGTGGCCAGAGACATGATCAAACACTACAGGGTTAAAGGGCGTGGCCAGAGACATGATCAAGCACTACAGGGTTGGAAGGGCGTGGCCAGAGACATGATCAAGCACTACAGGGTTGGAAGGGCGTGGCCAGAGACATGATCAAACACTACAGGGCTTAAAGGGCGTGGCCAGAGACATGATCAAACACTACAGGGTTGTGAAGGGCGTGGTCAGAGACATGATCAAACACTACAGGGCTTAAAGGGCGTGGTCAGAGACATGATCAAACACTACAGGGTTGTGAAGGGCGTGGTCAGAGACATGATCAAACACTACAGGGTTGTGAAGGGCGTGGTCAGAGACATGATCAAACACTACAGAGTTGGAAGGGCGTGGCCAGAGACATGATCAAACACTACAGGGCTTAAAGGGCGTGGCAGAGACATGATCAAGCACTACAGGCTTAAAGGGCGTGGCCAGAGAATGATCAAACACTACAGGGTTGGAAGGGCGTGGCCAGAGACATGATCAAGCACTACAGGGCTTAAAGGGCGTGGCCAGAGACATACAGAGGTTTAGTAAGACACGTTCAGACCTTCTGTGTGTCCAGCTGCTGACAGATGTTTTGACTCTTCCTCAGGTCGCTGACAGTCTGTCGCTCCTCTCTTTCCATCCTCTTACGATCCCTGTGAGGAACACACTCGTCTTTATCACACTCTTTTTTTTTCTGTTTTAATCAGCTGAGAGCATTTCTCTCACAACAAGAGGTGGAGTGGGATGAGATAAAACGAACAGAAAAATAATGATAAGACAATCTATATAAATCTTTATAGAAAATAATGATATAACACAACAGAGATTGAGAAAAATGAAATCTGCCAGAAGAAAATATACAGAATCGTTTCATACAGAAAACAGAAAACCCGAACGTCCGTATTTAATCTTTTTCACATCTCGCTTAGGCAACTTTATTAAAATTGATTTGAACTTTATACTTTATTGGACTTATTGGACAAAAACTTAAAAAAAAAAAAATTTTTTTTTTTTTTAAGTTTTTGTCCAATAAGTCCAATAAAGTATAAAGTTCAAATCAATTTTAATAAAGTTGCCTAAGCGAGATGTGAAAAAGATTAAATACGGACGTTCGGGTTTTCTGTTTTCTGTATGAAACGATTCTGTATATTTTCTTTCTGGCAGATTTCATTTTTCTCAATCTCTGTTGTGTTATATCATTATTTTCTATAAAGATTTGTATAGATAGTCTGTATCATTATTTTTCTGTTCGTTTTATCTCATCCCACTCCACCTCTTGTTGTGAGAGAAATGCTCTCAGCTGATTAAAACAGAAAAAAAAAAAGAGTGTGATAAAGACGAGTGTGTTCCTCACAGGGATCGTAAGAGGATGGAAAGAGAGGAGCGACAGACTGTCAGCGACCTGAGGAAGAGTCAAAACATCTGTCAGCAGCTGGACACACAGAAGGTCTGAACGTGTCTCTACTAAACCTGTGTATGTCTCTGGCCACGCCCTTTAAGCCCTGTAGTGCTTGATCATGTCTCTGGCCACGCCCTTCCAACCCTGTAGTGTTTGATCATGTCTCTGGCCACGCCCTTTAAGCCCTGTAGTGCTTGATCATGTCTCTGGCCACGCCCTTTAAGCCCTGTAGTGTTTGATCATGTCTCTGACCACGCCCTTCACAACCCTGTAGTGTTTTATCATGTCTCTGACCACGCCCTTTAATCCCTGTAGTGTTTGATCATGTCTCTGGCCACGCCCTTCCAACCCTGTAGTGTTTTAATCACGTCTCTGGCCACGCCCTTGTTCATTAGTTGCGTTTACCGTGTTCAGGGCGTTGATGCTCCCAGACAGAGCTGGTATTGGCCGGAGGAGACGAAAGAGGAGGAGCAATCGGAGGAAGCCGAGGACCGGCCGGAGGAGAGTGAGGATGAGGAGGAAGAGCTGACGGTCAGAAAAGACTGGAGTGAGAGGAACGTATCGGGTTTTAAAGTCGCGTGGGTGGTTCCACAGGCTCTGGAGAAGCTGCAGTTTGTGACGTCGTACCTGCGAGGACATCACTACTACTGCGTGTGGTGCGGCACGGCGTTTAACGGTGAGCGGAGGCAGCGTCTCCTGGTGATCACGTGATGAGTCTGAGCTTCTTGCCCGCAGGTGATGAGGACCTGAGCTCCAGCTGTCCCGGAGACACGGCCGCTGACCACGACTAGAGCCACGCCCTCTTCTCCCCATCACACGCCACATATTTATGTTCCAGCACATTTTTTTTTTAAATATTTGTAGGTTATTTGTTGTTGTTTAAACTGATATTGACGTTTTTGTGTGGGGCGCGTTGTGTTATTTCTGAGAATTTGGTTCTGAGCTGTACGTTCCCTACGCTTTAATAGTATTTAATGATTCAAAAACAAATACATTGCGATCAAGTTTGCATCAAACATCCATAATTGCGATGATAAATGCAAATGTCCGTTCTCATGCACCACGAATAAAAATTGTAGGTTGTAGGAAACACTTGTAGGTTATCTTGATTACATTGTTTTTGTTTTTTTTGTTTGTTTTTTTTTTTGAAGGAAAACATATGATCAAAAAATGTAACATTTTTTTTCTCAACATTTTTGAAATTAGGGATCATACAGAGGTTAGCAAATAGTGATGGCACAATATAACAAAAACAATATATAAAAGCTCTACAAAATATATACATAAAATCAATATATATATATATACAAATAATATATGAATATACGAAATATAAAAGAAAATATACAATAATAAAAAAATATATAATATTAAGATATATATCAAACATTTTAAACCTATTACAAAACAGGTTTAAAACGAAACAAAAGCAGTGTTTTGAAGGTTTTTGAGTTGCTTGAAGCTGAGAGTTGAAATGTAGTGCAAATTCTTTACAAATTAAAGGGATGAAAGGTTTGCCACCAATACATTTTGATTTATGTATGTGAAACTTATATAATCAGACCTATAGCAAAATATTAATTCTTCAAACTGCTAATCGAATTGTGAGAAGCAAATAAAAGATGTTTAAACCACGAAGTGAATTCAATCATCACACAGGTCTGGAGAAATAACTGAACTTTCTCCTTATAATTGTTCTTTAAACAAATATTAACGTTTTCTGATTGTTATTAAAAACATGTTTGTGCGTGTTTGTTACTTTATATAAAACTAAACAGAGAAATAAACATAGCGAAAGCACAGTATACAATATACACAAACAATATATAAAATATGCACAAAAAATATACATTAAAGATATTCAATAAGGTTAAACGTATTACAAAATTTGAATGTGTTCAAAGCTTTTCGGTTGCCTGAATCTGAAAAAAATATTGAAGTATAATTCGTTGTAAAAAAAAAAAAAGAGGGGAAACAGGTTTACCATCGTTACATTTTTATTTGTGTATGTGATATATTGCCTATAAAATAATCAGATTTTTTTTGTTTTTTGAAGAAGAATAAATATGAATTTTTTTTTTTACATTTTTGAAACTAGGATACAGAGGTAAACAAATAGTAATAGCACAATATGACACTAACAATATATAAACTCTGCAAGATATTTTTAAAGCTTTTGAGTTGCCTGAACCTGAAAGGGTATAGTATAGATATAGTGCAAATTCTTACACACGAGGGGGGGGTTACTGTTGAATTTTGATTTGCATATGTGATATTTTGCCACTAAAATAAATTAAACATTCGTTATTCAAACCGTTATCATTTCTAAGAATCCACTCCTGCGCCGAGTGGGCGTGGCGCGGCTGTTGATTGGTCAATACGGCGGTCACGTGGCTCTCCGGAAATCGAAACTTAAAATGACACGCTGAAAAAGTGAAGGCACGATAATGGTTTGCGTGACTATAATATTGAAAACTTGAATATAGCGCGTCATGGCGACGCCAACGCGGAGCTTCGTGTCGCTTCTGAACGAGTGTCAGCAGAAGAACCAGTGCAAGGTGGTTTATGAGGAGAAGTCCGCGCAGGGACCCAGTCACGACTACACGTAAGAAACCACACACACACTTCTCGCGAGACTGATCGCGGTCAAAGTCGCTTCGCGTGTTAGTGACGAGAAGTCCGGCTCTTTTTTAAAAAATCTGCTTTTTTTTGTCAAGTCAAGTCAACCTTATTTATAATAAAGACTTCTTTTTTAGTAAATGGTTTATAATTTACCTCATATTTTTCTTACTTGTTGTACTATCGCTCCGCCCTTTGTATTTATCGCGCTATTACACGCAGACGCAAAGCTTTTCTCTCAAAACGTTCAAACACGTTTTCTTTTCCTCCTGGAGTTTCTTTTTCTATGGATAGTTGTCATTTGTTTGGAATTAAGGAGAATCTGAGCAGGTGTTCTGTCATTTTTTTCCTCTCCCGTCTATAAAAATGTCCTACCGGAGTTTGAAATTGTTGGCTTAACTTACGCTTAACATTATTCAGACATATTGAAAGACATTGTACATACAGACCCGGTCAAACTACTAATGTTTAAATCTGGCCCGCCAAACATGTAAAAATTAAATGAAAGTCGGATATTTTTTTTAATACATAAATCTGGTTATGAAGGTTTATTTCTTTTCTTTATGAACACGTTTTAAAAAGCGGAACCATTTACACAAAATGAACTGTTCTAGTATAGTTTGAACATTTATTTTTACACCGTCAGTCACAAAACATTATAATTTCCTTCTTTAGCTCAATGGTTATTTTATTTAAAAACCTTGCTCTCGCATCATTTTCATTCATTTAATTCATTTTCACTCTTTCTGCTTTCCTCCCCTTGGAGCATTAGATGGAGTTCAGTTCACTATCGCTCAAATGGGTTGATTTTCACGCAAAAAAAGCTTTCATTTTTGCGCATGCCGCGTCTTTCTTTTCTTATCTTCCCATCCCCGATCACCAGGTGAAAACCTGAAAATGGCATCGATTTCACACGAGTTTGTAAAGCGGGGTGTATTTTTATGAATTTGTGGCCCACAAATCAAAATATTTGCCCTCAAAATATCTGCCCATCGTTTTTCCTACTTTACATATTATGCGCTATCGGACTGAAGTTTTGGTGTTCTGTCATTCTTTCCTGTCCACTATTTTATGTTAAACTATGCGCCAGTGCACAAGTCGATATTTACACTCTAGCCAAGCAAATATTGTTAAGGTAATGCATCAATTTCTAAATCCGGTTGTGATGGGCTATATGAGTTAAAATTCAGTATTTTCGAGTGTCCGTACAGTATCGATATTTTATCACGGTATTTTCGAGTGTCCGGACAGTATCGATTTTTTATTACGGTATTGAGACAGAGAATAGAACAGTTTTTGACCCATGTTTTAATTTAAAAGGTGTTCACGTTCATACCCGTTTACCGCCCACACCTAAAATCCGGTAGGACAGATTTATGGGCGGGGCCACTGTCCAGGCAAAACCTGACGTAATAGTTTGTTGCGCAAAATTTGCCACTAAAATAATCAGATTTATGACAAAACATTCATTTTTCAAACTGTTACCATTTCTAAGAATCCACTTCTGCGGCGAGTGGGCGTGGCGCGGCTTTTCATTGGTCAATACGGCGTTCGGCGATCACGTGGCTCTCAGGAAATCGAAACTTAAAATGACACGCTGAAAAAGTGTAAAAACGATAAAATAGCTTAATGAGTCTCTCGGTACGAGTCCAGTCTGTTCTCACACGTGATTGGACGAATCGCACGCCCATAATAAACAGTCCCGCTCACTAGTTCGTGTGTTTGTAGCTTCACCTGTCAGGCGTTCGTGGACGGTCGGGAACATCGTGTCGGCCGCGGAAAGACCAAGAAGGAGGCGAAGGAGAACGCAGCTCGCAGCGCGTGGGAGGCGCTGAACGACTCGCCGAGCGACACCAGCGCACCGCCGGTGAGGCCACACCCCATCTTCACCACATAAGAGACGTTATTGTCATTGTGTTTCACACGACAAAATGCGCTTTGGTCGCTCACAGAGGCCAGCAGCAATACAATAAACATGAAAAAAACGAGTGCTGTCAAAGTTAACGCGTTAACTCGCGCGAGTCATTTTTTACCGAGATTTAATATTTTACAGTGTTTAAACGAGTGTTTGTGTAGTGTTGAGTTTTCATTAATTTACACATCACATCTCAATATCCATTATTACGAGCTTCAGTCTTTTAATCGCGATTAATTTGGTCAGGGAAGTGCGATTTACCAGTTTAAAAGAATTTATCGTTTGACAGCCCTAAAAAAAAATGTAAAAAGATGCAAAAGACCAACGCGCCATCTGTCCGGTATAATTCTATGACCTGGTTATGTGTGTGTGTCGTGTTAATTTTTAATTTAGTTTCGGTCACAGTCTTTTGACAAACTCGGTTTTGTTTTAATCCCAAATTTAGTCACCTTAATTTTTTTTTGTTTTAGTCTAATTTTAGACGACTAAATACCACAACATTTAGTCGATAGTCACAACACACACACACACACACACACACACACACACACACTTCTCGCGAGACTGATCGCGGTGAAAGTTTTTTTTCTTTTTTTTTAAATCAGCTTTTTTGACTAATAAGACTTCTTTTTTAGTTAATGGTTTATAATTTACAATCATCTTAGTTGTACTATCGCTCCGCCCCTTGTATTTATCGCGTATTACACGCAGACGCAAAGCTTTTCTCCCAAAACGTTCAAACACGTTTTTCTTTTCCTCCTGGAGTTTCTTTTTCTTGGATAGTTGTCATTTGTTTGGTTAGAGAATCTGAGCAGGTGTTCTGTCATTTTTTTCCTCTCCCGTCTATAAAATGTCCGTAGTTTTAAATTGTTGGCTTAACTTACGCTTAACATATCAGACATATTGAAAGACATTGACTCAACGGTCAAACTACTAATGTTTAAATCTGCCCGCCAAACTATAAAAATTAAATAAAGTCGGATATTTTTTTTATCTAAATCCAGTAATCGTTATGAAGGTTTATTTTTTTCTTTATGAACAGTTTTAAAAAGCGGAACCATTTACAAAAATGAACTGTTCTAGTATAGTTTGAACATTTTTTTACACCGTCAGTCACAAAACTTATAATTTCCTTCTTTGCTCAATGGTTATTTTATTTTAAAACCTTGCTCTCGCATCTCATTTCATTCATTTAATTCATTTTCACTCTTTCTGCTTTCCTCCCTTGGAGCATTAGAAGAGTTCAGTTCACATTCGCTCAAAAGTTGATTTTTCGCAAAAAACGTTCATTTTTGCGCATGTGCGTCTTTCTTTTCTTATCTTCCTTCCCGATCACCAGGTGAAACTGAAAATGGCATCGATTTCACACGAGTTTGTAAGCGGGGTGTATTTTTATGAATTTGTCCCACAATCAAAATTTTGCCCTCAAAATATCTGCCCATCGTTTTTTCTACTTTCATATTATGCGCTATCGACTGAAGTTGGTTTCTTCTTCTTTCCTGAATTATATTTTAAACTATGCGCCAGTGCACAAGTCGATATTTACACTCTAACCAAACAAATATTGTTAAGTAATGCATCAATTTCTAAATCCGGTGTGATGGGCCATATTGAGTTAAAATTCTGTATTTTCGAGTGTCCGGACAGTATTGTATTTTATCACGGTTTTTCGAGTGTCGGACAGTATCGTTATTGTATTACGTCATTACATTTTAGTTGAACGTATTTACATTATAGTTAAAATATGCACCGATTATTTTTCTCTAACAATATATTGCATTTATTTAAAGTACGAAATTAGACAGAGAGTAGAACTGTTTTGAACCATGTTTTAATTTAAAAGGTGCAAATGTGCAACATGAGGTAGGCTGGTATGAAATCAATTAAACATGACAAGAGACATAAATAAACGCTGTTTGTTTAAATGTGTTTTAAAACAAAACATCTCTCAGTAACAACACAAATGCGATCATGAACTTTCTTCACGTTTATTCACGTTCATACCGGTTTACCGCCTAAAATCCGGTAGGACATATTTATGGGTGGGGCAAAACATGAGGTAATTGTTTGTTGCGCACAGGTAGGAAAACTATCTAGTTACGTCTGTAACTCCGGTTCCCTGAGAGATGGGAACGGATGACACCACCGGTGGGGAACAACGTTTCCTGACAATTCAAGTGAAGCAATAGAATGACGCAGTGATAACTGCAGCCAATGGCGACAAAGCACCGCCCTTGGGCGTGACCCACACGCCCAAGCGCCTGCGCGTGCCGCCATTTCCTCAGTACAATGAATGAACGACAGGAGAGCCTCCCCAACCACCCCTACTCCCATCGTTCCCCTTGCGGCAACCTGTGTGGTGTCATCCGTTCCCATCTCTCAGGGAACCGGAGTTACAGACGTAACTAGATAGTTCCCTATCGAGCTGTCCACTACTGACACCACCGGTGGGGAACGCAATACAATCCCCGCCGCAAGGGAATCGGCACCAAGCCGACTGGCGACTCACCGAGACCACCATCAAGCCTGTGCCCCAGCCACTCATGTGGCCCCAGGCCCATCCCTGCTCCGGCCCTCCGAAGCAGATTCGCCTTCCAGTCTCTGTAGCAGCACATGCGGCGCAAAAGAGACGACATCAAGGTTATAGAACCTCGCGAAGGTGTCCTCAGACGACCAGCTAGCTGCCCTGCAGATGTCCTGCAAGGACATGCCCTTTACCCATCCCCACGACGCCGCCAGCGCCCGTGTAGAATGAGCCCTCACGCCATCCGGGCACCGCTGACCCCGCAGCACGTAAGCCCGCTTAATAGCGTCGACAATCCAATGTGAGAGCCGCTGTTTCGACAGCGGACCCCCTTTTCTCGCCCCTGAGTGACGCACAAACAAACTGGTCGGTCGACCGAAAAAACCGCCGTCCTGTTCAAGTACACACACAGATCGCAGGCCAAGGCCAAGAGGAAGGCCGTCTTGGCCGACAGCAGCGCCAGGCTACACCCCGAAAGGGGCTCAAACGGCGCTCCGGACAGCGCCTCCAAAACCAAGGACAGGCTCCACAAAGGGGCCAACCTGGACCGGGCCGGCACCAGCCGCCTCGCGCCCTTAAGAAAAACCGGCCACCAACCTGTGCCTACCCAGCGAGCGACCCTCGATATCGCCCCTATGCGCCGCTATCGCCGCGACGTACACCTTCAACGTGGAAGGGGAACTTCCCTCCTCCAGCCGGTGTTGTAAAAACGACAAGACAGTAGGAATGCCGCAATCCCACGGCCCCCATCCCGTCGCCTCACACCAACGGACAAATACGCGCCACTTACACACGTACAGTCTATGCGTGGAAGACGTCCTCGCCTCCTCGACCGTCTCGAGCGCGCGGCGCTCCAAAGACCGGACTAGGACGGGGCCACCCTCCACACATGCAGCTTCCACAGCTCGGGCTGGGGGTGCCATATCGACCCGCCCGCCTGCGTGAGGAGATCCGCCCTGATTGGGACCTCCCACGGGGGGCCACTCGACATCCCCACCAGCTCTGGAAACCAGACCTGACGTGTCCAGTACGGCGCCACCCGCAAGACCACGTCCGACTGCATCCGAATCCGTTCCAACAAAACCGGAATGACCTTCCCCGGCGAAAAAGCGAATTTCAGACCGCTCGGCCAAACCGAGGAGAGCGCATCGCCCTCCAACGGAGCGTCCGTCAGAGAGAAGAACAGCGCGCAGTGAGCGTTCTCCCTCGAGGCGAACAGATCCACCTGAGCCTCTCCAAAACGCTTCCAAATAAGGCGCACCGTCTGGGGATGGAGCCTCCACTCCCCGTGGACGATACCGCCCCTCGACAAGAGGTCCGGTCCCACGTTCGACTTCCCAGGGACGTGGATGGCCCTCAAAGACAGAAGCTCCCTGTCCGCCCACAGCAGGAGCTCCCTGGCCCCGCGGTATAGGGCCCTCGATCCCAGGCCTCCCTGACGATTCAGGTAAGACACCACCGAAGTGCTGTCCGATCGGACGAGGACGTGCCGCCCACGCACCTGCGGCAAAAACGCCCGCAGAGCCAACGACACCGCCCGCAGCTCCAGCTGGTTGATGTGCCGACTCGCTAGGTGCCCGGCCACCGACCCCAAGCGGGGGTTCCGTTGCAAACTCCGCCCCATCCCGACAGGGAGGCGTCCGTGGAGACGACGGTCCTCATGGTCACCCTGCCCATGGGCACCCCTCTCTCTAACATCTCCCCATCGTTCCATGGGGCGAGCGCCCTGACACAGCCCCGTGACACGCGTATTTCTGCCCGGCCCACGTCCCACGCGGAAGCCGTAACGTTGTCGCGCAGCCACCACTGCAACGGACGCATATGAAGCAGACCCAACACGCACACCGACGTCGCTGACGCCATGAGGCCCAGGAGCCTCTGGCATAGCTTCACCGACACTCGGCGTCCCAGCCCGAACGCGGACAGCGTCTGTCTGATCGCGTCCACCCTGGGTTCCGAGAGGCATGCCCTCATGGAACTCGAGTCCAGGTCTACGCCCAGGAACCGAGTTGTCCGGGCAGGGGTTAGTCTGCTCTTTTCGAAGTTGACGTTCAGGCCCAGCCTCACCAAGAGCGCCAAGAGCTGCCCCGTCTGCCGCCTCAGAGCCTCCGGCGACTGTGCCATGATCAACCAGTCGTCTAAGTAGCAGAAGATCCTCATCCCCTGCTCTCTCAGCGGTCTCAGAGTCGCCTCCACGCACAGGGAGAAGGTCCTCGGTGCCAGCGAGAGGCCAAAAGGCAACACCTTGAACTGAAAAGCCCTGCCCTGGAAGGAGAACCGGAGGAACTTCCGGTGTCTCTGCGCCATCTGGACGTGAAAGTAGGCGTCCCGCAGATCGACTGTGACGAAGTAGTCCCCAGGCCGAACCATCGCGAGAATCTGTTTCAGGGTCAGCATCCCAAACGGGCGCGAGATCAGCGCCCTGTTCAGCGGCCGCAAATCCAAGATCGGTCTCATCCCGCCACCCTTCTTCGGGACCAGGAAGTAGCGGCTGTATAGCCCACACTCCCGCTCCGCGTCCGGGACGGGCTCGATCGCCCCTTTCTGAAGCAGGGCCGCTATCTCCCCCCACATCAGCGGGGCGTGCGCCTCGCTCACTTGCGTCTCGAGCACGCCGCGGAACCTGGGGGGCCTGCGGCCGAACTGGAGCGTATAGCCCCTCTCCACAATACCCAGCACCCACCGCGAGACGTGGGGGAGGGCCCTCCACTGCTGTACGCAGTCGGCGGGTAGAGTCTTACCTGCAGGCCGACTCGGCCTGAGACGGGGGGCATGGTTGTGTGGGTGCATAGCAGCGTGTCGCGATAGTCGCGCTCATAGTGCTGCACTCGTCTAATGCCTGACCGAGAGGTCCTATGGCACTTACCTCTACCGAGGGAGGAATGACACACATGCGTTCCAACACAACACTCTTTAATAATGGTTCGCAAGGCACCGAAACACTCGGACAAACACCTGCAAACTCCGACACAGCCGGCGGAACCAACCGGTCCCAGCCGGCGAGACAAACTCGGCGCCTCTTCGCCCGGAACGTTGCGACCGGAGGCGCGGCCCTCTTCGCGGCCGGCGGACAGTCAGGACCGCTGTTGCGGCTGTCCCGCGCCGGGTCGGGGGCGGTTGTCCTTCCGTTGCTGGGGAGCGTTGCCGCGTCTCCTCTGCTGCTGCGCGCCCTGGGGCCGGCGGACCGGCGCCTCCTGCGCTGATCTCGGCGGAAGTGGTTCTCTGGACCACGGCTCCGCCCGGCGAGCCGACGACCTCGAGCGCCCCCTGTCCGCCGCGGCCTGCGGCTGCTGCGGTCTCGGCTCCCGACGTTGGAAAATGCCTTCTTCTGGGCCATGTCCACGCCATCCACCAGCGACTCCGGAGCGTCGCTGAACAAACTGTCCGGCACGATGGGCGCGTCGAGCAGCTTCCGCCTGTGCTCCTCCCTTACCTCAGCGAGGTTGAGCCACATGTGGCGGTGGATGACCACTAGACCGCCCATGGCCCTCCCCAGGCCTTGACAGGCCTTGCGCGAGGCCTCGAGGGCGTGGTCCAGCACCCGCAGCAGACGATCCAGCAGCTGGGAGTCCTCTTCACCGGACTGGAGTCGGCGGGCGAAATTGGCCGCTAGCACCAGGAGGGCTGCCTGCGCGTGCAGGGCGGCCGCCGCATGGCCTCCCGCGGTGAAAGCCTTGTCCGCGACAGACGCGGTCGCGCGGCAGGGCTTTGATGGCAGCAACGTGTTGCCCCAATGTGCGTTGGGGAAAGCTGCGACGCCATGGCCGGATCGATCCGCGGGATCCGGCCGTAGACGAAGTCGTCGGCCTTGTCCACTGTCGTCAGCATGGGTGAGCCGAAAACGGGGCCTCCCATGAGCGCGTCAGCTCTTTGTGGACCTCAGGGAAAAACGGGGCCGCCCGGAGACTCGCGGCTCGGGCGCCCAACCTGGTCCTGTTGCCGTCCAACCAGCAATCCGTCGGAGGAGCCGGGGCCTGCCTGTCGAGGCCCAAGAGGGCCACGGCCTCGGACAGGCAGTCGGCAAGGTCCTCGTCGGAAAGCACGCGGGCGGCACTCGGCGCCGCGTGCTCCGGGAACCCCGACTGCGACGCAGCCGTGGAAAGAACGTCATCATCGTCGTCGCCCTCGCCGTCGTCGCGGCGCCGGGTCGCGTGCCTATCCGCAGGCGGAAAACGCACCTCACTCGCCTCGTCCTGGAGCGCCGCACCCGCGAGCTCCAGCTGCGAGCCTCAGGATAGAAGGCGCGGCTCCCTGGCCCGAACGCTGGGAAGAGGAGGTGAGGAGGGCCGGCCGTCCGTCTGCTTGGCGAGGTCGACCCGGCGCCAAAGGGTCCCCACCGACAGCTCACGGCAGTCGTGACACGCAGCGGACCGGTCGAGAGCTAAGGTTGCGTGGTCAGGCCCCAGACACGCGATGCACTCTGTGTGAGTGTCCTCCGCCTCGACGGGACCGGAACACTTCACGCATCGTCGTCCCCCGGGGCGAGGCTTATCCCGGCTAGGGACAAAAGACTCGAGCCCGGGGCCAGAGCTAGCTCTATCCATTGCTACAAAAAGCTCACTCGATCGTGAAGAAAATTGTACTGAGGAAATGGCGGCACGCGCAGGCGCTTGGGCGTGTGGGTCACGCCCAAGGGGCGGTGCTTTGTCGCCATTGGCTGCAGTTATCACTGCGTCATTCTATTGCTTCACTTGAATTGTCAGGAAACGTTGTTCCCCACCGGTGGTGTCAGTAGTGGACAGCTCGATAGGGAACGATAGAATAGCTTAAGGAGTCTCTCGGTACGAGTCCAGTCTGTTCTCACACGTGATTGGACGAATCGCACGCCCATAATAATCAGTCCCGCTCACTAGTTTGTGTGTTTGTAGCTTCACTTGTCAGGCGTTCGTGGACGGTCGGCCGCATCATGTCGGTGTCGGAAAGACCAAGAAGGAGGCGAAGGAGAACGCAGCTCGCAGTGCGTGGGAGGCGCTGAACGACTCACCGAGCGACACCAGCACACCGCCGGTGAGGCCACACCCCATCTTCACCATATCAGAGACGTTATTGTCATTGTGTTTCACACGACAAAATTCGCTTCGGTCGCTCACAGAGGACAGCAGCAATACAATAAACATGAAAAA
>CM051500.1:27571360-27636170 GCA_028031935.1 Paedocypris micromegethes
CTAAATTACAGTGTAGATTTAGTCAACGAAAAAAAGGTGATATATAATCTAAATGTTTACTAAAGTTGCTGTGTGCAAGAAATCTGAATACGTCGTTAACTATGAACATGTGAAATATATACAAGGATCTTACTTATTTAGTAAAACATTTTTATTTTTTTTACTTATTTATATGAACTTTTCTCAATCACAATATATGTATTCTCATAAACGAAACCTCAACAAAGAGGAAATTAAATACAGTAAAATAAAATAAATTATAATTGCATCGCGTTTATAAGTAACAAATGGTCGCACGGTGAAAGAGAAAAAAAAAAACGTTTTATCCGCTGATGGCGCTTCAGGTGTGTTGCATTTTTACACATGGTGTACAGAGTTTTTTCAAGCTGGCGTGGAATGTAAAATTAATCTATATATCTGAGCGCTAGTAGACGTTTTAGAAGACGCCTCTGTACTAGCCAGCTCACCGTGCTTTTCCTGCCCCACTGAAAGACTCCGCGTCCTGATTGGCTCTCTGTGCGTTTGCACCCGCCTTTCTCCACAAGCTCGGATTATGATTGGACGTCGTCACGACAGGCATTTTCGTTTCGTTTTTATTCGTTGAGGAAAGTGTCAATAAATGTCGTTATAGTTTTCGTCCCTGGCGGGAGTTTCGATACTGTTCTCGTTTCGTTTTACTCAGGGGAAAAAGTGTCGTTGACAAAGACGATGACGAAAATATTTCGTCATCATTAACTGTGTGTGTGTGTGTGTGTGTGTGTGTGTGTGTAGATCTCTCAGAGCAGCTTCTCTCAGGCTAACTACAGCTGCTGGCTGAATGAGTTCTCTCAGAAGAAACGGGTCTGCTTCAGTCCCCGCGAGAAGATTACCACCACCAATCAGGGACACGTCCGGTAAAGAACACACACACACACACACACATACACATACATACAGTAGTGTGTGTGTGTGTGTGTGTGTATGTGTGTGTGTGCAGGTATGTGTGTCAGTACGTCTGTGGCGAGCGAGAGTTCCCTGAGGCCTGTGGCAACAACAAGAAGGAGGCGAGAGAAACTGCAGCGACACGAGTGTATGAAGAGATTAAAAAACAAGACACTGTGGTGAACACACACACACACACACACACTCATCTCTATCTCTCTATCTCTCTCTCTCTCTCTCTCTATCTACTCTCTCTCTATCTGTCTCTCTCTCTCTGTCTCTCTCTCTCTCTCTCTCTCTCTCTCTCTCTGCTCTCTCTCTCTCTCTCTCTCTCTCTCTCATGTCTCTCTATCTCTCTCTCTTCATCAGTGCTGTCAAAGTTAACGCGTTAACTTGCGCAAGTCATTTTTTACAGAGATTTAATATTTTACAGTGTTTAAACGAGTGTTTGTTTAGTGTTGAGTTTTCATTCATTTACATATCACACCTTAATATCTATTATTACGAGCTTCAGTCTTTTAATCGCGATTAATTTGGTCAGGCAAGTGCGATTTACCAGTTTAAAAGAATTTATCGTTTGACAGCCCTAAAAAAAAATGTAAAAAGATGCAAAAGACCAACGTGCCATCTTTCCGGTATAATTCTATGACCTGGTTATGTGTGTGTGTCGTGTTAATTTTTAATTTAGTTTCGGTCATAGTCTTTTGACAAACTCGGTTTTGTTTTAATCCCAAATTTAGTCACCTTAATTTTTTTAGGTTTTAGTCTAATTTTTGTCGACTAAATACCACAACATTTTAGTCGACTAAATTACAGTGTAGATTTAGTCAACGAAAATAAAGGTGATATATAATCTAAATGTTTACTAAAGTTGCTGTGTGCAAGAAATCTGAATACGTCGTTAACTATGAACATGTGAAATATAAACAAGGATCTTACTTATTTAGTAAAACATTTATTTTTTTTTTACTTTTTTTTTTTATTTTTATTTATATGAACTTTTCTCATATAAAAATAAAAAAAAAAATTTTATTTTTATTTATATGAACTTTTCTCAATTCAAATATATGTATTCTCATAAACGAAACCTCAACAAAGAGGAAATTAAATACAGTAAAATAAAATAAATTATAATTGCATCGCGTTTATAAGTAACAAATGGTCGCACGGTGAAGAGAAAAAAAAAACGTTTAATCCGCTGATGGCGCTTCAGGTGTGTTGCATTTTTACACATGATGTACAGAGTTTTTTCAAGCTGGCGTGGAATGTAAAATTAATCTATATATCTGAGCGCTAGTAGACGTTTTAGAAGACGCCTCTGTACTAGCCAGCTCACCGTGCTTTTCCTGCCCCACTGAAAGACTCCGCGTCCTGATTGGCTCTCTGTGCGTTTGCACCCGCCTTTCTCCACAAGCTCGGATTATGATTGGACGTCGTCACGACAGGCATTTTCGTTTCGTTTTTATTCGTTGAGGAAAGTGTCAATAAATGTCGTTATAGTTTTCGTCCCTGGGCGGGAGTTTCGATACTGTTCTCGTTTCGTTTTACTCAGGGGAAAAAGTGTCGTTGACAAAGACGATGACGAAAATATTTCGTCATCATTAACTGTTGTGTGTGTGTGTGTGTGTGTGTGTGTGTGTGTGTAGATCTCTCAGAGCAGCTTCTCTCAGGCTAACTACAGCTGCTGGCTGAATGAGTTCTCTCAGAAGAACCGGGTCTGCTTCAGTCCCCGCGAGAAGATTACCACCACCAATCAGGGACACGTCCGGTAAAGAACACACACACACACACACACACATACACATACATACAGTAGTGTGTGTGTGTGTGTGTGTGTGTGTGTGTGTGTGTGTGCAGGTATGTGTGTCAGTACGTCTGTGGCGAGCGAGAGTTCCCTGAGGCCTGTGGCAACAACAAGAAGGAGGCGAGAGAAACTGCAGCGACACGAGTGTATGAAGAGATTAAAAAACAAGACACTGTGGTGAACACACACACACACACAACACACACCACAACACCTACCTCTCTCTATCTCTCTATCTGTCTCTCTCTGTCTTTTCTCTCTCTCTGTCTCTCTCTCTGTCTCTCTCTCTCTATCTCTCTCTCTGTTCTCTCTCTCTCTCTTCTATCTATTTGTCTCTCTCTATCTATCTGTCTCTCTCTGTGTGTGTGTGTGTCTCTCTCTCTCTCTCTCTCTCTCTTCTGTCTCCCTCTCTCTCTCTTCTCTCTCTCTCTCTCTCTACTCTCTCTCTCTCTCTCTCTCTCTCTCTCTCTCTCTCTCTCTCTCTCCTCTCTTTCTCTCTCTCTGTCTCTCTCTCCTCTCTCTCACTGTCTCTTCTCTCTACTCTCTCTCTCTCTCTCTCTCTCTCTCTCTCTCTTTCTCTGACTGTGTCTTCTGTCTGTCAGGGGTTCGACGATACCCTTTCTTCCCGAAGGTCAGAGGTCGCTGCTCTCAGGTCAGTAACAACCGACACTACTAGTGACCACGCTCAGGTTCTTCTTGCTGTGAGACGACAGCGCTGCCCACTGCTCCATGCAGCCCTAATATCTGAATAAAGCACATTCAAACTCAAAGAATGCACAGTCAAAGTGATGCAATGACAACACAGGCTTTCTATTCTATACGATTCAAAGAGTAATTGTTGAATTAAATAGTTGCATGTGACATGTAGTGAAGTTATTTGCAAGAGACACACGTAAAATGATGGACGTGTCACTGGTGAAAGTGCATCATATGAACAATTTATTGCACGTGAACTAAAGCTGTAAGACATCTGAAGCTTCAGAATCAGAAATTCTTTATTCATCCTCTTGGGGCAAATTCTCGATTTTTTTTTTTTTTTTTTTCGAGCTTTTTTTTTCCCCAAACCAAATTTTTTTTTTGTTTCAAGCTCTCTAAAACAACCCTTGAGCCACAAACATTAATTTGAAATAAAACGTTAGGAAAAAGAAAGTATAAAAAATATACACATACATATATGCCCCCTTTACATTAGCATACATCAGGTCTATTGTTTGGTTGAAATTAGTGAGTTTTTTCCAGGTTGAAAACCACATTAGTCTTAAATCTTCCAAAACTCCCTGCAGTTTTGAAGCAGATTTTAATAATTGAATGAGACTTTATCTCAACATTGAACGGTGATCGTTTTGTAAAATTGCAAGGTACAAAAAATTGCAAGATGCAGGGTGACATGTCGGTAAATACCGGCGGAAACGGGTTTGTGACGCGGTTCTACAGCGGCGGAAATCGTCAGAACCACAAGCAGTAAAAGTCAAACGTGCAAATGTGTGTCACTGCATTGTCATATTTTCTACACTATTGTGCACTAGTGTGTCAAAAATATCAATATCTCGATACTGTGTCGCTGCTGAAAAATCTGAAACGATACAGTACTGTGACCCAAAAGTATCGACTCTATCGCCGCGTTGAATATTGTCAGCGAGTGCAGAGTCTTCACGACCGGTTTAAATCGAAATAGTGTTAAAGAAGACTTGATAGTGTTAAAGACTTGATCTAACATTAAAAACACTGCTTCTAAATGTGTAATATTTTTAAAGCACTAGAAGGAATCTGAGGACCAACACTCACTCACGCTCTTCTACCAGCTTTTCTGAAAAACATTGGAAATATTGCACTCTTTTACTTTTACATACATGTTTAGCTTGGAATAGAGAGCTCCTACCAAACTCATTTTGCTTTAATGTAAAAAGCTTTTAATAATAGCTATTTTTAAATATACATTTTTAAATTTAAATAATTTAATTTAAATGTAAACTATAAAAAAAATAAGTTCGGCTCAATTCAAAAACGGCTCAAACATTGTTGCAGTTTTTCCCCGTGGAATCGAAAATAGTGTCAAATTTCCCCACTGCGGGACTAATAAAGGCTATATTCATTCATTCATTCAATTCATTCATTCAAGTATCGATACTTTTCCAAGTAACGTATCAAAGTTGCTATTTCTAGTATCGTGACAACACTAATGTGCACGATGAGCCGAGTGTGTGATGTTTGATTTGTTAGCATTTCTTTAATGGAGTGATGCAGTGACACACTTTTGTATCTTGTATTTTTTTGCACTACTTGTATTTTTGGCACCAACTTTTTATTGTTGTTTTTTTTGAACAAGTGAACAAATTGTTATAAATTGTTATATAACAAATAACATTATCTTATTTGACGCAAAATTCAGAAAAGTGTGTAACTTGAAACTTGAAAGTTAAATGTTTTTTGACTGACCAAAAAATGATTAATAAAAATGATCAACAGCACCCCCTTGAAAATTAAAATACATTACGCCTTTTGGAGCCCATAAGGCAATTCTTTCATCGCAGACTAACGAAAACCGGTACACATATACACCATGTCAGAGCAAACAAAAAAGCCCATTGAGTTGACTTCAAGTCTCTTGAAGAAACGTAGTGTAAATCCAAAAGTGAAGGAAATGTTTTAATGGCAATATACAGCATTATCTACTGTATATTGACCCTGTATAACGAGTAGAAAATTTGAATGGGAGGGTCACAGGTGACCCTCCCATTCAACTGTGACCCTACCACCTGTGGTCACACCTGTGACCACAGGTGAGTTGGTCACAGGTGTACCAAATTTGCTGAATAATTCAAGAAGGCCACCCTGAGCATAAAAGCCAATGACAACCATGCTGTATTTTCAACACCTTTCATACACCATTCAAATCTTGCTTTTTTTGTAAACATGTTTTTTTTTGTAAATGTTTTGTATTTGTTTCTGTTTAACCTGCTTTCTTTTCGTTTTTTGCTGCTGTATAATCACAAAAATTACCCCTAGTGGGATTAATGAAAAAGAATGCGTCGGTTTTGTCGTTCCAGTTCCAGCATGGAGATTCTGACTCCGAACCTCGCTGACGATTCGCCAAGCACAAACTCGGACAACTTCATCGCCCTCCTCAACGAGCACTGCCAGAAGAACCAGCTCGCTCTGGATTTCAAGCTGGTGGAGAAGCGAGGACCAGACCACCTGCCCGAGTGAGTCCTGCCACGCCCAGTCGCCTGGTCTCCTCACGCTCTCCCGCTCCTCAGGTTTCTGTACCGCGCTGTGATTGGACGGCAGGAGTATGAGGCGGCTAGTGGGCGGAGCGTGAAGGAGGCGCGGCAGCGGGCGGCTCAGAAAGCCTGGAGTGGACTTCAGCAGCCGTCTACGTCCAGCAGAGAGGCACGTCACTCGCCATCTTTGTGTAAAGTACTTGAGTAAATACACCTTACTTTAGGTCATTTTATTTAGCTAAACTGCCAAAAGGGAACCTGCTCTCCTATTGGCCTTTTGATAACGCGTTCTCTTATTACACATTTTTTCAGGAGTCTGGATTTTTTGTGTGAAGTCGACTTACCAAATTATATTATTATTATTATTATTTTGATAATAATATTTTGTAATATTTCAACTGTCCGGCTGATGGACACCTCACAAACACGCAATTTTACTACCATTAATACAACAAATACAATTCACAGTTGGTATGGTTGTATTTATATGTGGGAAAGATCAGTTTTGAATTTCCCAAAAGTGTTAATAAAGACTATTTAAATCTAGTTGTTAGTGTTTATTTGTCGATGTACAGCGCTGTGATTGGGTTATTTATCCCCGAAATTTTGTTCACTAACAAGTTGTTCAGATGCAGATGTGTAGAGTACTTGTGTAAACTTAAGAAATTTTTGAAAATATTGTAAATATTTTTTTACTTGAGTATGTTTGGCTACTTGTACTTGCTCAGTGTTTCAATGTCTAAGAATTTTTCTTGTTTCTTTACGCGTTCGTTGTACTTTTATGTTTGTGTTTTTTTTATTAGAATCAATTGTATTATACACATGTACACATAGTGTATTTACAAAAATACCTAAAGTAACAAGGTCTTTTTACTCAAGTACTTTACACCTCTGTTCTCTATGGCTTTTCTCCCTCTGGTCTGACTTCCCAGAGTGTGATTGACAGCACGGCTCCTCTCTCCCAGGACAGCGTGTGAGTAAAGCTGGAGTATGATTACACGTACAATTATTGTCAGTATATCAGCATTTGTAGATGACGCATGCAGTGGAACCCGACGTACCAATGTCTTTTCTAACGAAAAACCCAAAAATTTTGTCCCAAGTTGCGGAAAATATTCGCTATGGGAGATGAGACGGTCCAGAGGTGTAAAAAACGTTGTTTTTAATCTTCACACACTTCAACTACAACCGAATTTACAAAGTCATGGCACAGATTAGACAAATTACGTGTGAAATGCGGCGCAGCTAACGTACCGTCCCGTACCGTCATCTGCCGCTTATCAGGGGCCGGGTCGCGGGGGCAACTGCCTGAGTAAGGAGGCCCAGACTTTCCTTGCCCCAGCTACGTCCTCCAGCTCCTCCGGAAAAATTCCGAGGCGTTCCCTGGCCAGCCGGGAGACATAGTCTCTCCAGCGGGTCCTGGGTCTTCTTCCGGTGGGACATGCCCGGAACACCTCAGCAGCTAGGCGTCCGGGGGGCATCCTTATCAGATGCCCGAACCACCCCATCTGGCCCCTCTCGACCCGGAGAAGCAGCGGCTCTACTCCGATCTCCTCCCGATTCGCTGAGCTCCTCCCCCTATCTCTGAGTGACAGCCCAGCCACCCTGCGGAGGAAGCTCATTTCCGCCGCTTGTATCCGGGATCTCGTTCTTTCGGTCACCACCCACAACTGGTGGCCATTGGTGAGGGTAGGAACGTAGATCGACTGGTAAATCGAGAGCTTTTCTTTTTGGCTCAGCTCTCTCTTCACCATGACGGACCGATGCAGCGTCCTAATTATCGCGGACGCAGCCCCGATCCGTCTGTCTATCTCCCGCTCCATTCTCCCCCCACTCGTGAACAAAACCCCAAGATACTGGGGTGATCCCTCCAGGGTCCTGAAGAGGGTATAGAGCTGGTCCGTAGTTCCACGTCCGGGACGGAAACCACATTGCTCCTTCTCAATCCGAGACTCGACAATCAGACGAACTCTCCTCTCCAGTACCCCTGAATAGGGTGTGTAGTTGGAACACACCCTCCGGTTCCCCTTCTTGTAAAAAGGAACCACCACCCCAGTCTGCCACTCCAGAGGCACTGTCCCCGATGACCACGCGATGGTGTAAAGGCGTGTCAACCAGGACAGCCCCACATCATCCAGAGCCTTAAGAAGATCTAGGCGGATCTCATCTATCCCCGGGGCACGGCCGCCGCGAAGCTTTTTAAGTACCTCGACAACCTCGGCGCCAGAGATAGGAGCACCCATCCCCGATTCCAGAGGCTCTGCTTCCTCCTCGCCGGATGGTGGACCAGAATTTCTTTCAAGCCGTCTAAAAGTCGTTGGTCTCTCCAAACTCCTCCCAAGCCCGGGCCTTTGACACACCGAAGATGTGTTTCGCTTCGCCCACCATTATCTGTCAGCTCCCTCAGGAGTCCCACAGGCCAAAAAGGCCCGGTAAAATTCCTTCTTCAACTTGACAGCATCCCTCACCACTGGTGTCCACCAGCGGGTTCGGGGATTGCCGCCCCGACCGGCACCGATGACCTTACGACCACAGCTCCGGCCTGCAGCTTCAACAATGGAGGTGCGGAACAGAGTCCATTCTGACTCAATTTCGCCCACCTCTTCCGGAACCTGAGAGAAGCTCTGCCGGAGATGTGAGTTGAAGCTCTCTCTAATGGATCTACCAGACGTTCCCAGCAGACCCTCACAGATCGTTTGGGCCTTCCAGGTTTGACCGGCTTCTTCCCCCACCATCTGAGCCAACTCACTACCAGCTGGTGATCAGTTGACAGCTCCGCCCCTCTCTTCACCCGAGTGTCCAAAACATGCGGCTGCAAGTTTGATAAAACGATTATAAAGTTGCTTAGAGTGTCCTAGTGCCACGTGTGCATGTGGACACTCTTATGTTTGAACATGGTGTTCGTTACTGACAATCCGTGATAAGCACAGAAGTCAAGCAACAGAACACCGCCCGGCTTCTGATCGGGCGTTCCTGATCAGACGTTCCTGGCCGTTCCTCTACAATCACCCCACTCCAGGTCTGACTGTCGTTACCCACGTGAGCGTTGGAGTCTTCCAGGAGGACTATGGAGTCTCCGGGGGGAGCCACTACTCTCCTCAGAGACTCCAAAAAGGGCGGATAATCCACACTGCAATTCGGTGCATAGCAACAAATGACAGTGAGGAACCGTCCCCCCACCTGAAGGCGGAGGGAAGCCACCCTTCCGTCCCCCGAGGAGAACCCCAACACACAGGAGCCGAGCTGGGGGGCAATAAGTATGCCCACACCGGCCCGGCACCTCTCACCCGGTTCAACTCTAGAATAGAACAGGGTCCAGCCCCTGTCAAGAAGGCTGGTTCCAGAGCCCAAGCTGTGCGTCGAGGCGAGTCCAACTATATCTAGTCGAAAACACTCGACCTCCAGCACCAACTCAGGCTCCTTCCCAACCAGAGTGGTGACATTCCATGTTCCTAGAGCCAGCCTATGTAGCCGAGGGTCGGACCGCCAGGGTCCCCGACATCGGCTGCCACCCAACTCTTCCTTCACCCGACCCCTATGGCCCCTCCTGCAGGTGGTGAGTTCACTGGAGGGGTGACCCATGTCTCTTGTTCGGGCTAGTAAAAACTCGGCCACCAGGCGCTCGCTCACGTGCCCCACCCCCGAGCCCCGGTGACCCGCGTCCGGGCAAGGGAAACGTAATCTTTATGTTGCCTTTCATAGGGGTTTTTGAGGTGTTTGAGCCGCGTTTCGTCTGGGGCTCAGCTAACGAAATTACTTAATAATTTAACTAAACTTTCACTAAAATTAATTTTGTAAGTCGGGGTACCACTGTATAAATGATGCTGATGAGGAGGAACCAAATGTATATCTATGGAAAGCACATACAGAGTTTGTAATGCCGTATTTAAAAATCAAAAATGTAAAAAATCTTCAAAGAATTTTAAAATGTACGCAAATATAAGCACCACATATTCAAAACATAAAATAACCTACCATTTTGAGCTAAATATTTAAAAAAAAAGAAAGATTGCCTGATTTTTACTCCTTCGGTTCCTCGACGGTTCTCTTTCTCTTGAAATGTGGAAAAATGGACGTTAAATTTACGTGCAATTTTAAAATAATAAAAAAATTGTTTTTGAAGTTCCAAAATTGGGGAAAAAGAGGTTCTTATATTTGCGTAATTACGGTATATCATGCGGAGGCGTGCACTCTCATCTGCTGTCTTTTCTTTTCTTTTCTTGTGTGTGTGTGTGTGTGTGTGTGTGTTTCAACCGGAAAGTTCCAGCGATGGCGTCGTTTTCCGGAACTCTGTAAGTGTGTGTGATTCGCATGCCGTGTGTTATTAATATTCACTACACACACTCTGATCGCAGACAGAGAGCCTGAAACACGTGAAGGCCAAGGTCAAGTACGTGCTCAGAAACTTTTTAATTATATTACGGTATTATTACGGTATTTTTATTTAAACTGATATATAACCGTGTTTCACACTTTTAACTGCAGACTCGCACCACATTTCGACGGATCTCCGCACATGTGCCACCACAAACAGGTTTGTTTGTTTGCCGGGTCGTTGATCAGAAGATTCTTTTTGTTCTTAATTGTTTGTATTTTAAAAAATATTTTTCTTTCGTTTGGTATTTTAGAGTTTTGTTTGTGTGTGTGAGTGCATCTGTAAAAAGACAAGATAAGAAAGTGCTTTTTTCGTCACACAAGAAGGAAATTTCCCTGTGACAGCAGCAATAAAAGACAAAAAAAGCACGAGCAACATCAAAAAGTATATACACGTACAGCTGAATAATACAGTTTAAATGAGATATGTAAAGAATATATAGACATGAAAACACTGGATACGGATATTGCACAGGATAAAGTTATTAACGCAGGATAAAGTTATTAACGCAGGATCAAGTTATTAACAGAGGATAAAGTTATTAACGCAGGATAAAGTTATTAACGCAGGATAAAGTTATTAACGCATTATAAAGTTATTAACGCAGGATAAAGTTATTAACGCAGGATAAAGTTATTAACAGAGGATAAAGTTATTAACGCAGGATAAAGTTATTAACAGAGGATAAAGTTATTAACGCAGGATAAAGTTATTAATGCAGGATAAAGTTATTAACGCATTATAAAGTTATTATCGCATGATAAAGTTATTAACAGAGGATAAAGTTATTAACGCAGGATAAAGTTATTAACGCAGGTTAAAGTTATTAACAGAGGATAAAGTTATTAACGCAGGATAAAGTTATGTAACTTCATATGTAATATATGTTTTGCTTCAGCGTGAGCCGAATGTGGGGAAGGTTCCAGTAAAGGAAACTTGTTCACACCAGCTTGTAAAATCGAGGTGAAGTCTAAACACGTCTGTGTGTGTGTGTGTGTGTGTGTGTGTGTGTGTGTGTGTGTGTGTGTAATGGACTTTTGTCATTCTCAGCAGGTTTGTGGAGGAGTTCGACTCCATCTCGCCGCTGGGTAAAGGCGGATTTGGACGGGTCTTCAAAGCGAGAAGGAAAATGGAGAAGAAGTTTTTTGCCGTGAAAATTGTGAAAAGCTCAAAGTGCGTCTCTGTTGTGCAGTTTTTAGCGACGGTGGTGTGACGGTTCTTTGGTTTGAATCTCCTCAGGAAAGCCCAACGCGAAGTCAAGGCCTTGTCGGAGTTCTCCAACGCCAACATCGTCCGTTATTTCACCGCCTGGTTTGAGGAGACGGCCTACCAGCACGAGTCTTTCGACAGCAGCACCTTTTCAGAGTAACACACACACACACACACACACACACACACTAGATTGCGTTTTCCCCAGGAATCGAAAGGTGGAAAATGGTCGATTATATTTAGGCGCATATTAAAAAATCTTTACTTTATTTTACTTTACTTTACAGTCATTTGGCAGGCGCTTTTATCCAAAGGGACTTACAAACAGAGGAGCAAGTGAAGCAATTTGTCTACAATATTCTACAGTAGATGTCTACAGAGGCTATAGAAAGAAACTCACTAGACAGAACAGCACGACAGTCAGTGAACGTGAAGTAAAACGAGTAAATACCGCAATCACATGCTTATTTTAAATCTGTCCAAACTTCGGATCTTCGAACAATCGGAATAAAAACGTTATGACGTTATAAACGTTGAAAATGCGTACGAACTTCTTTGCCATCGAAAATTTCGAGTTGCGAAACGAGTCTCAGAAAATTTGTTGTCCAGCGTTATGAATTTTGTTTTTTGTCCCCCAACACCACAAAACCTTCCCCGTAAACGTCTTTATTTTACCACGAATGTACGGTGCTGGTATAGCCTGAACATGGAACTTTAAAATTCAGACAGTGTAGGAGCTTAAATCTAACAATCAGAGCTCCTGTCTGTCTGGCTTCAGCTCCGGCGCTGACTCCGGGACCAAGTTCCTCTACATCCAGATGGAGCTGTGTGAAGGCGACACCCTGCGGGCGTGGATCGATCAGCAGAACCGCGTGGAGGCGGGGCAGGGGGCGGGGCATGGGGCGGGGAGGAGGCAGGAAGCGGCGAAGATCTACAGACAGATCCTGAAGGCCGTGTCCTACATTCACTCCAAACACTTCATCCACCGAGACCTGAAGGTGCGTGGTCCATCATCATAATCCCTTTACAGCTTCTTCTCTATGTTACATTCTTACGTGATCATATTTGATACGTGGGTTTTTGGAGCCATCTACTGCTTAAATGCCAGATTTCTATAAAATGTATAGAATGAATGCAGAAATAACAAGCTTTTTGAAGTGAACCCAATTGTAAACAAAAGACTCAACTATGGTTTTGATAACCGAAAGGATCAAGTTGTGTTTATCAGATGTAGAATAGGTCACTCCAGACTCACTCGTTCATATTTGTTATTGGATGAAGAAAAACCATGTTGTGATCGATGTGGGAATATACTGTCTGTAAAGCATATTTTAATCGACTGTGATCGATTGTGTGATATTAGACAACGGTTTTATTCAGAAAATGTTTTAACAGATGTTTTTAAGAACGTTTTACCACAAAAGATTTTACAATTTTTATCAGAAATCAACATGAAAGACTGTGTCTAATTTGTTGAAGTCATTTTGAAAAGTTGTGTATTTTATTGCTATGCATCAACTGTGATAGAGATGTATTGATTTCTAAAGAGTAAAATTGTCAAATACCATGTTGCCATTAATATAGCCACTGAAGCTAAAGATGGTGTAAAAAATCAAACAAATAAATAAATATAAAATGTATAGTATTGCATTATTGCTAGGCATAGATGGTCAGACTTCAGGCCTTTAAATTCCTACAATGATATCATGATGATAATTATTATTGCCTTTTACATAAAGACAAGGTTCTTACAGGAGCTTGAAATCCATGAAAATGCTTGATTTTCAATAATTTTCAGTTTTTCAAGGCCTTGAAAATGTCTAACAAGTGCTTGAAAATGTAATTACACAGTGGATAAATGCTCAAACGAAGGCGGAGCTAAAACACAACTTTAAACAACTTGAGATGTGTTCAGATTCAGAAGGCGTGGTCATGTGATGTGGCGACACAAACTATTTCCTCCGTATTATCGATATCACTGCACATAAAAATTAATGCATCAACGCATTTCAATTTAATTTGGTCTTTAACATATTAATAATGTTTATTTGTATGTAAACATGCATTAAAGAACAAACAGTTCTACCAAAAGACGAATATAAAGTGATTTAGAATTTGAACTCACTGGAACCAATGAGAACAGCCGCGTTATGGTATTTGAAGTTTCATTTTACGTCAAAAACTGAAAAAAAATCTATTCGTTTTTGGTATAAAATGTCTGACATCTTTTTTTTTTTTTATTAGACTTGATTATACATCTAGAATTTGGAAACTTAACCACTAAAACGTGATGGGTTTTTTGAACTTTACATTTAAGAGAAAACTTTCCCTATATGTTTCATTCTGATTTAGGATTTAAATATAGATGACCTGTACGGTGCTGGAAAAACTTGAAAGTGCTTGAAAAGTGCTTGAACTTTATCTTCCAGAAAGTGTAGGAACCCGGTAAATAACAAACTAGATGCAGTCATATTATTTTATTAAGTTAGCTTTTTTAAATTGGCACATTCTGACGACGACAACGAGGACAATAAAGATGCCATGATTGCGATTAACTTTTGCTAGTCACTTGATGCTTATTAGTTTTCAATAAACTGCTCAAAAACACACCTGTAATATTTACTGCGATCTTTAGGTGGCAATATAAAACAAAACTTGAACTAGATTATTTCGTGGCTTGGAGCAGAATCGCGATGAATATTTCCTGAAGGTCTTGTGTCGCCCTTCAGCCCGCAAACATCATGTTCGGCAGCGAGGGCGAGGTGAAGGTGGGTGACTTTGGCCTGGTGGCGGCGGGACACAGCGACAGTGACGGCGGGAATCTGGAGCGGACCAAGAAAACCGGCACCCGGTCCTACATGAGTCCAGAACAGGTTCCGAGTCTCATTCTGACTCCAGAACAGTAACGCCTCACTATAATTAAACGACTTTGTCGCTGGAAAAGTAAAGTAACAAATTACTAATTAGTAACTTAATTACAGTTACTTTCAATGTACTTGCGTTACAGTATAAAATAATCAAATTCGCAGAATCTCATTGTTTTCTTTTATTTTTAATTGATCTTCTTTTTGTAAAAGGTAAATTTCCGCGTTAAAACCGCTTTGTGGCCGGTGATTCGCGACAGTTTGCGACGGTCCTGTTTAAAGTGGCGGAGACGTTGAAGAATTTAGTTTCTTTTACCACCAAGAACTTTATTTATTATAGAATGTTTTATGGAATGTAATGAAGATGATTCAGAAAACTAAAAGGCTCGACTATATCACGTTTTACCGTTATATTTTTCAATTATTTGTTTTTTTATTTATTATTTTGGAATTTGAAAAAGTAACTGGTTAAGTTACTAATTAGGGAATTACGTTACTTTTCAGACACAGTAGTTTAATTACATAATGGTAAAGTAATCAGTAATTAGTTACTTTTTTTTTAAGTAACTTACCCAACACTACTCCAGAAGAACGTCTCAGTTTGAGCGAATAACGTCCAGTAGATGTGTGTGATTCACGGATAATGTTGTTGTTTTTTCTTCAGATGACCGACAATTACGACAGAAAGGTGGATATTTTCGCCCTGGGTCTGATTTACTTTGAGCTGCTGTGGAGGACCAGCACGTCACATGAGAGGATCGAGGTGTGGCTTTCCTCCTTCTACCGGTCTTATCTTCCATCAGCCAAATTATGGAATCAGATTAGTGCCACAAACATCAAACGCAAATTTTGAAAAATCGAACGAAAGTGCTTCACGTTTGCGTTTTAAGCACTTCAAATCAATCACGTGTGTTAATGCGTTAACTTTGACTGCACTATTAAATATATTTTTTATGTTCATAGTTAACTACACATTCTGATTTCTTTGACATACTTTAGTAAATATTTAGAATATATAGCAGTTTTTTTTTCTTTCTTTTTCTGTTTTTGTTAGAAACTATTTTTTTTCCCACTTGGACACACGAGGCCGGGCCTTACTCTGATTGGATGGTGAGAATGTGATTGACAGCTGCTTGACCCGGAAGTGAAGGAGGAGTTTCGCGAGCGCATAAAACAAACTGAACATTTTATCCTGTTTTTCATTAATAATAATTGTAATAACAGCCAGCAATAATAATAATATTACTGTTATAATAATATTTTTAAGACACCTATCGGGACTTCTGCACATACACCGTTTCATAATACAATATTTCGATGTGAAAAAATAAAAATGTCTACTATTATTCTGCAGTCGTCTACCACCACAATAATTTAGCAATGTTGTGCAAAAATAACACTTTAATCACAGTTTATTGTGTACTAATAGTTAAGAAAAACGGTCAATGACATGGTGTAGTTCGTAACTCCTCCCACTCTGGGTTAAGCAACTGCCAATCACATTCTAACCAGCCAATCAGGGTAAGGCCCGCCCTCACGCGAAGCTTGTGCCAGAAGTCAAAATGGATTTAAAAAAAAGATGTTTCAAACAAAAACGTAAAGATTGCCAGCGGAAAAAAAACAAACGTAAATCTGAAGCACTTTTGCTCGTAAATCTGAAGCACCCAATCTTTCCGTTGGATAATTTTGCTGCTAATCTGATTCCCTAATTTGGCATTCTCTTCTCACCAGCCAATCAGAGAAAGAATCAAATAAATGGAATAATAGAAAAATCAGAAGCGGGGAAAAAAAAATACGTTGAAAATGAAAACAGGAAGATAAAAAAAACAATCGAAGCATTTTTGTCTGTTTCTTATACATTTACGTTTGATGTTTTTGTCACCAATCCTATTCCAAAGCAAGTGTAATAAACGCTCATTTTCTTGATGTCTGTGTTTTCGCGACTCAGATTTGGAAGAACATTCGAAACAGAACGTTCCCACGACAGTTTGAGGAGAAGTACAGAATCGAGGTGTGTGTGCGCAAAGAAAACGTCTCAACAAAGAAAATAAAAGCTTATCATCGTGATCATTTGTTTTGTGTGTGAACCAGGCGTGTCTAATCCGGCGGATGCTGAGTGAGCGTCCTGATGATCGTCCTGACGCTGTAGATCTGATCTCAGAGCTGGACAAACCTCCTCACATCCTGGTCCCGCAGACCAAGGTCTCGTCCGGTCCCAACAAGTCCATTTAAAACACATTTTTAGTTCATCAATAGTTTGATTCTCGGTGACGCGTTGTTTTTATCCGTTATTGGTGACGTGTTGTTTTTGTCGGTTTTATTTTACAAAAGTTTCTCCTCAATGTGTTTTTCTTCAAACAAACTCAAAAAAAGCTCCAAACGGTTTTCTGGATCACAGTCCGATAAAAACGAAACTCGAGGACGAGATGAAAATCCACCACCTTGACAACTTTTACAACATCTGAACTCTTTTCCGAACATCTGCGTCATTTTTACAGGAAAAAACAAACCCAAAATGGTTTTTGTCTAGTTTCTTTTTCTAGTTTCTCCTTTTTAGACAAATTGCTTCACTCGCGCCTCGTTTTGTCCGTTGCCTTGGATAAAAGCGTCTAACAAAAGACTGTAAAGTAAAAATGAATTTTCATTTAATGAGAATTTAACTTTTTAATGAGCATTCAGGACAGAGAGTCTTGTGAAATAGAGTGTGTGTTTGTGTGTGTGTGTGTGTGTGTGTGTGTGTGTGTGTGTGTGTGTAAAAACAGGGAATTAGGAAAAGACATGATTTTTTTCAAAAAAAAAAGTTAATGCCCCTGTAAAACTTTTAAATGCCTTTTTAATGGAACATCGGTGAAAATTCCAAGAGAAAATGTTTTGCGTGTCACTGTGTGTGAAATGTGATTGAACAGTTTTACTTGCAGGAAATAGTGACGTGTTTGTGGACATTTTAAATGTTGTTGTTTTAAATAATGTTGCTGGAGCTTGAACTCAAGTGTTCTGGTGCTTTATTGAATAAAGACGCGTGTTGTGGAAAAATAAAGCGTTTTATGAATGGTGTCATTTAAATTTGAGCTGGATTTTACGACAAACATGTTTTTTCACTGCACCACAGAATCATCCCGTATTTCAGATTGTAATTGCCGTTCGTAATCAATATGGGACGAGTTTTGTCCCGTATTTTTTATCGTCCCATGTAAATCATCCTTTAAGCATTTTATGAAGATTCTCCTTTTCTAGATTTGATTGGCTAATACTGTCAGGAATCAATTACAGGCACGACCCAACTGCAGCCAAAAAAACAAATGTTTATTCCAAAAGGGAAACCAAGGAAGCAACTCCAACGAAAATCCTTCCCACAACGGGGTAATAAACAAACAACGCAGCGAGACGCGCTGCGGAAGCACGGCGGAAAGGCGTCGCCTCAGTGTTTCCCCGTTGGCCGCCTCCGGCTTGAAATCCTCTAGCGCAACAGCTGTGGTTCGTCCGTGCGCTCGGCAAACAGTCCACAAAAACGCGCACCTGGCGAGGACAACAGAGTACTGAGCGGACCTCCGGCAAGCAAAACAATCCCACAACGAGCACAAAACCTGATGGGTTTATAAAGGGAAGGAAATAATCAGAGAGAGGAATCAGCTGGCGTTGACGAGCCTCCCTAATCAGCTGCGAACGAGAGGGCGGGGTGAAGCGTCACTGACAGCGCACACGTGGCGAACTGTCAAAACAAAACACAGCACAACACAACACCATATCGAGCCGCTTGGTAACAGAGCATGACAGTACCCCTCCCTCAAACAACGCCACTTGGCGTTTCTGAGGGAGCCTCACCTCGGGTCCTCCGGAAGTCAGCAATCAGAGAGCGGTCCAGAATGTCCCGCGCCGGCACCCAACTCCTCTCCTCAGGACCGTATCCCTCCCAGTCCACCAAGTATTGAAACCCTCTACCACGACGCCGGACCTCCAGCAGTCTTCTGACTGTGAAGGCCGGAGCACCATCTATCAGACGAGGGGGGGGGGGCGGGAACATTAGCGACCGGGTTGAGCCGGGAACGAATCACCGGCTTAATCCTGGACACATGGAACACTGGGTGGACTCTGCCAAGAGTGTTTGGCAGCTTCAAACGAACAGTCACCGGATTCAGAACCTTAGCGATCGGGTATGGACCAACGAACCGAGGAGCCAACTTACGAGAAGGCACCTGAAGAGGAAGGTTCTTGGTGGATAACCATACCTTCTGACCACAAATATAGCGAGGAGCTGGAGTCCGGTGGCGATCGGCTACGACCTTGGCCCGTCTGGAGGATTGAGTCAGCGCTTTCTTGGCTCTCCCCCAGGTACGACGACACCGCTGGACAAAAGCCAAGGCGGACGGGACAGAGGCTTCAGGCTCCTGAGAGGGGAATAAAGGCGGTTGGTAACCAAGGGAACACTGGAACGGTGACATACCTGTACCAGATACGGGCAGGGAGTTGTGAGCATACTCTATCCAAGTCAGTTCAGAGCTCCAAGAACCAGGGCGCTGAGATGTCAGACAGCGGAGCCCTCTCTCGAGGTCCTGATTGGCCCGTTCGCACTGGCCATTGGTCTGAGGGTGGAACCCTGACGACAAACTCGAAGAGGAACCGATTTGTCGACAAAACTCCTGCCAAAAGCGTGAAACAAACTGAGGTCCTCTGTCCGAGACCACATCTACCGGAAGACCATGTAACCGGAAGATGTGGTCAATCATCAGTTGAGCCGTTTCCTTGGCAGAAGGTAGTTTGGGCAAAGGGATAAAGTGAACCGCTTTAGAAAACCGGTCCACCACTGTGAGGATGACAGTGTTACCCCTGGAGATAGGAAGGCCCGTCACGAAGTCAAGGGCAATATGAGACCAAGGCCGAGAGGGGATAGGCAGGGGGCGGAGAAGACCATGGGCCGGTCTGTTTGAGGTCTTATTCCTCGCGCAGATCGAGCAGGCCAGTACGAACTGTCTGACATCCTGGCGTACCGTTGGCCACCAGAATCGTTGTTGGACGGCTGCTAACGACCTTCTGATTCCTGGATGACAGGTGAGTCTAGCCCCATGGCTCCACTGCAAGACATCAGAGCGCAGAGCAGCCGGGACAAACAGTCGATCTTTAGGGCAACCACTCGGTACCTCGCCCCCTCGTCCGGCCCGTTCTACCCGACTTTCGATGTCCCAAGTGAGAGCGCCCACCACTACCTGCTCCGGAAGGATGGTCTCCGTACGAGTCTCGTCCTCTGAACCAACGAATAGCCTGGACAAAGCATCAGGTTTTACATTCTTAGAGCCGGGCCGATACGAGAGGGTGAAATTAAAGCGACCGAAAAACAAGGCCCAGCGAGCCTGGCAGGAGTTCAGCCTCTTGGCTGAACGGATATATTCCAGATTCTTGTGGTCTGTCCAGACCAAAAACGGCTGCTATGCTCCCTCCAGCCAATGGCGCCATTCCTCCAGCGCCAGCTTAACTGCCAGCAGCTCCTTATTGCCTATGTCGTAGTTACGTTCTGCAGGGCTGAGACGGCGAGAGAAGAAGGCACAAGGATGGACCTTACCGTCCTTGGACGAACGCTGAGACAGAACCGCGCCCACACCAACCTCAGACGCGTCCACCTCAACTATAAACTGTAACTCGGGTTCTGGAATGGAAAGAACAGGAGCAGTGACAAACCGGGACTTCAGATTATCAAAGGCCTCCTGAGCCTTATCATTCCACCTGAAAGTTACTTTCGGAGAGGTGAGTGCAGTAAGCGCGGCAGCAACCTGACTGAAATTCCTGATGAAGCGCCGATAGAAATTGGCGAACCCCAGGAATCGCTGTAGCGCTTTCCGAGAGTCATAAACGGGCCCTTGGGCGACGGCGCTTACCTTAGCAGGATCAGCCTTCATCCCCTTATCCGAGATGACAAAGCCGAGGAACGTAACAGACCTAGTGTGGAACTCGCACTTCTCCGCCTTGACATACAGCTTGTTTTCTAAGAGCCTTTGCAGGACCTGGCGAACGTGCTGGGTGTGCTCCTGGAGTGACGAAGAGAAGATTAAAATGTCATCAAGATACACGAAGACAAATCTATTAATCATGTCCCCCAACACGTCGTTAACCAAGGTCTGGAAGACAGCCGGAGCATTGGTCAGACCGAGGGGTAGGACCCTATATTCGTAGTGTCCCGAGGGGGTATTAAAGGCTGTCTTCCACTCATCCCCCTGACGAATGCGAACAAGGTGGTAAGCATTGCGGAGATCAAGCTTGGTGAAGAACCTGGCTCTCTGAAGGAGGTCGAAGGCTGTCGACATCAACGGCAGAGGATACCGATTCTTTACAGTGATGTCATTCAGCCCCCGATAATCTATGCAAGGTCTAAGAGTGCCATCTTTCTTCTTCACAAAGAAAAACCCCGCGCCCGCAGGGGACGAAGAGGGACGGATGAGCCCGGCTCTCAGGGATTCACTAATGTACTTGTCCATTACCTCTCTTTCAGGAGCAGACAGGGAAAATAAGCGACCCCGTGGCGGAGAAGCGCCTGGGAGGAGTTCGATGGAACAGTCATACGGTCGATGAGGAGGAAGAGATGCGGCACGGGCCTTGCTGAAGACCACCCCCAGATCCCGGTACTCCGGTGGAACCCCAGATAAATCTGCTGCTCCAACCTGTGGCACAGAAGACGAAGACAAGACAGACTGAACAGCACCGAGACATGAGGCGAGACAATTCTGGCTCCAGGACAGGACCTGATTCCGACGCCAGTCGATGTGCGGGTTATGCAGAGCTAGCCAGGGCTGACCTAACACGATGGGGATTTTAGGGGACTTAACCAAAAACAGCTTAATGTCCTCCCTATGGTTACCCGAAACAGTGAGGTTGATCATAATAGTGCTTTGTGTGATGCTAGACAGACTGTGACCACAGAGTGACTCTACCTTAATAGGTGACGGGAGGATCATAGTCGGAATACCCCAGTGCCTTGCCATGCATGTGTCGATGAGATTCTCCTCCGCACCGGAGTCTATCAGTGCAACCGAGCGAATAGTCTTAAAACCGAACTGAAGCGTAACGGGCAGCTGGGTGCGACAACCTGGGGAAACACCAGAAGAAACGCCCAACCGTACTCCCCGGACTACGGCCGGGCGACGGATTTTACCGGACACTCCCGAACGAAATGTCCAGACCCCCCACAGTACAAGCACAGCCCCTCAAGGATCCTTTGACGCCTCTGCTGCAGCGTTAACCTTGCCCGCCCAAGCTGCATGGGTTCAGGACCCGCGTCTGGAGATGCAGATCCATGAAGCGGGCTATGCTCCAGCTCCTTCTCTACGTGATGGAAGCACTAGGGGGCGCTGTCTTCGTCGGTTTAGGCGCGTCTCGATCCTCACTGCCAGGTCGATGAGTGCGTCCAGGTCAGGAGGGCTCTCTTGCAGCACAATCTCGTCCTGGATCGCGTCAGACAATCCCTCGCGGAAGAGGTGCCGGAGGTGGCGGTCCCCCCAGTCGCAACCCTCCGCCAAGGTGCGAAATTCGATGGCAAAGTCTGTGACAGTCCTTCCTCGCTGGCGAAGCCGGATGAGTCGGGAGTGCGCTTCATCACCGCTAGCCGTGCGGTCGAAAAGTGCTCTCATCTCCAGCTGAAATTCAGAAAAATCAGAGCAGCAGGGCTTCTGTGCTCTCCATACTGCAGTTGCCCAGTCTCTGGCCCTGCCTGTTAGTAGCGTGATGACATACGCCACCCTGGAGCGGTCAGTGGGGTAGCGGCGGGGCTGGAGAGAAAACACAAGCTCGCATTGTGAAAGAAACGACTGGCACGAATTTGGGTCACCACCATAAGTTGGAGGATTGTTGGCGTGCGGTTCCAACTCGCTGTGGCCAGGGCGTGGATTTGGATCCCCCCCTGCACGCGCCTCAGCCAATTCCAGACGGAGATCCTGCACGGTAGATGCAAGTCCTGCAACTTGAGCTGCCAGCCGTTCCATCACCTTTGAGGTGTCACTAAGTTGCGCGTCGTGTTGACCCAGGATGGCACCTTGATGAGTCAGGGCAGTCCGAAGGTGGTCCTCAGCTGCTGGATCCATCATTGGTGGGATTGTGATGTCAGGAATCAATCACAGGCAGGACCCAACTGCAGCCAAAAAAACAAATGTTTATTCCAAAAGGGAAACCAAGGAAGCAACTCCAACGAAAATCCTTCCCACAACGGGGTAAAAAACAAACAACGCAGCGAGACGCGCTGCGGAAGCACGGCGGAAAGGCGTCGCCTCAGTGTTTCCCCGTTGGCCGCCTCCGGCTTGAAATCCTCTAGCGCAACAGCTGTGGTTCGTCCGTGCGCTCGGCAAACAGTCCACAAAAACGCGCACCTGGCGAGGAGAACAGAGTACTGAGCGGACCTCCGGCAAGCAAAACAATCCCACAACGAGCACAAAACCTGATGGGTTTATAAAGGGAAGGAAATAATCAGAGAGAGGAATCAGCTGGCGTTGACGAGCCTCCCTAATCAGCTGCGAACGAGAGGGCGGGGTGAAGCGTCACTGACAGCGCACACGTGGCGAACTGTCAAAACAAGACACAGCACAACACAATACAACACCATATCGAGCCGCTTGGTAACAGAGCATGACAAATACTCAATGTCATTGTTAGTTAGGATAATGGTAGTGTGTGAAAATCTAGCTGGAGTCTTTTTTTTTTTATTTACCGTTTTGTACATGTTAACTAAAAATAAATACATGTATTTAATGTGAATTGAGTAAAACCAGGTCAACAACTGAAATCACAGTGAAATTAACGGTTATAATCAAACTTTATCTCATCTGGCCTGTTTTTCACACACGTGTAAATAATGTAATAATGTTCTGCAAATGCAAGTGGATCATAATCTAATGTGATATTGTGACTTGCTTGTTAAGGTTAAGACACACAAGCATTAATTTATTACATGAGATATAAAATATACAACAACAATAACAAAATGCCCATGTGTAATGAAAATAAACTAAGTTGCATCTTTTTATATCGTTTAAATGAGAACAACGCTTTATAAACATTTTTATTTTTATTGTAAAATATAGCTATTTTACATGTGTGCTGTTCCAAGCTGCATAAAACGACATTTTAGCCACCCAATAAAATACGATTATCAATAATATCATTAAATACGATTTGTGGTCTGTTGATTTGTAAAAACAAAAATAAAGACTGACTGTATTTCATTTAAAGACGGTTTGTTTGAGTGTTTCGGTGTTTTTCTGAAAACAGATTTTACATCGCGATCACCGCGTCACCAAGAGATGTCGCCCCGCCCCCATTGCCCCGCCCCTCTGCAGCGTGCTTCCCTGTTTGGGTATTAAAAGTGGTAACCAGCTTCCGGTCATGAGCCGTTTTTCAGCTCAGCTCTTTCTTCATCACAACCTTGATCGCGTCGCTGATGATGATGATGATGCTCCATTCCTCTGTCAATCTCACGCTCCTTTTAACCCTTTCTTCATCTTCCACTCGTGGTGGAGTATGGAATCTGATTAGAGACAAAATTATCGGACGTAAATTTCTAAGAAACAAACGAAAATGTTTCACATATACGTTTGTTTTTTTTTTTTTTCATTATTTTTCGCTAGCACGGAATTTGTGGAGTTTTTGAAACAAACGGAACATTGTATCATTATTTTTTATGATGATTTATATATTTTAAATTATTTAGAAAACAACGATAATAATAATAATAACGTTTTTAGTAAGAATGTTTCATTGTGAAGAAACAATAGTGTCTATTATTCTGCAGTTGTCTGCCACCACAGTAATTTAGCAATATCATGCTGTCACAACCTGGCTCACCAGCTGTGACAAAAAGAAGGAGTAGACAGCGATTTGTACTCCGAACGTGGTATTTATTATGGCAAGCAACTAAATGGGTTCGAGGTTTTAGGGAGAAGGACGCCAGCCAGACGCGCAGGCAATCCGCCGATTCCCGGACGCGCCGCTTCCGGTAAGCCTCGTCCACTTTTATTGGTCCTTGGTGAACCACGCCGGCTGTTCTGCATGCCTCTGATGGACCGTATGTCCCGCCCCTGTGTCAGAACAACAACAACAACACAGGCATGCCGGACGTCACCCCCCCCCCCATAAAAGTGTGGTTTCACCAAGAAAATTTAACACCATTAACACCAGTTAACAAGCCGTTACGCAATAGGTGCTCGAGAAAGTGCATCTGCAATCACGTTATTTACTCCTTTCACGTAACGAATATCAAGAGAATAAGATTGCAGAAAAAGCAACCACCTTGTCAGCCTCTGATTTGGACATTGTAAGGAGTTGAGAAATGTTAGTGGATTATGATCCGTATAGACCATCACAGGGTTACTCCCACTAACATACACATCAAAATGTCTTAATGCCAGAATTAAAGACAGGGTTTCCTTTTCAATAACAGAATAGTTTTGCTGATAGGAGTTAAACTTTTTTGAAAAGAAACTTACAGGTTTTTCTATTCCCGATTCATTTAACTGCATTAAGACCGCTCCTGCACCCACCTGACTAGCATCCACATACAGCTGAAATGGTAAGTCCAGACGTGGAGCCTGCAGAACTGGCGCTGTACAGAGGAGTTCTTTAGCCTGCTCAAATGCACTCTGACAAACAGGAGACCAAACAAACTTCACCTTAGCTCTTAGCAAATTTGTAAGCGGAACCACGATGCTAGAAAAGTCCTTACAAAAGGCTCTATAGTAACCAATCAAACCCAGAAACCGCATTAGCTCTTTTTTCGTGGTTGGAACCGGAAACTGTTCGACTGCTTGGACTTTAGCATTTACAGGACACACTTGACCTTGTCCAACAATTCGACCGAGATAAGTAACAGTTGCCTTTGCAAACTCACACTTCGCCAGGTTCACCGTCAGCCTTGCCTCAGCCAAACGTCCGAACAGCTCTTTCAGTCTCTCTATATGAATGTCCCAAGTGTCTGCAAACACAACAACATCGTCCAAATAGACTGCACAACCTTGCATATCCCCAATTACACCGTTCATGAGGCGTTGAAAAGTTGCCGGTGCATTACGCAATCCAAACGGCATTACTTTGTAAGAAAATAGTCCCTTCGGGGTAATAAAAGCAGAGATCTCACGTGCTCGATTGGACAAAGGGACTTGCCAATAACCCTTCAGAAGGTCCAATTTGCTTACAAATTTGCTGGTCCCACTTGATCAATGCAGTCATCCATTCTAGGTAGTGGATACAAATCAGGTTTCGTAACCTTGTTTACTTTACGGAAATCCGTACAGAAACGAACTGACCCATCTGGTTTAGGTACCAAAAGACATGGGGAAGCCCAACTGGACGAGCTTGCCTCTGCAATTCCATTTTCAAGCATATATTTTAGTTGTTGTTCCATTTTTTTATGCTTTTCCGCATTTATCCGATAAAATCTTTGTTTTATCGGCTTTGTATCGCCCACATCAATATCATGTTCTACCAGATGTGTACAGGAGGGAGTATCCGAAAACAAACAAGGAAAACTTCTAATCAATTCTGATAACTGTTGTGCACATGATGGTGCTAAATGGTCAAGCAATTTGTCCAGATGAGACAGGGCTTCAGTGTTGTTAAACCGACTGACAGATTGCTGTTCAATCTCCTCCATGACACTTTCCACACCGGAAGATTTAATTTCTGGCTTGATAGCCCTTACTACCTGCGCCAGACATACCGGGTGTGGACCCGCATCAGAGTTGTTTTCCCTTTTTAACTCAGACATGCAAGAAAAATATGGTTTTAATAAATTCACGTGGCAGAGTTGTGTGTTCTTCCTTCTGTCTGGTGTAGAGATTAGATAGTCTTGTTCCCCCACTGCTTTGACCACCTCGTATGGTCCTGAAAATTTGGCCTGAAACGGGGAAGACAGTAGCGGGAACAGTGCCAGGACTTGATCACCTGCTTTAAATACACGTTGCTCTGTTTTACGATCATACCATGACTTCATTCTCTTCTGTGAAAGTTGTAACTTTTCTCTTGCTATCAAACCTGCTGTATACAGGCGATGTCGGAACCCATTCACATAATCCAGTAAATTTGATGGTGGTTTTTCTTGCGTCCAACTATCTGCTAGTGCCGCCAAAGGCCCTCGCACCCGATGAGCAAACACGAGATCATTTGGGGAAAAACCCAGACTTTCCTGTGTGACCTCCCTTGCTGCTAACATCAACCATGGCAACCCTTCTTCCCAATCTCTATTGAGCTCCATGCAGTATCCACGCAAAAGAGATTTTAACGTTTGATGAAAACGTTCTAGCGCCCCCTGGCTTTCCGGATGATATGCTGCAGAACGAATGTGAGTAACTTTAAGTTGTTTCAAGACTTGTGCAAAAATTTTTGATGAAAAATTTGATCCTTGATCTGATTGAACCACTTTTGGAATACCAAAAATGGAAATAAACTGTGTCAGTGCACGCAGTACTAGCCTAGACGTTATGGACCGTAGTGGGTAAGCTGCTGGGTAACGTGTCGTTTGACACATTACCGTTAACAAATAGCTTGCTCCAGACTTTGACTTTGGCAACGGGCCTACACAGTCAATTATGAGATGGTCAAATGGCTGGTCCACCACTGGAATAGGAAACAGCGGAGCCGGTCTCAGTACCTGATTAGGTTTCCCTGTGAGTTGGCAGGTATGACAAGTCTTTATGAAACCTGACACATCTCTCTTTAAACCAGGCCAAAAAAAATGTCTCAGGACTCTATCATATGTTTTCCTCACACCTGCGTGACCAGCCTCGTTGTGAGCAACTTTTAACACAGCATTACGAAATTTTAGTGGTAGCACAATTTGTATTACAGGCCTCCCCAAAAGTTTTCCTTTATGGTCAACCCATTTTCTTATCAACAAGGAGTCCTGTAAAAAATAGCCACTCACACTATCCTCAAACTCCGACGACGGTCTTACCCCACTATACAAGGCCAAGAGAGACGAGTCTGCCCTCTGCTCCAAACACAGCTCCTTTAGAGATGCACAAGGAAAAAAATCAGACAGAGGAAACAAAAAATGTTTTATAGGACTCTTGCATGTTAAACTTTCATCATTTTTAACAGCTGACATTGCCCGCGTGACTGCGCATGCGGTGAAAACCTCCGGAAACTCCCTCTCCCATGCATCCTGGGAAAAGTCATCTAGAACCCGTTCGTCTACTGACGACCCCATTTCTGACCACACTCGATTACCTGCAAGGTTGTTACCGAGGATCAAATGTACTCCTTCAATTGGCAATGCAGGACGCACCGCAAGTGTCGTTTCCCCCTGAAACAGCTCACACTCTAGGAACACATTATGCAGTGGTACTTGCAACACATTTAACCCCATTCCCCGAACAGGCACTGAGTCACCAAACTCTGACTTTTCCGAGAAGGGAAGGATGTCAGCTACAATAAATGAATCAAACGCTCCTGTGTCTCTTAATATTTTAACCGGTATTTTTAAATCACTGCCAACCAAAGATACCAAACCGTTTCTTACAAATGGTTGATAAGATTGTGCTATGGTGCATCCTGATTTTTCAGCTGAAATATTTGCCTTTTTATCAGATACCGAGACTGCCAGTCCTGTACCTTTAACCCCCGCATCTACAGTAACACTACTTTTAGCTTTAAGCATGTAGCATTCAGATTTCCAATGGCCATGTCTTTTGCAGTACTGACAGACTTTTTCAATGTTTTCAACTCTGTATCCTCTACCATCAGGTTTTATTCCACTGAACCGATTTATAGCCACAGGTGGGTACAATTCAGCATTTGCCGTTTGATAACCAATGTTCCTCCTGATTGGATTATCACACTGTTTGTGAACCAAAATGTAATCATCGGCAAGCATTGCTGCGGTGGTCGCTGTTAATGCTTTTTGCTCACCCACATATAATGCCACATTTCTAGGAACAGAGTTTCTAAATTGCTCCAATATTATCAACTCACAAAGTCCCTTAAAATCTTGTACACTAGCAGCTGAGCACCACCGAGAAAAATGCATTTCCAAATCTCGCGCAAATTCCAGGTAACTCTGTTTTTCGTCTTTTTTCCAAGATCTAAAGTTTTGCCTATAATATTCTGGCACGCGTTCATATGCCTTTAATATTGCTGCCTTAACTTTTTTATAATCACGACTGTCTTCCAATGTAAGAGAAGAATATATTTCTTGTGCTTTGCCTGTAAACACAGTTTGAAGCATAAGAGTACGCGCCGAATTAGGCCACTTACAATTAACGGCAAGTCGTTCAAAGAGTGTAAAAAACGAATCTGGATCCTTCTCACAAAACTTTGGCAATAATCTCAGATTACCGATGACATCAAACTCAGTGTTACTTACATCCCGTCTCATTTTTTCTATCGCCAAATCTCTCTCCACTTCCGCTCTAACCTTAAACTTCTCATGTTCCATTTGCATCAACATTAATTCCTTTTGTTGTTCAAACGTGAAATTTGAGAATTTTTGTGAGCCGGGCAGAGACAAAGGCGGTCCTTCTACCAAAATCTCTTTTTCAATCAAATTGTTTTTTAAAATAGCTTTTTGACGTTCTTTTAGCATATTGCTGCTAACATCCAATCCATAATGCTCAGCTATTTTTACAAGTTGATCCTTTGTACACAGATCTAACAACTCATCCGATGGAGATGAGATGAAATCCTCGACCACTGACATTTTTTACTTACAGTGTATTATAACTATCAACAGAAAATCCCGCGCGCGTGCGTGACGTAACAAAAAGGTGCCACCCACTAATCTACCTCATAGAACCCACACTATCTATCTCACTCATCCCTAGTCTTCATGCGGCTACTTGCGGTGGTTCCATTATGCACGAAGCCCGCTGGGAAGGAAAAGCAACCAATAAATGGCGACTTACCAAACACCAGGGTAGTGCCCCCGAGACAACTGCTCTTTCCACTTTCACCGCAACACTACTCCAACCCCCGACGCTACTCAAAGGAGTAACGCCCTTAACCTACCAGAGCAGCACCATATAAATAAATTCCACTTACGTTTCTTTTTTGTTTTATCTTGAACACTATGCGGTCGATTTTCAATCGCTGGTTTTCCTCGATCGATCTTTTCATTCGCTCATGCATCGATTACTTTTTGATACACCTGGCGATGACGTACTTCCGAGAAATCTCCGTATTTTTGTCAAAGTTGCGGACGAGCCCCCATTTGTCACAACCTGGCTCACCAGCTGTGACAAAAAGAAGGAGTAGACAGCGATTTGTACTCCGAACGTGGTATTTATTATGGCAAGCAACTAAATGGGTTCGAGGTTTTAGGGAGAAGGACGCCAGCCAGACGCGCAGGCAATCCGCCGATTCCCGGACGCGCCGCTTCCGGTAAGCCTCGTCCACTTTTATTGGTCCTTGGTGAACCACGCCGGCTGTTCTGCATGCCTCTGATGGACCGTATGTCCCGCCCCTGTGTCAGAACAACAACAACAACACAGGCATGCCGGACGTCACACATGCAAAAATAACTTTTAACGCAGTTTATTGTAGTACATGAGTAGTATATATATATCCACCATATGACAAAATTTGATTGATTGCTTTTTAATGACTTCCAGATGTCCATGTGTGTGTGTGGGAGGGGTGATGGGGGTATGCTTTTGGGTGTCTGTGTCTGGTACGCCCAATACACGAAGTTGAGGAGGGGGTGGTGATGAGGGTGATGTGAGATGATGAAGAGGTCATGGTGATTTATTGATGAACTTTGGATCAGTGTGTGTGTGTGTGTGTGTGTGTGTGTGTGTGTTTGAGTTTGAGAAAATAGGAAAATAAGACTTTATGAAAAATTGTTTGTGTGTGTGTGTGTGTGTGTGTGTTGTGGTCTGGTTGAGCCTGTGAAATCTGAAAAAGCTTATCGTGTGTGCTAATGTGTATTTTGTGTGTGTGTGTGTGTGTGTGTGTGTGTGGTTGTACAAATGTTCAGAGGATGTTACCTTCACGAGTTCCAGAATAGGGGGGTGAAATTGCTGAAAAAGTAGCCGTGTGTGCGTTTGCTGCAGAGATGTGTCCGGTTCGAGATGGTAAAATGGAATGAGGGTTCTGATGAAAAGTTGTGGGCGGGTGCGTGCGTGGGTTAGCGCCGCCCCAGATCACATGGGTTGTGATCACGAAAGATAGTACCTCCCAGTAGGGGACGGGGGTGAAACCTATAGGTTAAATGAAATTACCGGCATGTTTTTGAAAAGGACCAAGCCTTCAAAAAGTTCTCTCAATGTACAAACGCTGCTTTTCGATAAACCTCTGCGACCTTGTCTCAGCACAGGGTTTCGAGATATCTGCGGCTATATGTCTATAGTTTTGGTGATCAAAATGATTTAGTCGAGAGAGAATAAAGTTAAACTTAAGATACTTTGATCTTAACCTGAAATCACATCTGTATCAAGTTTGAGGAATGCAGTAACCTTATGGTTATAGCAGATAATTTCTCTTTTAACTCATCATGTAAAACAAAAAAAACACTCATATCTTCCCTTTTTGTCACCCTATAGTCTTCACCACTACTGAGTTTACAAATAAAAAAAACAACCCTGTTTATAGAACTAAATTTGATACGCTAAACAATCAGTTGTATCACACCCACATTCCAGTTTTTCTCGAGTAAAGTTGTAGCAATTTTAGAGAGTGATAAAACATTCAGGTGAGTTTATACTAATACAGTATGTTTCTAAATTTATGGTTTGTCTGAGGCATCTTTCAAATGACAACTTCACCATGGTTGGTTGTCTATGACAACTCCATCTTCTCAACTCATGTTTCATTCCTTTTGAATTGTAACCAACATTCGCTCTCACACTATCAAACTCACTCAATTCATTGGATAGTTTTTTTTGTAATTTCTCAACGTTTCTCAACCAATACTTACGTTCCCCATCTGTCTCTGTCCTCTGTGTGAGTAGATCTCTTGGATCTCTTACTTTCTTTTGGTTTTTTCTTCTAAAAAATGTTCTAAAATTGAAGATGAACATCATTCCTTTGTGCGCTTTGAGACAGTTAAAACTGTGAAAAGCGCCCTACAAATGCTCATATTATTATTATTATTATGTATTATCAAACAAACAAACAATAGCAAAACTTTGAATCTAGTGGCAACTAGGAATACATCATGATAAATCAGGATTACATTCATTTTTTTAGGACCCGATTCTTATGTGAATATCCTATGCAGCTCGTCTCTAATTTTGTGTTGATTTAGCTTTCAGTGTAGTTTATATTTTAAATGCAACCTGTAAACTGAATTGAAGACCTGTATTTTTGTGAGTTAATAGTCTTAATAGTCTTTCATTCTCTGTTGTTTGCCTGAGAATATGCACAAAGTGATCTACATTGGATCACATACAAGTTTCTTTTTTAACATGTCTCTACTCTGTCTTAACTATTTGAACAATGTATATAATATTGAAAAACATCTTCCTGCAGTTTAAACATCTTTACAACAGTGAACAAAAACCATATCAAACAAATAAAAGTTGAACATTTTAATTTTCTACTTTTCAAACGTATCAAAAACGTATTTACCAGAAAGTACCATTCATTAGGGAATTCCTAATTTTTACATGACCTAAACCAGACACGTGGCTTTAGACCCCGCACCAATAAGTCACATTGACTGTATTCCTTTTAATACAAATACGATTTGTACGAATTAAGCCTTTTTTTGAAAATGATTACAAATAGATCTTATTAGATTATAAATATAAATTCTATAAAAAATGCTTTTATAAATATATCTTCAATCTTAATAAATACATATTTGAACATATATTATATATATATATATATATATATATATATATATATATAGTGTTTGAAGTGTTTCAAAGTCCTTATATCATATTTATTTTATCTTTATTTAGCCACTCTCTCTCGCTCATTTCTGCAGCCCCTTCAGGAAAAGTTTCAGTCCTTCTTGAGGATTCATCAACTATCATCAACATTTACGTACAGCATTTTTGATCTGATGTGTAACAATGTCGACAATATCCACAAACTAGATATTATAGATATAACTACAACAAACCGTTTAGCTTTCTGGACTAAGAACTTTGTATTTATTTGGGGCCAGACACAAATTAATTGCGTCTTTTAACATTCGTAAATTCAATATGCATCAATGTTTTGTAACATTTTTAGACAATCGGCTTTAGACATTTTTTTTATTTATTATTTTTTTTTTAGCCAGTGTGGCAATCACACTGAGATTGTAAACACTTTAGTATGTTGAAACAGTCAATTTTGGCCACATGATTATCTTATCACGACCAGAGCAGATTTACCAGTTAATAAGCCGGGGGTTGCCAAGAGAGCACAGCCCCACAGGAAATGCTTCAGTTCATCTTGAGGGTCTATCAACTATATGCGAGTATATGAGAACTATAGGAGAATATGTATTCTCATTCAGCTGTGTAATGATATCGACAACATTCACAACCAGATATAATACATCTTATACGTATTGCATTGTATTGTATTGTAAATTTAGTTTTTAAACCATTTTTACAGTTTTTTTTTTTTGCCCCAAATAGTTTGATAAGAAAACTAAAAAATCTTAACCAAAGATAGACTCGATTTGATTTTTGTTTTGACCATTTAATCCAGTTTCACAGGCATGTTACTTTTTACGATGACCTTTTTGTTTCTGTCAGACTTTTTTATGCTAAGGCGAATAAATTACAATTACTGCATTGTAAAACGACTGCGGTAATGCATGTATTGAATAAAAACAAGGTTCCCTGAGAACACATGTACTTCAAATCAAATCGATGTAGCACGAATTAAGCTTGTTTATTTATTTAAATCAAACTATTGAAAATTATCATCTCTTCTTCACGCGTTCAAAATTCTGGTTCTTTATTCAAGAAAACGTTTACTTTAGCATGTTGAATCAGCCAATTTCGACTACATCCTTTTATCACAATCAGAGTATTTTTTTGATAAGCCGTGGGGGGTTACCAAAGGGGCACAACCCCCAACACCACCACATTCCTCTCATCGTCCCTCAAACGCGACACCGGAATGTAAAGCACTTTAACAACGAGGGTTTTTTCTAAACATAGACACCACATTGTCTCTGATAAACACTTATTTAAGCACATCTTCAACCTTAATAAACACATTTAAAATTTCAAAACCTAAAAAGCATCAGACGAAAAAAAGAAGAAAATCATGTTTCATCGAGGTCCTTCAAAGCCTGTGAATTTAAACAAAAGTTATTAAACAAAAAATGTTTGTTTTCTGAAACAAAGTCATTATATTTTATTGTATCATTATTTCGCCACCGTCTCTCCTCTCCACAGTCCCACAAGAAATTCTTCAGTTCTTCTTGATGATCTATCAACTATCCTCAACATATATTCTTTTTTCAGTTGTGTAACGATAACAACATCCACAAGCAGATATTAGTATTACGTTATAGTAAGATATTAGTAGTATGATTCTGATCTTCTGGACTAAGAAAAATGTCAAATTTCGGTTGACATACAAACACTAGTGCGTCTTTTAAACATTTAACATACAAATATTCCAATGTCATTGTGCATCATGGTTTTCCTAACATTTTAGAAAACCAGACACAATATCTCACCCAAATGTTATGAATCATCTCAATTTATACTGAGGCTCAAACCACTATTCTTCAAGTTTACACATCCAACTGTTTTGTCCCCTGATCACCACTCAATCACTCACTCACACCCACCAATTAATGCTAATTCTGCTTTATTTTTATCGGAGTCAAATGTATGACATTTAGATATTGTTGGCGATTTTTGATACACAGCATACTTGTTTTTAAACAGACTGAATATATTTGTCACGAGCGGGTCCGCTCGTCACTGTTGTGTTACCGTTCCGTGTCGGACTACGTTACCCATGTGCCCTTGTTCCCTGTGTTTCCTGTCGTGTGTGTAGTCACGTGGTTCCCGTCTCACCTGTTGTGTATTATACCTCGTTTGTATTCTGTATTTAAGTCTTCCCTGCCTCTTTGTCTGTGTCGGTCAATGTTGTTCTCTCGCCTACGTGCTCTTGTGTTTGATCCCGGATTTACCCCGTGTTTTATGTAGTTTCCCCGTTTTATGTCAGTAAAGTATTGTTTAATGTCCCCACGATCTCCGGCTTCTATCTCCTCCGAGGATCGTGACAGGATGGTTCAGATGTCAACCCCTACGATTTTGTAATCAATTCACCTTTACATCAAAGATCGGTCAAAAAACAGTATGGGTTTTGTAAAACTCGCGATGCGCTAAACAGAACTCAGGGTCTGATCCGATCGTAAACAACTTAGCAGATCTGTTTTTTCTCTAACCAAGACGGCGTTTCATCTCCGAAAAAGTTGGCCTTTATCTGTGTTGACCATCTTTACCACCAAATCTCAATAGATTTTTAAACAAAAGACACCGTTTTTGCCTTTTTCAAAATCCGTTTTTAAGTATGCTTTTATTATTATTTCCCCAACGAATAAGACCTATTTTAATATCAATAAAAACCGGATATTACAAACCACAACATTTGTATTCTATTTTTTTTTGTACCGCAAGTACAAGTTTCACCAACACGTCTCTTTTAGGATATGAGAAAATGAAAACAAAAGTGGCTTTTCTGTTTTTTTCATTTTGCTTTGTTTTATTACTTCACAAAAGATTGACATTTGGAATTTTCATTAAAAAAAAAATTGTATGGGTTTTGTTTCACGCGTCCTTGAAAAAATGTTGTTCTGTGCTACTCGTAAAATATTGAGAACATTTAGGTAAAAACTAATTAAAATGTAAATTCTGCTTCTTTTTAAAGTAAACTAGGGCTATTTTGGTATATATATTAGGCTACTTATGTGAATAAGTTGTTCTTCCACCACAGGTGTCCTCACACGCAGTATTGGTCGCAGTTATGCACATTAAAAATATATATATATTTTTTAAATGTTGTTCTCCGTGTCAGCTCGGCAAGCTCCAAAGGTCACTGGGTGTGAATGAACAGTCTCCATCACTCATAAAGATTTAACTGGCCTCTGCTTAACACAAGCGAGCAAATTGTGTTTTATTTGTCTGAATTAAAAAAAGCACACAATCCGTTATTAAAAGTTAAAACAATCACGTGGAAGGCTAAATATTTAATTGACAAGTGAGAGTGCGAGAATGTTGATGATAGTTGATGAATCCTCAAGAAGGACTGAAACTTTTCCTGAAGGGGCTGACTATTATGACTATTTTCCTGAAGTGGCTAAATAAAGATAAAATAAATATGATATATATATATATATATATATATAGTATATGTCAAATATGTATTTATTAAGATTGAAGATATATTTATAAAAGCATTTTTTATAGAATTTATATTTATAATCTAATAAGATCTATTTGTAATCATTTTCAAAAAAAGGCTTAATTCGTACAAATCGTATTTGTATTAAAAGGAATACAGTCAATGTGACTTATTGGTGCGGGGTCTAAAAGCCACGTGTCTGGTTTAGGTCATGTAAAAATTAGGAATTCCCTACGTGAATGATACTTTCTGGTAAATACGTTTTTAATAAGTTTGAAAAGTAGAAAATTAAAATGTTCAACTTTTATTTGTTTGATATGGTTTTTGTTCACTGTTGTAAAGATGTTTAAACTGCCGGAAGATGTTTTTCAATATTATATACATTGTTCAAATAGTTCAGACAGAGTAGAGACATGTTAAAAAAGAAACTTGTATGTGATCCAATGTAGATCACTTTGTGCATATTCTCAGGCAAACAACAGAGAATGAAAGACTATTAAGACTATTAACTCACAAAAATACACGTCTTCAATTCAGTTTACAGGTTGCATTTAAAATATAAACTACACTACACTGAAAGCTAAATCAACACAAAATTAGAGAAGAGCTGCATAGGATATTCACATAAGAATCGGGTCCTAAAAAAATGAATGTAATCCTGATTTATCATGATTACCGGACACATCTCTGCAGCAAACGCACACACGGCTACTTTTTCAGCAATTTCACCCCCCTATTCTGGAACTCGTGAAGGTAACATCCTCTGAACATTTGTACAACACACACACACACACACAAAATACACATTAGCACACACAATAAGCTTTTTCATATTTCACAGGCTCAACCAGACCACAACACAAACCACACAACACACACACACAAAATACACATTAGCACACACGATAAGCTTTTTCAGATTTCACAGGCTCAACCAGACCACAAAACACACACACACACAAACATTTTTTCATAAAGTCTTATTTTCCTATTTTCTCAAACTCAACCAGAGCACACACACACACACACACACACACACACACACACACTGATCCAAAGTTCATCAATAAATCACCATGACCTCTTCATCATCTCACATCACCCTCATCACCACCCCCTCCTCAACTTCGTGTATTGGGCGTACCAGACACAGACACGCAAAAGCATACCCCCATCACCCCCTCCCACACACACACATGGACATCTGGAAGTCATTAAAAAGCAATCAATCAAATTTTGTCATATGGTGGGTATATAATTACTACTTACCAGATGAAAAAAAAAAAAAANAAAAAAAAAAAAAAGAAATGGGGGAAAAAAAAAACAAGTTTCAAACGAAAACGTGAGGATTGCAAGCAAACAATACAAAGCAATAAACCAACGTAAATGTGAAGCATTTGAAATTTACGTTTGATTTTTTATTCGGCACTAATTTGATTCCACACGGCTCGCGGTTCAAAAATGAACGTGGCTCCTCATAAAGGCTCCGTGCAGTGGATCGAGTGTAATATCACCTAAAGAAGTGTGTTTTCTGACCTGTGTTTCTGTGGTGTTTAAGTTATTCATGTACCTATAGTACCGTTTATTGCCTATAGGTGGAGTTCTAAAGCGTAATAGAGTTCTATAGCGAGTGTGTGTGTGTACGAAACTCAAAAGTTGAGTTGAGAATAAAGTGAATGAAAGTGTTTGTGAGCTACAAAACGTCTGTCGTCTTTCACCTGGGAAGATATTATTTTGATCTGGACACAACAGTGCCCATAACGAAATTGAGATAATAAATTGAAACGTTCTATAGTATTCAATAATTTGTTGTATAAAAAGTTTATACAGGACCACTGTCCACTAATATTGCTCACTAATAGATAGATATTGGTTGTTGTTATTATTATTACATCTTTGAAGCTGGATTTCGCTGATATTTAGAACACTATTTCACGTTAATATTTAATCCATTTATTTATTTGTTTATTAGAAACGAGTCTAGGACTATGATTTTGCCACAGATTTGAATATTGCTATTGCAGAAGTCAGTTTTGCACCATTGAAGCATATTCATATCTGAATTCATCTGCAGGTCGCGCTGGTTCCTCTCTTTTTTTTTTTTTTTTTTTTTTTTTTTTTTTTTTTTTGGATATCACAACTAATTTGACTCCACACGGCTTGCAGTTCTAAACGAACGTGGCTCCTCATAAAGGATGTGGATCGAGTGTAACATCCCCTAAACAAGTGTGTTTTCTCACCGCAGCCTGTGTTTCATATTCACTGAACCGAAAGTGAAAGTAAAAGGCGGCGCTTCTCTTCACACCGGAGATCATCGGGTGAAGCGCGTGTCCTCAAGTTAGCCGTTAAATATTGACTTTTATTCTATTTTATTTTTGTTATTTACGTTATTACTCGTTTTTACACGAGCCTCGTCAGTGCCGTTGGTTCAAAAGTGCCGGTTCACAACATGGCAGAAGCGCGAACGATCCGTGCCTTCTTGCGGAGAAACGGAGAGAGCACCGCGGTGAAGATCGCCGGGGGAACCGGCCTGGAGAAACCAGTGGTGAACAAACATCTGTACAGCCTGCACGAGTCCGGCCAGCTGCTGAAGACGGACGCTACTCCACCCGTGTGGAGCCTGAAGGAGCTGAAGAACCGCGACCGTGACCTTGACCTTGACCCTGACCTTCCGGAGATGATGGAGAAGCTCGAGGTTTCCTCCTCCTCGGAGGAGGATCAGATCCGCCAGCAGCTGAGGTCTGGACCAGTGAAGGCGCATCAGATCGCCAGTGGAACAAAGAAGCCCAAACAGAGCGTCAACAAAGCCCTGTACGAGATGATGAGGAAGGGCGAGGTGGAGAAGTGTGAGGAGAGCAACGCCTGGACTCTCAGGACTCATCAGCCCCGACGACGAAGGTTTGAGTTAATTTGAAGGATTATTGTGTCGTACTCCGTCTTGGGAATGTCGTTTCAACAAAAAAGTACTTGGTTACAGTCACTAGTTACTTTTTAAATATAGTAACTGAGTTTGTAAATGCGTGGTTTTAAAAGTAACTCATGACCAGGGAAAGTAACTGTAGCGTTACTTAACTTGTTTTTTTTCAAGTTCAAGTTTTTACTGACTCTTTTATCTCCTTTTTGAACACAGATAAAAAAAAATGGGCATTTTTCTTTTTAAAGACTTTTCTTTTTTATTATTATTATTTTTTGTCTCAAAAATAAGAAAAGCACTATAGAAATAAACTTGAGTTGATTTGAGTTAAGTTCAAATTAAGTTCGAATTAAGTTATTTATGTAGTGCTTTTTCTTTTAGTTCCTGTCAGGGTTGAATCACAGGCAGGACCCAATTGCAGCCAAAAAACAGAATTTATTCCGAAAACAGGGGCAAAAAAAGCAGAGAAACTTCAACGTAAATCCTTCCCAAACGGTGGCGAACTGTCAAAACAAAACAAAACACAAACACAACACCACACCACATGTCGAGCAGTTCCAGACTAACGCACGCATATGGAAATAGTTAAAAATAGTCTTTAAAGAATAGAAAAAATGTCCATTGTTCATCTGTGTTCAAAAATTAGAAAAAGAGTCAGATAGAAAAGAAAAATGTCCATTGTTCATTTTCTAACTTGTCAAATAACTTGGCATGCTCTCAATGTTAAATATGTTAAATGAATGAAATGGGCACTAAATATACTGTAATAAATTATTATTTTTAACAAAGCTATGTATACATGAATCTACACTATTTTAAAATTTCTGTGGGACAATAGACAAATATTATCAAACCTGTGTCACAAGTGTTAGTGTTGTATACTGTAAGTAGTATATGACAAATATTATCATTTGCATAGTGAATAATAAAACACCATAGAAGGTTCATTAAAAGGTATGTACTTTTAATATGTATTGCACAGACCACAACTGGCCAACAAATAAGTCTGAATATAAATGATGCTTCTTAAGGGATGTAACAAAAATAAATGAATAAACTGTCACAAAGCTGGTCGACGCACTAACCTACTGTATTTACTTACTATAGTAAACAGTTTAACAACTAAAAGTGTTCTGCTCTCAATATAATACTGAACAATGTACACAAATCAAGCTATAATAACACAAATGTAAACTCTTTCTGTGCACATTAAAAAAAGATAAAACTATATATAAATAAAAAGTAAATTTTACTTTTTACAAATTACGTTACATTACTCGTTACTGAAAAAAGTAATGCCGTTTCTTTATAACGCTGGTAATAACCAGCTATAATGTCTATAAATTCTCTCTCCATAGAGCGAATGATGGGGACGGGAGTCAGTCTTCTCACTTTGGGTAAGTAAATTCAGTTGAGGAATTGATTCTAATATTACTGTACAGTCAGCCTCTACTTTCAAATAATTCACTAGTGTATATATTAGTGCTGTCAAAGTTAACGCGTTAACGCAAATGATAAATTTTAAGCGCTTAATCGCTTCAATTACTTTTAACACCATTAATCACATTTTTTTTTTACTTTTGGTTCGGCAACGTGCATCGAATAGAACCAAGAGAGCCGTGCTGCTCTGTCTCCAGGTGCGGCTCATTAGGATCAGCTGCTCACGGTCATTGGGTTCAGGTTTTGTCACTTAGGCGCAAAGTGTTTAAGTGACACTGACCTACTTTTTCCCTCTCAGCAGCAACACAGACACGACAAGAGTCGCAAGTTAGGTTTGTTAAAAAAAAAAAAAATTTTATACATTTTTTAGTTATTTATTTTTTTGTGGCTGAAAAATCCGGGGATAGCTTATATACGCATCAATACGATATAGTTAATATTTTCACGAATTAAGTGTGAATATAGAAATAAAAGAGTCCACATGCAATACAATTAGGCACAAAAGTGACTTTGACGATCATTTTCATCTCCAGATATAAAGAACATTTTGAGGAGATCAGAGAACTTGGCGAAGGAGCGTTTGGCTGCGTCAAGCTCGTGAGACATAAGATTGACGGAACGCTGTACGCTCTGAAGAGGGTGGAGCTCACGAGGTACGTGTGCGCTAAACGATTTTAAAATTTAGATATGAATCGAAAATTATTCTAAATTTATAGGTAAATATATATCGTTTCGTACCACAGTAAAGCTGATTCTGAGGTAAAAGCTTTGGCGAGACTGAATCACCCCAACGTCGTCCGTTACGTCACGTGCTGGACATCGAGAGTCGGTGACGGCGAGTCGTCTCAGAGTGACCGGTACAGTAGAGACACGCCCCTCTGATGATGTCACGCCTCGTCATCTCATCACTCTCCTCCACCAGGACCAGCAGCTTCAGCTCTGAACCTTGGGATGAGTCCAGTGGTAAAGACAGTGGAAAGAGCGAGTACGTTTCAACTTTTCTAAATTTACTCGTCACATACATATTACACGTGGTATGTAGTGAAATGTGCTTTTGATCGTTCCAGCGTGTAAACAGAGGGAAGGGGGAAATACGAAAAAATGTAACTAAAATGAAGAAATACGATAAAATACAGTAGATATAAAGATCAAATATGAATAAAAATACAAAATGATCAAGATAAAAATACCATAAAATAACGTAAAAAAGGTAAAAATTCAAAAAGTGAGTAAAAAATGTTTATATTTTGTTTATATATATATGCTCTATTGAAATGTTTCTTTCTTTCAGCGCAGCATCGTCCTCCAGTCAGGAAAGTCCAGATGCTGTCGATGGGTGAGAAATACTTTTACTGACTGAGATTTAACTACACTTTACAGTAGTGTTCCTGAGGTACAAATTATTTTATCGCATTTTTTATACCGTAAAGACACATTTAAAATTGTAACAAATTCTGCCATTAAAAATGAACGGTGTATTTTGGCAGTCGCCATAGCAACACGGTTGAAAATACAGCATGGCTGTCATTGGCTTTTATGCTCAGGGTGGCCTGATTGAATTTTTCAGCAAATGTGGTACACCTGTGACAAACGATTTTTTGGCTCTCCATTCAAAAATGTTTGGCAATAAGAATGAATGGTGTTTTTTGGCCATTGCCACGCCCACAGGGTTAAAGTTACAGCAGGATAACTATTGGCTTTTATGCTCAGGACGGCCTTCACTAATTATACAGCAAATTTGGTACACCTAACTAATTTTGATCCCTTTCGTTATACAGGGGGCGCTATAGGTGCGATTTAAAATTTGTCTTCACTTTTGGATTTACAACGGGGTCTATGTTTTTTCAAGAGAATGAGAGCAATTTTAAGTTTTGGAAAAACGTGAATGTTTTTCTAAATTCACTCTTTTCTAAAAGTCACTCACGTCACTAGATGTGTCTGTGAAAATTTCAGCTAATTCGGTGAAACGTCCTTTAACTAGTTCGTTCAAATGTGTGTCGTGTAAAAACGCAGTTTTCTAAAGAGGGACTTTAAGCCAAGATAGTGGACTTCATGTTACGCTATCTTCCGCTATCTAGTCGACCCGATAGGCTTTTTCGCTTGCCCCGACATGGTTAATGTGTGTACCGGTTTTTGTGAGTCTGAGACGAAAAAAGTGTCTTTTAGGCTCCCATAGGCCCAATGTATTTTAATTTTCAAGGGGGCGCTGTTTAGTAATTGTTTTGTGGTCAGTCAAAAAACCTTCTTTTTTTTAAGTTACTCACTTTTCTGAATTGTGGGTCAAATAAAATAATGTTATTTGACGTGTCCAGGGGGGCAATTTTGGCATTTTTTTGGCTATAAACGAATAATAGTCACTCACCTTTGGTAAGGCCAGTGCCTAATGATGGTCCATATAACCCTGAATATGATGAAAAAAAAATTTATTTATGCAAATATTAGCACTCCTCTGATTTTATATAAAAATAACATTTTTTTATTATTGTCATTTCTGACGTCCCGGCATATGTAGTGTTTTTTTTTTTATTTCTGTTATTGAGTCAATAAAAGCTTATATGGACATACCTCAATATCCAATATTACAAGCGTTAGTCATTTAATTGCGATTAATCGAGCTTAATTTGGTCAGGGAAGTGCGATTAATTAGTTAAAAAAAAAATTTATCCTAATTTCAATATATTTTGTTTCCACATAAGGACGATTTTTTTTAATTAAGTTTATGGCTTACGCAGCAGGTCAGAAGCCGAATTCAATGCCGCTGCATGTGATTTGCAAAGAACAGTTTTTTTTTCTCTTGAATGTTTCTATTTCTAACGTTGATGTGTTTTTTTCAAAGTTTAGAGTTATTTATTCGGTGATAGTATTCCTGTTTCTTTCCATTCGTGTTTATGTTCATGTAATGTTGTGTTATGTTTATCTTTATAAATCATGTAAACTGTTGTTTGCACTGATTGTCGGTTTCTGGCAGGTGGCATCTGTTCATTCAGATGGAGTTCTGTGGAGGCGGAACCCTCAGTGACTGGATAACGGAAAGAAATGACAAGAAAAAACCCAGAATCCAGTCGGAAACACTCCGAATCTTTTCAGACATTGTCGGAGGAATGCAGTTCGTCCACTCCCAGAATTTCATCCACCGAGACCTGAAGGTAAAAGCGCTAGCGTGTGTGAGACGTGTGGTAGACGTGTGCTGTGACGCAGCCGGACAACGTGCTGTTCGATGACATCAGAACCGTGAAGATCGGAGACTTCGGCCTGGTGGCTCCACTGTGCGACAACAACGGCCTTCCAGTCCACCGATCCAAGAGGCGCGGAACCCCCACGTACACGAGCCCGGAACAGGTCACGCTTCGAAATAGAATAGAAAATAGAAATAGAAATATTAGAAATAGAAATATTCGAAAAAACCCATTAAAAAATGTGCTTTGCTAATCACATGTAGCGGCATTGAATTCTGACTCGCTGCTGCGTAAGCCATAAACGTATTAAATCAATCGTCCATATGTTGAAACAAAGTATATTGAAATTAGGGCTGTCAAACGATTGATTTTTTTTTAACTAATTAACTTTTTTTTTTCCGATTCAACATGATAGTTCTAATAAAAATATGAAGAAATTGAAATAAAAATGTGTATTTTCTTAGGCGTATCTCCTGGGATAACAATGTGCGTTACAGGAACGGGTTAAAATTCCACACATTTGAGAAAACCACCAGATGACCCTTCACCAGAAATTTGTGTAGAAACTTTTCTTCGGTAAAATTTTTTACTAATGGTTAATTGTTAATTGCTGCCACCTGGTGATCCAATGATGTATTACAAGTGTATCTTTGAATTCATCAAGCTTTACAGAACCTTAAAAATGTATTTAAGGTTCTGTGAACTGACGATAAACAAAAAGCAATAAAGAGATATTTATTTATATTATGCCTTTTTTTTGTTACGCGTTTTTAAATTTTCGTTATTATGGTCAAGAAAAAACGTGAGGAGCGAGTGCTTCCAAACGAACTCTAGTATTGCGCTGTGCAACATCTCCCTAAGATTTCTCAACCGTAACTTACGACTCCTAAAGTGAACTCGGATGCGTTTTTGCCACATGCAGCATTAAAGTTTTTTTTTTTTTTTCGTGAAATTGCGAACTTTTTTGCAGCTGCATTCGCTCTTGAAATATAAATGTGTGTGTCTGTGTATATATATATATAATTGTTTGTCTCAACTGATAAATACAAACTACATATGGTAGGATATGATGACTCCAGCACAGTCTTCTCTCATGCTGTCCATTGGCTTTATTTACCTACAGGAGTTCCACTCACAATTCTGACCAATCGAAGCGCAGTTTAGGTAAAACTACAATGACACATCTGGCCAATGAGTGACGTGGTGGTCGTCACATGACACAAAAAGTGTGTGTGAACAGAGAGCAGAACAATAGAACAATGTGTCATTTATTGCTCTTGGTCCGGACCAAACGAACCGAACTCTAGGTGTGAGTGCAGCCTTATATTTTATTGTGTTTATTCTGACTTTGATGTTGTGTTACAGGCGAACATGAGGAAGTATGATGAAAAAACTGACGTTTTCCCCTTGGGACTCATTTGGTTCGAGATGCTCTGGCAGATCTCCAGCAGGATGGAGAGAGCTAAGGTTAAAATGCTTGATTTTTCGCCTCCTTCTGGCGCATCGTGAACCTGTTTTTTAAGTTTCGGAACTTTTTTTGCCTGAAACTGGGTTTTTGAACATCAAGAAAGTAATTACTCAAGTAAATTGGCATCAAAGAGAAATATGGGTGGGACAACGCACACTTTACCAAATTTTTGATTGCTTTTTCATCCATTAAACATTAATGTAATATAGATAATGAAAACTAATTATTTTAATACCAATGAGTTAAGTATGAATTACAATTATACAGTCATACAAAATGAAACGATCCACTTTGAAAATGTGACTATCGTATTTACGCGAATATAAGCACTCGTTTTTTTTTCCAATTTTAGCGTAAAAAGATTGTAAAAAGTAGATCAGCGCTAACGGCTAACAGCTAGCAGTCCATAAGCAAAAGCTTCGGAGCAGAAAGAAAACCGTTCAAAACGAAGAACACCAGAGTCAAACACTATCAAATCACTCTGTTTGCTGCACAGTGAAAAACAATACTGTTCTAATATTTATTTAATTTTATTTTATTTCATTTTGGGAGGTGTGGTTTCCGATCGCTCGAACAGATTTTATATTATATACAACATATTGAAGGGTTACAAATCACAAGTTAGGTTTGTTATATAAAGAAAAAATTGTATTTTGAGAGAAAAAAATTAAGAGAAAAATTGACGAATTGTAACCAGAAATAAAAAAACAAATATATTTTTTACACTTTATACTTAAAAAAATCAGGGAGGTGCTTATATTTGCGTAAATGCCATATTTATGCGGTATTAGCACTCAATTTTTTCTAATTTTAGCAACAAATATTTAGCTGCACATTTTTCGCGGCCCAATTTTAGCGACTGTTCTTATATTTACGCCTAAAAAAACCCCATTTCAGTCAGCTTTACTCTATGTTTTAGCGCACAGGCTCGTGTGAACCAGTGAGCAGCAAAGCATGATGGGAGGTGTAGTTACGGTCACTAGAATGGATTATTGTTGTATTCATTTTAAGTAAAACGACATTGAAGTGATACGAGTCACAAGTTAGGTTTGCTAAATAAAGAAAAAAGTAGTATTTCACAGAGAAAATGTACGTCATTTAGCCAGAAATAGTAAAAATAAAACTTCCGTTTTGTGCTTCAGAAATCAGGCAGGTGCTTATATTCACATAAATACGATATTTTGCGTTCTGTGTGGTGTTTGGCAGCTGTGGGAGAACCTGAGGAAAGCAGAGTTTCCTGCCGGATTCGAAGAGGAACACGCAGCGGAGGTCAGGAAGGCTTTATTCCACACTGATGATGTCAGAGCGTCAGATGAGCGGAGTGTCTGATGTTTCCTCAGGCGTCCCTGGTGAAGAAGATGCTGTCTCACAACCCAGAGGAAAGACCTGCTGCTGGAGAAATACGACACACACTTCAGCTCTTTACTGCCCGTCTGGATCCGCTGAGCAGCAGAACCGTTTGATGACATCATCGGGCGTGGTCGGATGCGGTCGATTCAGGGTTCATGAGAACTCTGCTGTTTTACATCTCACTATTTAAAGGGTGTCGTGTGTTGGAACCTTCCAGAATTTCAGAGCTGGCGACTATAGCGGAAAAAAATGCATTTCTCACTGAAATATGAAAAAAAAAAAATATCTCTATTTATTGTTTACCTTTGGGGCTGCTGCAAAATGTAAATTTCTCATTGTTGGGACGAATAAAGGTTTTCTTGTTCTTCTTCTAAACTTGAAAATGCCAAACTGTGCCTTTCGCAATAGGAAAATGACAAATCTTGTTCGTTTGTATTTAATGTTGTTGGGTTTTTTTTTTCCTCTATGTCTTTGTATTTTTCATCTTAGTTATCTTTGTTTTTATTGTATTTCTCTTTCTTGACCACATTGTTTAAACGGCCATTTTCACTCAGCAATGCCAGTAAACTGCCGGGGAGAATTACCTCACTTTACGACTTTCCCGGTAAAGACTGTTCACAATAGCACGACCATTCCGGCATTTAACCGGTAAAACACCATTCACACAGTGTTTTTTCAAATACCGGTATTTTTGATGGAAACATTTTAAACAGCTGCACCTGTGAACACGCGAAAAGATTGTTCTGATTGGCTCAGATTGGTCGTTTACGTCAGCGCGTACTGAACTTCTGCATGATTATCTTCATGCCATTATGCAATCTTTGTTTTGTGTTTGCACCAGACAGTTTGCCGGCAATTAACCAGGAACGTTACAGCAACCCGGCAATTTACCGGAAATTTACCAGCAAGGTCTGTATGTGTGAGAAAAAAAGTTATGTGACGGATGTAAATGCGGTTAATCTGTTATGAAGGGTTGGTGTATTTTTTTTTTATGTAACACATTTTAAAAAGCAGAACCATAAACACAGAATGTACGTAAAATAATTGCACTAGTATATTTTTTTAAAAATTTTTTACTGTCAGTCTATGGAATCAGATGACAAAAAATTAAAAAAAAAAAGAAAAAAGAAAAAAAGAAACTTACATTTCTAAAAAACAAACATCTGACTTTCATTGAATTTTTACAAGTTTGGCGGGCCGGATTAAAACATTTAAAGGGCCGCATGTGGCCCACGGGCCGTAGTTTGCCCACCGCTGGTATAATGCAACAAATACAATTTTAATTTGGAAAATTCAACGGTTACTAAACGGTTCGCCCTCAAACATTTGCAACGTGTGTATTTTAATAATTCCAAAACTTTTGTGGTGAAATGAAAATGACGGACAGTACCGTGATTGTGTGTAGTGCACATAAAAATGAATCTGTGTTACGTTTTATATTTTTTTTCCCTGTTGTTTTATATATATATATATATATATATAATATATATATGTATATACGTGTGTACCATGTTTTATTTTATTCAAACCATAAGATCCGAATTGTATTAAAATGTTTAAATTGTTAAATCGAACCTGTTAAATCTGTCAAACCTGTTAAATCAAACATTTGCAACGTGTGTATTTTCATGATCCCAAAACTTTTGTGGTGAAATGGGGTGAAAATGTAATTCAAACCAAAGATACGAATTGTATTAAAAATTTTTAATTGTTAAATCAAACCTGTTAAACCTGTGAAACCTGTTAAATCAAACATTTGCAAGTATTTTCATGATTCCAAAACTGTTGTGGTGAAATGAAAATGACTGACAGTTGCGTGATTATGTGTGTAGTGCAGTTTTACACAATTCGGCATGTTATGTTCAATCAAATAAAATCATATTTTTTTTTTAAATTGTGTGTGTTTTGTCTTGAATCTGTGTTACGTTTTATATTGTTATTCCCTGTTGTTTTTTTTTTATTTGTGTATATGTGTGTACCATGTTTTATTTCATTCAAACCAAAAATACGAATAGTATAAAAAATTCTAAATTAGTTAAAACATTTTAATATTAATATTTTAATATTTTAATATTAATTAAAATATGCTAAATCTTGATTGTCCAGCAGATGTCGCTGCTGCGTAAAGTTTACAAACAGGTTCCATTGACGTGGTTCGTTAGAATCGCACAAGACTTTCCCGATCAATTTTTTAGTGATTAGGTGACGTAAGATTCGTTGACGTAAGTGCTGTCTTTAGAAATTTATTTATTAGTTATTACCGCGTTATTACTGCGTTTCTGAGCAGATTGAAAGGGAAGCGAGGCCATTACTGCAATTACACCATCAAACGACACCCGACGGACGCAAACAAACACTCTTCTGTGCGCAAAACTCTTTCATTTGAATTCAACAGGGTCATGGCCGCTTGTTCTGACCAAACCTCGAGTATTAATGAGGCGACACAAGACGTCATCTCACAGTCCAAACACACAAACAACTCTATTTACAGCCTGTCTTCTGCAAAGTTTGAATATTTGTGTACATCACAGTGCTACAGTTCACGTTTATTACTAACGCATACAGCAGGGGGCGGGGCGAGTGAAGTGGGCGGGGCGACTAGGACATCAAACATGTGATGACGATAATATGTAAATAATGTTTTCAGGAAAGTATGAACACCGAAACATTCGAATAAACTGCTTTAAATATTAAGTCTTTATGCTAAAAACTTTCATATTGTAATAATTATGTCTTTAATTGAAATACTTTCTAATGAAATACTTCACTAATGATTGTGTTTTATTGGGTGGCTAAAGGTTTTGCTTTTTATTTTTTTGTGAACATTTAGAAAGTTGCAATTTAATCTTAACACGGTTATAATAATGCATAATATTACATTGAGTTGTGATCCACTTACAATGTATTTACAGAATTTTTCTGTGAAAATCAGGCCACATGAGATGAAGTTTGATTTTAGCCAATCATTTCACTGCGATTTCAGTTGTTGACATGATTTTACGCTATTGATAATAAAAACATATTTCTCTGTAACAATTAACATGTAGAAAACGGTAAATAAAAAATGAATCCAGCTAGATTTTCACACACACAATCCAGCGATTTTTATGATGTCGTTGAGTGTTACCCAATCAAAAGTAGAAATGGAGAATCTTCATAAAATGCGTGAGGGAGGAGATTGGGTAAAAACGATAAAACAATTGATTCGAATCGGGACGAGCAATTGCAATCTGAAATTCTTCATTTTTGTTTGTTAAATAACTGTTAAAACAAGCCGCTATAGTCGTCGGTTTGGCGAGGAATGCGCGCGCACTCACGTGATTTACGTTCACATCTGCTGGTGATAAGTGAAAACTTTGTGTTAAAGCCGGTGTTCTAAAAATCTGTCCTACGCGGGAGAATTTCCTACATCGCCCTTTGCGCACGAGTGAAATCTAAAAATAAAAAAAAATCAAATGTATATATATATATCTAAGAATGTAGTAATTACACAATCATAGTAAAATAAAATGAAGAATATAAAGAATAAAGTTTAGTGAAGGATAAACATTTTCAACGAATGTTCACAAAATCATTTGCGTGACTGTAAAGATAATTCCTGCTCAGGAATCTTGGAAAAAAATTCTAGAAAAAACGAATCTAGAAAATCACGTGTATAAAAGCTGATGGACGCAAGTAGTTTAAAGTGCTCGATTACTGTGAAGATATATAGGAAACCTTGCGCTTCTATCCTGTAATTGTTTTAAAATCAGAGGTGTAAGGTACTTGAGTAAATGTACTTTGTTACTTTACTTGAGTATATTTTCGGCTACTTCGTACTTGTAGTGAGTATCAAAAATATAAGCAACTTTTACTCTCTACTCCACTGCATTTCTGGTTGAGTAACTGTACTTTTCACTCCACTACACTGTAAAAAGTGTCTCGTTGGATCAAAGTAAAAAAATTGAGTCGACAGATAACACCTAATCCGTTTACTTTGGTTCAACCTAAAATTTTACTTTGAAAGGAATTAACTATCCACTACTTAGCCAGCGCGAAAAACATTTTTGAATCCATTTAAGTTTTTAAGTTTAATGAAATCTCAAATGTCATGTTTTCTTAATTGTTTTCACATTTTTCTTAATTTCTCATCGGAAGGGTTAAAAAAGAGACCACCATCATAATATATGCGTCAATTTGAAGCTTCTTTGATTGGGCCTTGTGTACTAACGGGTTGAATTTAAATAATAATAAGGTATATAAGAGTATCTAACACTATATTATAAAATTTGAACTGAACCCATATGTCTTGACCACTGAGGTGTAATAACAACTTAATCAAATAAGTTGCCTTACAAAAGACTTCAATGAACATAATATCTGCTCAGTTGGTCCATTTAACAAACAGACAGCAATAGCACCACCTATTGAGGAAAGTTTAAACAGGTAAAAATGCAGCTGAGTTTCTGCTCACATAACGTGACACATTCATGGTTGTTTACATAATTACCTTATTAAGACATCTATTGTTTTCTTTTAAGGCAAATCGCTTCAATTGCTCCTTCTTACAACTGAACAAGATCATGTTAATGTGTTTATAATTTATGTTAAAGTTCAAAAGAGTTTTAAAAAATGCGTAAACCAAATGCAAGCTTCTCATCGGCCAATCCAAGAAACAAGGTCTTCTCTTCTCATCATCATCTGGCTCCAAAGCACATTTTTACTTTTTTTCAAAGAAATTAATTTACTTTACACTAAAAGACTTACTTTTAATTTGGATGAAGCACAAAGTTTACGTTAAACTGATGGAAGACAGAAAATTAAACGCTTTGAGTTAGATCAGGTAGAAAAAAGAATTTAAAGTAACGACACGCTTTTGGTACTTTTTACAGTGTAATTTGAGATAGATCAAGTATCAAAACTTCTTTAAAGTAACGACACCCCATTGGAACTTTTTACAGCGCACATACATTGAATCGCCTAATTACCTCCACAGCACGTGTATGGACTATTAAACGCGCATGCGCACAGCAGGAAATCCTCCCGTGTAGGACAGAATTCTACACCAGCGGGGAGGGGCGGGGCTAGCGGGCGCGCGCGGGGGTCTCTGTGCGCGTGCGCGTGTGTGTACCTCAGGCGGCTTCGGGCTCGGTTCGGGACTGGAAATGGGTCTGGAGCGGCTGATCTGGTCCGTCTGGATCTCCTGGTTCGGACTGGCGGTGTGTGTGCGCGGGATAAGCCGGGCAGAGTTGTTCCCCTTCGGGGCGGGCGCGGGGGACGCGGCTCTCGGCGAGGGCAGCGACCAGACGCGCGAGGTTCCGCTGGAAAAGAGCGTCTTGTTTTATAACGGACACTTCGACAAGATTTACGTGAGTGACGAGCTTATTGTGATTATCGAACGATTAACAACTTGTATTTAATTGTTTACAGATTTTGTGTGGATTTTTTTTTAGTAAGTGCAAACTGTAAAAAGTAAAACTCCCTGTAAAAAAAACTCTATAATTTTTTTTTTCTTAAACAACCTGTAAAACGGTCTGTAAAAAGTAAAACTCACTGTAAAAAAGAACTCTATAATTTCTTTTAATACGTTTTTTTGATAAGTCTCTAATTTTTTTTTATAAGAAAGCTTTTGACATAGACTTATTAATCAGCAGCAGAATCAAACAGAATGAAAGCCGTTTAAACATAAAAGCAAAATGTGCACAAAAAACATTTTACAGCATCACACTTTGTCCTTCACAGCATTTTACAAGTCTTCCAACAGCAACTTCCTGTAAAATGTCCATGTAAATTCACAGTTTTATCAAATTGTATTTTATTATTTACAGATTGTGTGTGAATATCTTTTGTGTGAATTTTTCTTTTTTTAGTAAGTGCACTGTTTTTTTTTTTTTAAACAACCTGTAAAATAGTCTGAAAAGAGTAAAACTCCCTGTAAAAAAACGCTATAATTTCTTTTAATAATTTTTTTTTACAAGTCTCTATACATTTTTTCATAACAAGAAAGCTTTAGACATCAGCAGCAGCAGAATCAAACGGAAAGAAAGCAGTTTAAACAGAAATACAAAAATTAAAACGACAACATTAAAAAACTAAATTTGCATAAAAAAAAACCCCAAAGAGGACTAGTGAAAAAAAATGGTAACAGCATGCTAGAAGTTTATGACTTGTTACCGTTTTTTTTTTACAGCATCATACTGTTTTGTTCTTCACAGCATTTTACATTTATTTTACATCCATTTTCCTGCGCTGTAAAAATCAAACAAACAGCAACTTCCTGTAAAATGTCCATGTAAATTCACATTTTAACCGTTTTAACAGTGTTTGTCTGTTTATCAGTAGAAGGCTTGTGAGTTTTGGTTTGTCTGGCCCATTTGTCCCTTTTATCACTAGTGCACAAATACAACTTTAAAAAACGAGGTAAATAAACATTATTCACACACAAACCAACTGTGTGACCCCGATAACACAATCCACAAGTTGCCCAATAATCACAGACGAGTCCGTGTGATGTGGAGATTACACTCAAATTCTTTAAAAAAAAAAAAAAGGCAATTTAAATTATAATGTACTAATGGGTTAAATGCAGAGAAAGTATTATTAATGTATAATGTAACAGAATTTTGACACAAGACTTAAAAAGCGTTCTAAAATACACAGTGCTTATAATTCCTTTCACGTAAAGGAATGTGTAAAGTTGGATAATGGAGTAAACGTTGTGTAATTCTCCGCCGGCGTTGCAGTGATGTCACGCTCAGGATCGTTGGTTCATTTCCAGGGTTTGCGCGGTAGAACTAACGGTTAACGGCTGTTTTTTTTCCTTTCGGGACGCGAACAACAATCCTAATTACCGCTCCTTCCTTCCTTTCCCACAATTCTCTGCATTGCTCTGCGTTTCCTCGTGCTGGACTGTTTGCACAGGCTTTCCTGTGTGTCACGGCGCAGAGTTCACATCTGGAAATGCCTTCAGCTCGAGACACACATCTGTGATTCCACACTCAGTGATAACCAATCTCCCAGGACGTTATTACTTTTCAATTCACTGAAAACCGTAAACCGTGCGCCACAAGATAACTACGGTATTTATTGCAAATATAAGCACCGCCCTGAATTTTTAGGCACATGATAAAAATGTAAAAATAAAATGTTTTTTTTACATTTCTGGTCTAATTAAGTTAATTTACTCCAAAAATACAGTGTTTTATTTATTTTGACAAACCTAACGTAAAAACCAGCAACACAACAAAAGTACCGTATTTACGCGAATGTAAGCACTGCCCTGATTTTTCAGGCACTTGGTAAAAAAAAAAAGTTTAAATTACTAAATTAATTAAAGTTTTAATTATGTCAATTTTCTCTTAAAATACAGTGTTTTATTTACTTTATCAAACCTAACGTGTGACTCGTGTCATTTTGATATGGTTTAACTTAATAGTTTAAAATAAGTCGATTCTAGTGATCCGAACTCCAAGTCCCAGAATTCTCAGCCGATCCCAAGAGCCTTTGCGTGCCTGTGTTCGTTGTTTTCCAATGTTTTCCGATGCTTTTGGGCTTTATTTTCAGCCGTTGATGCTCCGTCTGTTCCAATATAGTTTTTGTTCAAACACATTATTTAGCCCCTATCTCTTTCAGAAGTGGTTTTTTACAGAATCGCTTGGCTGACGAACGAATGATCCGAAAACATCCGTTTGAACACATTGCGAATGATTCTTCTCGATACAGACTAGCGTGGGTGCTTATATTTACGCTTATATTTCAAAACCGGCGATTATAAGCACCCTGCAAGTTTTAAGCATCGAAAATTTTGAAAAAAAAAAGGGTGCTTATATTTGCATAAATGCGATTAAGTAATAATGATGAATCTACTAGCGTGGTTGCTTATATTTACGCTTATATTTAAAATCGGCGATTCTAGGCGCAAATTTTTGAGCTTCGAAAATTTGAAAAAAAAAGGGTGCTTAAATTTGCATAAATACGATTAAGTAATAATGATCAATCTACTAGCGTGGGTGCTTATATTTACGCTTATATTTCAAAACCGGCGATTATAAGCACCCTGCAAGTTTTTGGGTTGAAAATTCCGAAAAAAAGGGGTGTAAACATAATAAACGAACGTAATAATGATGAATCTATTGACTTGGCGTTAAAGGACGCTGACTCGGAGTGGTTCTGACGGTTCTGCTTGATTCAGGTCAACACCAATGGCTTTGTGGCTCTGGACCGGCCCAGCGCAGAGTCCCAGTATTTGGGGCGTATGCCGGCGGACTTCGGGATGATCGCGGTCCTGATGGGAGACCTGGACACCAGTGACGGCGTGGGGAAGGTCTTCTTCCGTCAGGACTCCAGTCCAGCGCTGCTCCAGCTCGCCGCCGATCACATCAACCGAGCCTTCCCGGACGAGCAGGACGTCCTGCCGCTCCACGGCCTGGTGGTCACCTGGGTGGGCGTGGCCTCTCACAGAGGCGAGAGCAGAGGGGACGACCTGCTCCACGACGCTAAAGTATCGTCTCGCCGTTTCGCTAATGAATATACGTTTTGTGTGAGGGACCTTGGGCGATGCTGACTGGATCGAAATTATTCAAATAATTAATAATAAAATAATTATTAAAGTAGCGATGCTTTAGAATTGAAAAGGTAGATCAGAAAGTTGAATTGTTGACAAAACAAAACAATTGAACTGCGGGTAGTTTTTTTTTTTTTCAGTTATTTGCCGGTAGGACTTTCTCGTGAAAGTCTATATTTTTTTGTAGTTATTTAGCCAACTAGATGAATTTCAAATTAAGCTTTATTAACAAAAATGAAACTGTTATATTCACTGTAACGGGAAGCGAAGTAGGACTGATTAATTACTGACAGGTGAATCTCATTATTGTGGAGGGTGAACAGCTGTCGGTCATTAATCAGTTTAAAAATATGAATGTAGTTAAATAATATCTTTTAATATAATATCTATTAAAATGTTTGAAATATTCATAACGAATTTATAGATATTCAAATTCAGGGCAAATAAAAATCTGGTTCAGAATCAGCAAGAATTGTTTTGAATCTATTCAGAATGTGCATTTAAAATGAATGTCGATGTAGAGATCTACAATAACAGAAACACAAAATGAAATGAATGAAGCAGAGCAATTTAAAGAGCTAATTTAAAGAAATATAAAAAAAACAACATTTTGTCTGTCTGGCTCTTGAATGATGTGAAAATAATTTGACTCATTTCATACGTTGACTGATTTTATTTCGGGTATTCAATGAGGCGTTTGACTGTCGGAATGAAGCTAAAAAGTGCGATAAAGGCCTAGACATTCTGTAGAATGCCTGAATTGAAGGCAGGCAAAGTATGAAATGTGTCAGATTTCGCCACTGAAAGGCCGTTCAGAGAAGAAAACAAACTAGATGACGCAAATTGTTGCTTTTTATTATATTTATTTAAATTAGCTCTTATGCGAAGATGGTCTTTCACACGAGTCCACTGCCATGGTGTTAATGGAATTTGACTCCTAAAACTACTGTCCGCTTCCTTTTCAAAAGTTCTGAATATGGTCCGAATATTTAATAATAGTAATAATAATAATATAATAAAGTAATCCATTTTTTTGTTCCTCTCATATTTCCAATAATTTGGTTAAACGATTCTCTTTAATTTCTGTATTCATTAAAATAAACCACAACTTGACTCACTTGAACCAGACTAGATCATCACTGAGAAGCGTGAATATTGACAATCCCACTGTCCCAGGGTTCAAAATATCATGCGAATCTTGAAAATCGCCTTTTAACGTAAATATAAGCAACGCTATTACTTTTAAATTGTGAAGCTCAAAAAGAAAAGCGTTGCGTTCACTCGAGAAAATGAACAGTGTGATATTCTATGACGAATTTATTGTCTGAACATTTCACATGCGAATATTAAGTCGGCGTGACTCTACCAAAAAAACATTTATATGTGTGTGGTAGTAGAAGTTTGCCGTTTATATATGTATTATTAAAGTCGTATATCAAGGAATTTGTGAAAAGTAGGTTGAAACAAATCTACAAAACAAAGTTAATCATTTTTTGTCAGCACGCCTAATCTTAGTTTTAAGATTATTTTAGCACGACATTTTAGTTTATTTTGCGCGCTTAAAGCTAAAAAAGCAAAAAATGTGTCCGATGGTAGAAGTGATTGCGAAATGTCGTTTCAGAGAAACACCTTCCAGCTGGTGATCGCCTCGACTGAGAGCGCCTCCTACGCCATCCTGCTGTACCCCAGCGAGGACGGAGAGAGCCACGCCCACAATCCCACAATGCACGCGGGCTTCAGCAAAGGCCTGGAGAGCTACCTGCTCTTCTCCAAGAGACAGGGACCGTACTATCGCATCACTGACGACACCCAGGATTCAGTCCAGCGCTTACACCAGTACGTCTGCACCACAATCCACAACCACAAGATGCTTTTTCATTTAGATTAGATTAGATTAGATTAGATTAGATTACATTAGATTAGATTAGATTAGATTAGATTAGATTAGATTAGATTAGATTAGATTAGATTCGATCAGATTAGATCAGATCAGATCAGATCCGATCAGATTCGATCAGATTCGATCAGATTCGATCAGATTCGATCAGATTAGATCAGATTAGTTTTTGATTAGATTCGATTAGAATCGATTAGATTCGATCAGATTCGATCAGATTCGATCAGATTCTATCAGATTAGATTCGATTCGATTAGATTTGATTAGTTTCGATTAGATTCGATTAGATTCGATTAGATTCGATTCGATTCTATTAGGTTTTATAGTCATTACACGTGTACTGGTACAAGGCAATGAAATGCAGTTTATGTCTAACCAGAAGTGCTATAGCAGTAAATATAAAAGCTAAAATATACAGAATGTACATGTGCAGAGATGTGAATCAAATGCTATGAACACAAATTGTATTTACAGACACTATGAGCCGTCTTTGCGGGAATAGATATAAATCGTATTTACAGATGCATACATAGCTATTTTACGCTGTATATAAATCATTTTATAAATTAATTTAATAAATATAAAATAAATACAATTAAATAAAAAAATGTGGTTATAAAATAAAAAATTGTTTACAGTGGCAGGCAAAAACAAAATTCTATATTTTTGTTTTCAATTTAATTTAATTTTATTATCTAATCTTATTTTATTTTATAATTGAATCTAATTTAGTTTAACAATAATTTAATAGACTATATACACTGCATAAGAGTTTACATGAGTATGTAGAGGCTAGTGCAGTGGATTGTGCGGATTTATGCAGATTAACAGTGCAGTGGTTGTGAGGACAGCTTCGTAATTTATTACGTTTAATACGTTTAGTAATATTTCACTATGTTTAGTTTTTTACTTGATTATAGATTAAATTCTCGATTCTCGTCATGTCGTTTAACAACGTGGGGCAAGACGGAAGATAAATCCGCTGTAGACATTCTAACAGTCGCTTGTTTTTTTAACTCTCGGGTTCTTGACCTTTTTGACCTCAGGACCCACATTTTTAAGATCAACGTGGCCCGTTCAAACAAACACATTTGTTCCTGCCAATCCAAATCATGATTTAGGTTGTGCTTAAAAACTACCATATAGAAAGTACACGTTACACTTACAACGTTTAACAAGCTTTTGTTATTTCAATACTATTATAAACCGTAATATTAGCATCTGAAAAGATTTTTGTTTGTACATATGTAATCCAGTACGTACAACACTGAATAAGTGCTCTTATTACTATTAACTCGATGATATTACTCGATTAGGACTAATTACTATCTGAAAAAATATATACTTAAAAAGAAAAAACACCAGAAATGTATGTAAATAAAATTCTGCAGTGATAAAATAAATACATTTAAAAAAAAATCAAGTTACATAATTGAAATTTGTCTACAGTGGCAGGCAAAACCAAAATTCAATATTTTCGTTTTTAAATTAATTAAATCTAATTTCATTTAATTTAATTTAATTTATTTGTATTTAATTCCATTTAATTAAATTGAATTGAATAATTTAATTTTATATTATTTTATTTTTCATTTAATCTAATCTAATGCAACCTAATCTAATCTAATCTAATTACATTTTTTACATTTTTTTGCACAATTATTCTAAAAAATATTACATAACATTCTTGTTCTGCACGTAAATAACAAAACAAACACATGGATCACTGCCTACGTTTTAGCCGTCGTGAGAGACATAAATCAAATCATCGTTATATTCTCCGCCTTCGAGTATTTTGCGGTCGTCATCTTCTGATTTGCGGTCTTTCCCCAGACACACTAACTCGGGCCAGCGCGGCGTGTGGGTGTTCGAGATTGGCGCCTCCCCTCACTTCACCAGCATCATCCCGGGGGAGGTGCCCCACCTGCCTCTAGACTCCTCCCACCACCCGCATCAGCACCAGCATCCCACCCACCCCGATCAGGATGGGGTGTACCACCGCCCCGAACACCCGCCTCCCCTCCCCCTCCACCCGGTGCAGTTCACGCCCGAGGACGCCGAGGTGGTGGAGATCGAGAACAATGACCACATCCAGGTGGACGGTGGGCAGGAGCTTTCACTACAGCCACCATAGAGCTGCACGATTAGTCGTTAAAAAATCGCGATCTCGAATCTGCCTCTACACGATCTGAATAAAGTTGCGATCACACCGCTAATACCGTGCGCTAATTACCTGCACTAGTATGTGTGAGATGAGCAGCAGTCGAGTTTAAAAAAATAAAATAAATGAAAAAACGGGGAGATTGAATGGTTAAATACAACGGTCGAGTATCAACTCTGACCTTTTACTACCTGAAAAAGGCTTTTATTCTGAAGTGTGTGTGTGTTTACATACAGCAAACATCTACAGTTGAGGACAAAATTATTAGCCCCCCTAGAATAATCATCATTTGGAAAGTATTTTAAAAGAGAGATAATAATTGTAATCAATTCTAATAATCCTCAACTGAACATAATACTGTACTTGTTCATGTAAATGTTTATTCTTCATGTGTTTAATGGTGATTTTTTTTTCTTTTCAACGTTACTTTTACATTACATTATATATTTTTTTATTTAATCGTTAAAATATCGTGATCTCGATTCTGCCTCTTCACGATCTGAATATAGTTGCGATCACGCGCACTAATTACCTGCACTAGTATATGTGAGATGAGCAGCAGTCAAGTTTAAAAAAATTAAATAAATGAAAAAACGGGGAGATTGAATGATTAAATACAACGGTAGAGTATCAACTCCGACATTTTACTACCTGAAAAAGGATTTTATTTACAGTTGAGGACAATATTATTAGATAATCATCGTTTGGAAAGTATTTTAAAAGAGAGATGATAATTTTAATCAATTCTAATAATCCTCAACTGGACATAATGCTGCACTTCTTCATGTAAATGTTTATTTGTATTACGTTTAATGGTGATTTTTTTTTCTTTTCAACATTACATTATTTTTTTCATTCCATTTATTTATAATTAAAGCGATTCGTAATATGTGTTATTATGTCGCTGTTTGACAACCAGATTTTCAGGGTTGAATATTTAAAATAATAAAATACCCACAAAGAATCGTGATCTTTATTCTAAACGGAAAAAAAATCGTCATTCTCGTTTTATCCAGAATCGTGCAGCTCTAAGCCACGGGTGTGTCGGCACATTTCTAACCCGACGCTCTTTTTTTTGCGTAGTGTTTAGCTACGGCTCGGGTGTGTGTGGCAGACGTAAATGCTCCAAGTTTGCCGAGTGCCAGAACTATCCAGGCGGGCAGTGCTGCCAGTGCAAGCCCGGCTACTACGGAGATGGAGTTCAGTGTGTGTCGGAAGGTATGGACGCGACAATTAAATATAGTTTAATAAAGCTACAATCGAAAATGTACAACGCTAACACTTACCAATAACTAATATCACTAGCGATTCTTCACACGTGGTCCCTCAACCCAGGGTAGTACCGTATTTACGCGAATATAAGCACACACTTTTTCCAATTTTAGCGGCTCAAAAACTTTACGCGCATATTTTCAACTAAGCACTTAAATATAAGTGGCCGTATTGTGTTACGTGTGTTAGGACAAGAAATAGTTCATAATGGAACAGACAGAACATGCGGTGAATTAGCGCCTGTGGCTGGAAACAAAGCCCAAAAGCGAAAAGTCGGAAGCAGGGAACAAACACAATCAAGCGCTGGGTTTGCTGTGCAGGGGGAAATAATCCTTTTCTACATTTGTCTTCAACTCGTATTCTGGGACTTGTAGTTCCAAACACTAGAATCGACTTTTAAAAAAATCTAGTAAAACGATATCAAAATGATACGAGACACAAAGAACATATAGTATTCTTAAGAGAAAATTAACTCAATCGAACCAAAAATGTAAAAAAAAAACTAAAAATGTATTATTTTGAGGGGAGTGCTTATATTCGCAGCGAATACAGTATGTTACGAAAAGTACAGTTTATAGAAATACAGTTTAAAGAGAAATACTCAGTCATGCATAATTCTGTATGTCATTCTTGTCAATGAAACAAACAAACAAACGTCGAAAGTCTTATCTGCCCTGTCTAATCAGCTCATCCGACTGCGGTGACGTCATAGGCCTGGAGAAAAAAAGAGCTCAAAGTCTGATTGGTTGGAGTAAAAAGTCGCAACGGAATGTGTGTAAAATCAGAGTGCACATATTTGTGGGCGGGGCTATGGGATGCCAAAGCAATGCGATACACAACACTCGTCTAGCGGAGCTGACATTGAAAAAGCAGTGAAAGAAATTGGAAGGAAATTGTTCAGCTACTGCATTTATGCAAATATAAGCACCCGTTTTTTTTGTTTTTATTTTCAATTTTAAAGACTCAAAAATTTTGGGGTGGTTTATAATCACCAATTTCAAATGAGCACGTACGTATAAGCGCACATTTTTCCACATGTCAAGTGAGGAGCAGTCACCAAAAAATTGATTAATTTTTTAGAGCTGTCAAAGTTAATGCGTTAACTCATGCAATTAACTAAATATCTTTATTCGCATCAAATTTTATCAATTGCACTTCCAGTTTTTCCAGTATTTCCGTTTTCCCAGTATTTCTGTTTTTCCGTTTTCGGTTTTTAAGTTTCACTTGAAAACCATTCAGTATTATGTGTACAGTATAAAAAAAAACTTATCCTGACATCCTGTAAATTTGCACTAACGGCTAACTGCTGAAAATGTCGAAAGTTCAAAAGCGGCGGAAAACTGTCAAAAACGAAGAACACCGGGGGAAATAATCCTTCGCTGCTATCGTCTTCACACGGCATCGGATAAAGCGTGAACCGGAGTGCAAAGGCTCCCTGCTAGGCTGAGAATTCCGGGAGTTGGGAGTCCGGATCACTAGAATCAACTATTTTTCAATCTGTCATTCGAATAAAACGACATTGGAATGACACGAGTCAGAAGTTATGTTTGTTTAAAAAAAAAAAGTATGTCTGTTAAAAAAAGTAAAAATGATGTATTAGTAAAATAGTAAAGAGAGAATTTACGTAATTCAGGCAGAAATTAAAAAAAAATTCCTTTTGAACCTGACAAATCAGGGGGTTGCTTATATTCGCGCGAACACGGTATTTATTGGCATTTATTTCTCAGAGAATTTTTTTTTGCTCCCGCCATTGAGCAATTTAGAAGTCGCTATGTACAGTACATCCTCATATGTCCGTTTAAAAGGCGTTTGTCCATAGGGATTCCTCAAAGGATGAACGGGAAAGTGAGCGGCAGCGTGACCGTGGGCGACTCAGCGGCGCCGGTGGAGTTTGACCACAACGACCTTCACTCTTACGTGGTGGCCAATGACGGGCGAGCGTACGTGGCCATCAGCGCCATCCCGCCCGGCGTGGGCTTCTCTCTGCAGCCGCTGTCGGCTCTGGGTGGCGTGATTGGCTGGGCCTTCGCCCTCCAGCAGCCTGGCTTTAAGAATGGCTTCAACATCATCGGTGAGATCTCACCACTATACTTTGACGTCAATGATAGTCAGGATCTATGTTCAAGTTTAGTGCTTTTGTACTCAAGCTGTCTCAAAATGTAAAAACAATTGCATATTGTGGGTAGGTTGGTGGGTAGGTATATATGCTGCAAAAAACGGATTCTTGACAAGCCAAAAGATCTTGAAATTACACAATAAATCGTGGGGTTTTTTTTCTGATAAATTAACTACCTCAGAATTAAGAGTAAAAGATTCATTTGCTTGTTTCATGAAAATACGTCTTGTTTCAAGTCGTCTCGCCAAGTAAAATGTTCTCACCCCATTGGCAGGTCATTTTACTTGATTTATGTGTTTTACTCATTTAGTTTTTTATTCTCTTGTTTTCTCATGTGCATCTTTTGCAGTGTACTTTATTAATCCCTGAGAAAAATTCTTTGCGTTTAGTCCATTGTTTAAGATTATTGCTATGACCAGTGAGCAAGCTACAGTTGGGACAGTGGCCAGGTATAAATAACCTCACTGTCGGGATGCGAGGAAAAACTCTGGGCCACAGGTCGTGCCAGTCTCCCCTGGCATTCTAACACTACAACGTCATTGTTGACGATTGTTAGCGATGGTTTTAACACGTAAAAAACAAAGCTTTACCAAGACATATAGTGCCATAATTTAAGATTTTGGCTCTCTTAGGTGCAGGTGTGTTTTGGTTCCAGGCAACTAGACTGTGCAGCCTTTCCTGACAGTTATATTCAGTTGATATTTATGTTATAATTACAGGTGAGTATGAGACTAACTTAGGTGACATTGACTAACTGTTTCTGAGTCTCGGATCGCGCTAGGCAGAGCATTCCAGGGTTTTGGTGCTAATAATGCAAATGGTCGTCCTCCTTTGTAGCTTTTGAATATTTGAGGTATTATAAGCCGGCCTGACTTTTGAGAGCACAGCGATCGCGTTGGCTCGTAGTAAGTGATGAGACAAAAAGAAGCTAAAGCGTGCAGGGCTTTAGAAGTAGTGAGTAGAGTTGATTTGTGTGATCCGTCATGTCCGTCAGGGGGAGAGTTCAAGCGTCGGGCGGACGTGACCTTCCAGCCGGGCGGTGAGAGGTTGACCATCACCCAGGAGTTCCGAGGCATCGACGAGCACGACCACCTGGCAGTCGACACGAAGATCGAGGGCCGGATTCCTGAAGTTCCTCAGGGGGCCAAAGTTCAGATCGAGCCCTACACCGAGATCTACCAGTACAGCAGCAACCGTAAGTGAGCTGAAGGAGTGGTTTGTGCTCCTCGTGGTATCTCACATGGTCTCGTCCGCTCAGTGGTCACCTCCTCCTCCACGCGGGACTACCTCGTCACTCAAGATGGCCACCCCGACCGCTCGGGAAGCTACAAGTTCCGGGAGACCATCACGTACCAGGGCTGCCAGCACGACGAGGCCGTCAGGGTGTCTCCGTCCACACAGATGCTCAGCGTGGAGCAGGTCTTCGTCCTCTACGACGTCAACGCTCAGCTCCTGCGCTACGCCATGACCAACAAGATCGGAGACGTGAATGGTGAGTGTGCTCTGCTGAAGCCTAACCCTGAGGGGATGTAGACGGCATTGATTCTTTGAAAGCCGGTTTGGGATGGAATCAGATTAGTGCCGGAATGGTTGAACGTAAATGGAAAAAAAAACGAACGAAAATCCTCACATTTTTGTTCGAATTTTTTTACATTTTTCGTTTCAAATTTTTTCGTTTGTTTCATTTTTTTGTGTTTGAACTTTTTGCACTAGAGTAAAGGTAACTTTACTCTTATAAATAAAAAATATTTTTTTGTTATATTTTTCGCTTGCAATCCTCATATTTTTGTTCGAAACTGGGTTTTTTTCGCTTCAGAGTTTTTTGTGTTTCAGTTTTTTGCGTTTGGACTTTTGGCACTAGTTACACTAGTTACTTTTACTCCAATTGATTAAAATGAAAACAATTAAATGAAAAGAAAATTATCGTTTTTTGTTTTATTTTTTGCTTGCAATCCTCATATTTTTTTTCTAAACTTTTTATCGTTTCAGATTTTTTCTTTTGTTTCAGATTTTTTCGCTTGTTTTATTTTTTTGCGTTTGGACTTTTGGCCTTAGTTACACATGGAGGCGGTCCTTTACTCTGATTGGCTGTTGAGAATGTGATTGGCAGCTCTTGACGAGGTCGAATCCCAGATTTCTTCTCTTTCCCTCAGGTGGACGTGCAGAAGAAAACCCGTGTTTCACCGGACGCCACGGCTGCGACACCAACGCCGTGTGCCGACCCGGAGACGGGAAGCAGTTTGTGTGCGAATGCGCCTCGGGCTTCAGCGGAGACGGACGAGCTTGTTACGGTACGATTAGTCCTGCAATTAACCCCGCCCCCTCGCCACCACAGCACTTCCTGTGGGACGAGAAGAGGACGTCCATCATGAAAGTGGTTAATCAGATGTCTGGAGACCTGCTCTTATCACGCAAGCCTGTGATGATCTTATCACGGAAGCCTCTTCCTCTTCCTCTTCTCCTCTTCCTCAGATGTGGATGAATGCAGCGAAACGCCCGACATCTGCGGCCCCAGCGCCGTCTGCAACAACCAGCCCGGAACCTTCCGCTGCCAGTGTCAGGACGGCTTCCAGTTTGCCAGCGATGGACAGACTTGTGTTGGTTAGTGGCTTCAAAACCGTAGGCAAAATGTAATGACCAAAAAACCTTGACGGAAGGGTTGGATAATGGAATGGCCTTCTAATGGGGGGAAATATCAAGCAATTAATGAAAAACATGACTAAAAAGCAAACTGATAAAGATCATGTAAATGATTCAATGTTTTTGTCAGGACTGCAAGGACAAAAGTTGCAAAAAAAAAAAAAAAAAAA
>CM051500.1:27636184-27647835 GCA_028031935.1 Paedocypris micromegethes
AAAAAAAAAAAAAAAGCAAAATGAGAGGAGTGAACCCAAAATGCAGTGAAAAAATCCAAAATCATATCTGAAGGAAAAGAAAAACACTTTATTTTTATTTTTTTTTATTTTTGAATTAAAAAATCTAAAACTCAAAAACCGAAAGAATCTTCTGCTGAAACTTTCAGAAAGAACAAAAAACTGACAATGGTCAGAATCCAAAAGATTAGCAACAAAAGACAACAAAAGACAACAACCACAATCCAAATTCCTACCAGTTGTGTACATGGAGGAAAACCACATTGACACACAGTACAAAGAACACAGGCAACAACATAACCAGAACATAGAGAACAAGACACAGCTGAAAACAATCACACGATAAACACAAATGGGGAAATGGCGACATCTAAAGGCCGGACAGGTTCATGACCCTGACAGTTTTCACCCTGAACGTGAAATGGCAGAAATGTGGCAGAAAAACCGAAAGTCTTCTTCTCTGTCTTCTAATTTGTTGTACCCCGACTTACGAATGTTCTCGATAACTCTTTACGAATCTATACAAAATAAGCTTTTTCTTACCGCTAGCGTGCAGGGAGACGTGAGTCCTGACATTCGTTTAATCTTATTTACACGTCAAATAAACAATAAACAACAAAAGCACTAGTTAGTTACAGACATCTTGCTTCTGGAATATAAAATAAGCTTGTCTTCTCCCAGAATGGCAATGTTTTTATTTTTCTCTCTCTCGTAGGGCCACCATTTTGAAATAGCGTCGTGCAAATCCCTGAGATTTTCGCAGTCTGGCGAGAACGGTGACGTCGTTTGGTATTTCCTCACAGAAATCTCGGGGATTTGCGTGATGTTTTCAAGATGTTGAAACGACGAAATTTTCGCCGAACGTAACTACTTAATTTCGTAGATTGAGAAATTAGGTCTCAATCTACGAAATTGAGACTTTGTAGATTGAGTCATTATCGTTATATCATTATATGCTGTACTTTCATAAACAAACTAATCAACTGTAACACGTCACATTTATTACAAATACTTTATCATTGATAAACAATTTTTGTCTGAATTTATGAAGGCGTGGCAAGGATTGGATGGATCACATGTAAAATGCGGCTTAGCTAGCAAAATTTTCTGCAGACGAAACGGCTTAATTTTGTAGATTGTCCGTATATTATTATATGCTGTACTTTTATAAACAAACTAAACAACTGCTATGTAACACGTCACATTTATTACCAATACTTTATCATTTATAAACTTTTTGTCGAAATTTACGAAATCGTGGCACGAATTAGATAGATTACGTTTGGAAATTTTTGCCGAAGAAGGAAACGGCTTAATTTCTTAATAGCTATCTTAATTTCGTACGTTTGCGTTGACAGAGGAGCAGCGGCCCGTGGACCCGTGTCGCAGCGGCACTCACGACTGCGACGCCCCCAGCCGCGCCCGCTGCAGCTACACCGGAGGCTCCTCCTACATCTGCTCATGTCTGCCGGGGTTCATGGGAGATGGGCGGAGCTGTCAGGGTGAGTGTCACACCATAGCCAGGAGCGGCTGATCCGAGACCTGCCCGCACAGAGAGTGTGTGTGTGTGTGTGTGTGTGTGTATCAGACATTGACGAGTGTCAGGTGGGTCAGTGCCACCCAGAGGCCGCCTGCTTCAACACACCCGGGTCCTTCACCTGTCAGTGTAACCCTGGTTTCACCGGTGATGGTTTGCACTGCTCCACAGGTAAAGTACTTTCAAGTTCAGATTTTATTTGCCACACCTACAGTTATTTTCCAACAACATGAAGTGAAATGTATTTTGCAATCGTCCGGCATGTTAACATGGGGGGGGGGGGGTGACGGAACAAAAAAATTAAGATAGGTGATAAAGAATGAAACACAAAAGCAGTAAAATACAAGAATACAGAAGCAATTAAATACAATAAAAAGAGACAGATAAAATATGAATAACATAGAAGTGATAAAAAATACAAAGAAATACAATAAGGGAGACTTAAGTAAATTACTCAAATATTTTAAGACTGCTTTGTACTTGTATTAAATATAAAGACTGTCAGCAACTTTTACTCTCTACTTGACTAAATTAGCGATTGAGTATCTTTACTCCACTACATTTGAATGGACACTACATTGTGATTGTGCGCGACAAGTCGGCATCTGTTTCTACCGCGGTTAATTTTTCGGGCGGACGAGGTGATATGTTACAAGATATGGACAAGTGAAGATACTGTTTGGGTCAAATTGACCCATGTTAAAAGTTTAGAAAATGAAAGGAAAAAGTATTTAAATTCAAATTCAAATTTTATTTGTTACATATAAACTTTACGTGGTACAACATGTAGTGAAATGTGTTTTTTGGTCGTTCCAGCTTTATACCTAGGGATGGGGGAGATACAACACAATGTGCAAGAATGGGAAATACAATAAAAACATGAAGAAGAGAAAACGATAAAACAGGGTTTAAAGATAAAATATGTTATTCAAAATGTGCAAAGGAAATACCAAAGAGGTTAAAAAACAATAGAAATACGCTATAAAATAAAATATGCTAGTCAAAATGTGCAAAGGAAATACCAAAAAGGTTTAAAAAAAAATAACAATAGAAATACAATAAAAACAAGATATGAAGTTAAATATGAAATATGAATAAAAATACAAAATTTCACTTTGAAACTTCTCCTGCTTGTCTTAGTTAGTGTAATCTACATATAATCGAATAAAATGGTTCAGTTGAGTATATTTGTAACGACCGCCACATTTTTCTGTCACAAAGATAATGTTCGGGCCAATTTGGAGTCAAAAAGATCAAATACTATTAGTTTCTTTGCAACAATGAGACATCATATACACTGTCACGCCCACACACACACATACACACACACACTCTCTCTTAGGGAATTTTTTGGTTTCGGACCCTTATATACATAATAAAAGTCCCCCGTGTCAAATTGACCCGCGAACATTAAGTTTAACCGAGTATTTTTCACTGACGTTTGCGTGCAGATGGTGAGACGCGGCGCTGTGAGCGGCACCGTGAGAGCGTCCTGGGCTCAGAGTTTGGCCCGCGTGGTGCCCGACCTCAGCCCGGTCAGTACGTGCCCTCCTGTGACGCCCGGGGCGGGTACGAGCCCATGCAGTGTCACGCCAGCGTCAGGCAGTGCTGGTGCGTGGACCGGGATGGCCTGGAGGTCTCCGGAACCCGGGCGGAGCCGGGCATCTTTCCCGACTGTGAGTAAACACTAGAGCGCCACGGATTCTGAGAAAAAGCCTAGTTGCGATTTTTCAGGAAAATATTGCGATTATTGTGTATTTTATTACGATTTTTCAAAAAAAAATGCGATTATTATCGATTTTGGCATTTTTAAGTGCACACAACTAAAATTGTGAATAAAATATAGTGTTGCTTTTACAACGCAGTTAAATGAACTACATACAAAGTGACTGAGGTGATGAGATTGTTTGATGCTTCGTGATTAATAAATACAGCAGCTGAACCTAAATACCAAAGAATAAGAGTGGAAAATAACCACTTAGTCATTTTTTTTTTTATTTAACAGTCAGAAACACAAAAATAAAAAATGATCTCATATTTGAATTTAAATCAGACAATGTTGTCACTGGCAGAAAAATGAAAAAGTGAACAATCCTTAATAAAACATATTTTAAAATACCTCTCAAAAACAAAATAAATCTAGTGCAATTTACTGGCTATTTAATAAACATAGAACTTGCATTACACACGCTTAACTGGCACCAAAAAAATAATGGCATGTGATAACAAGGCAAAATGGAAAATACACTACTTAAAACATTGTAAAAAACGAACAATCGCCAAACATTAGTATGGTATTATTATTATTACTAATATTAGTGTGATTTTTAGGATGCTGGCTTAAATGAGTTGTGTTTCCTCTAGATCTGGCCACGGCACATCGACACATGTTACACCATCAAATCGATTCGATAAAGGTTAATCGTGCAGGCCTAGTAAACACCCAACCACACTGCAAAAAATCCACGTGAAAAAAACAAGAAAATAAGGAACAAAATGAGTTAAAAAAAATTGAAATCAAGTAAAATGATCTGCCAATGGGGTGAGAAAATGTTACTTGGTGAGACGACTTGAAACCAGACTTAGAAATCTCATTAAGCGGTGGATTTGTTTCTGCATTTCAGTTCTTGTTCTCATTGGCTCTAACATGAGAAAAAGCAGCAAGTTTCTTAAAATGAGAAACATTGTGTTCTTAAAATGAGACTATTTCACTTTCGTTTCACTTTAGTTCCGTGTTAAAACATAATGTCTACTTTAAAAACTGTGTAAAAAACTACTTAAAAAATGTCTCAATTTAGTGTAAAATATCATCAAAATTTGCGATTTGTTCCGTTTCATTTTCTTGGAATAAGCAAAGTCATCTCTCACTCTTAATCCCAACATAGGTAATTTATCTTGTAAGAGAAAATAACAAGGTTTATTGTCTAATTTCAAGATTTTGTAGCTTGTCAAGAATGTATTTTTTTGTAGAGCAGACGGATTGGATTTTAATCTTCCTCTTGTGTGAGGGTCAAAACCGACCCGCTTTCATTTTAAAAGGCAAAAAACTACCAAAAATATTGTGTTGATCGCTTCAAGGTTTTTTGACTTTGACAGTAACACTTACACAAAATAAAAAAATAAATTAAAAACATTTTCAATTATTAAGATTCTCAAACTTGTTAAGTTCGGTTCTGACCCGTTCCTAAACAGATAAGTAAAACAAAATGATAAATTAATTTCTACGCATAAAACTGACAATCAGCTCATCGTCCAATCATGTGCTGTGTTCAGCTGCCCAAAAAACAAACAAAACTGGGAATATTTAGACCAGTGACATCCATACACAAGTAGAGTCTTTGATGTGTGTGTGTCTTAGATCTTGACTATATTGAGTAGATGCATCTCACAAATTCAAGCAAAAGTGAGAAAACATTTTCCAAGATCCCAAAAAGTTTGAGAAAGTGGAGAAAGTGAAAAAGAAAAATTCACAGAATAGCAAAGTGATAACGATGAGCTGGTTTCTGAAGAGAAAGGTGGTCCAAAGATGGATTAATGATGTCACGACAGCCAGACCAGACAGAGGCCCCGCCCCACTCTGACCTGCTGACCTCTTCTGACCTCTGACCATCTGTAAAAGTAATGTAGCCAAGAAAAAATATGTTGGAAAAAAAATGTTTTGTAGCTCTGGGTCAAAAACAGCCCCAACACCATATACTTTATAAACCAGTTCAAGTTCTGAGGCGCTCAATTGTAATGCGCTTTTCACAGTTTGAACTGTCTCAAAGTTAATTGTAATAATTGTAATAAAATTGTAAATTGTAATAATGGTAAAACAAAAGACAATTCAAGCTAAGTTAACAAAGATGTGTGTTATAGAGTCCCTCAGTAATAGTAAGATGACAAAATTATTTTTTAAGGCATGTTTCAACACATTTCTAAAGTACAAATGTAGGTGTGTGTTGTAAAAAAAAAAAAAAAAAAAAACAAACAAAGACGAGAACAAATCGCTTGTATTATTTGGTGAATTAGGATACCTAACAAGATAACTAAAAAAAATGGGTGATAAATAATGGTTTGTCAACCAAGTCAAAGTCTGATTTATTGTCAATTTTGTCACAAGTACAGTATATACATACAGAACATTGAAATTTTGTTACTCTCAGTCCCTAGATACGAACAGATAACATTACAACATAAAACTTACAAAAACTACAAAAAGCTCTAATACTTCAAGTACTGAAAGTGCGGTGTCACTTGTGTATAATATTACTGAAATAAAATGCGAGTCAAAACCGACCCGCTAACACAAAAGATGCAAAAAGCGAACAGGGTAGGAAGGTTAACCAGCTGTGTGGACTCTCACTCAGGCCCCCGTCACGACGCCCCCGGCCCCGTCAGACCCTCGCCCCGCCCCGACATCAGCCCCCTGCCCCCGGGCAGCCACATCCTCTACTCGCAGAGCGGCAAGATCGACTACATTCCTCTGGAGGGTCACGACCTGAAGAAGAGCCAGGCCAAGACCGCCCTGCACCTACCGGTACACGCCTACGAAGCCCCGCCCTCACCGCATTTAACCCACACATGAGGGAACGTTCCCTTAAAAAAGTAATTAGTTACAGTTACTAGTTCTGACAAAAAGTAACTGGGTTGGTAATTGAGCTACATCGTTATAAAAGTAACTATCGCGCTACTTTTTGCGGCAATTTCTTTTTCTTAATTTGTCGAATAACTTGGCTGCTGTCGATATTAAATTTGTTCAATTAATGAAATGGACACTGTAAAAAATTAAATTATTATTAAAATAAATAATTATTATGAAGCAATGCACATTCATCTACACTATTTTAGTATTGTTGTGGCATTTGACGCATGAATCAAATTCATAAAAGTATTGTAAATATTATCATTAGAATAGTGAATAATAAAACACACTAGATAAGCAATAACTTTTAATATTTATTGGACAGACTACAACTGGCCAACAAATGAGTCTAAATTCAAATGATGCTTCTTGAGGATTGTGAATGAATAAAATTCACAAAAGTAAACGGTTTAACAAGACGTGTTCTGCTCTCAATATATTACCTAACAATATACCAAAATGAAACAAGAATAACACAAATGTACACTCTTTCTAGTGCAAATTAAAATGAGATGTAAACAATTAGTGAAATTAAACTCCTCATGTTTCATCTTTTTGTTAGGAAAATATGCTTCTGCTCATCTGACTCCTGCTGGGCTAGCGCTTGTTTGTGACCAAATGCATTACTTCCGCTTGGTAAATCGTGGACATTTAAAATAAACCAATCATCACATTTTAAATCGCACCACGTGCACAGACACACCAATCACCAGTGTCGCCCCGCCCCACAAACACACATACCAGAAGAAAAAGGACGAAAACGGCTTTGGTGGCCACAATAATAGTAAAAGAAAAAAAAGCACAAAAAAGTAACGCCGTTAGTAGCGCCTTTTATATAAAGTGCCGTTTTTTCCATCCCTGATCATGTAAACATTCTCTCCTTCTCTTTTATCTGCGACTGTCTCTGGGTATTTTGAAATTCTCTCTGTGTGTTTAGAGGAGGACTGGTCTTATCTGGTCTTATCTGGTCTGCTCAGCGTCAGTAATGGACTCTGAGCTGATAACACTGAGTGCTGCTTGGATTTTTAGGATTGCTTCACCGTCTTTCAGCCGGAAGCGTGTCAGATGTGGCTCTGTGGAGACATCTCTGCTTCAGATGTTTGAAATGTTCAAATCATCTCCCTCGAGGCTGTAAGTGTCTAGACGACTCTTAGCCTCGGTTCTTCCCAGTGAGTTAAGGATTTCTAGCTTAAAGAACTAGACACAAGACAATTTCTTCAGGTTTCAAACAAGAGTGGCGGTCAATCGTTTCAGCGTGCTTCTTCTCAGCTTCCTGACCAACTCACTCCTCACTTCCTCACCCTCTGCTCTTCTCTCCTCTACTCTGCTTACTCTTTTACTCTTTTACCTTCTCACTCTGCTGAAAAGACTGACCTGCAACTTTATTTATAGTGATTCACAAAACAGAGAGATTCATGTTTCAAACCAAATAAGGTAAAAGACCCGGAACCCAGGCTCTTCACTTGACCAATCAGATTATTGAAGAGAGTGTCCTTCCAAATCAGCATGAGGTCTGAAACGCTGGTTTTACAATTGGTCTTATTAGCTCACACTCTACATCAAAGACATGAGGCAAAGACAATGAAACAAAAGAGTGAGAACAGTTCCATTTGGATTATTGTATCATGAAATGAACTTCAATGTCAAATGTCAATCCGAATTCATAACCCTAACAGAGGCGATTACCCATAACCCAGCAGCGGCGGGCATTCACTAGTGGTCCGTCTGAAATAACTCGCCCCTCAAAAACTGCTTTTATTGAAAGTCAATAGCTTTTGTCAAGATACACTGATAGTGTAACCGTCCTCTAACACACAGTGAAGTGACACAGACAAACCCGGAGCAGTAGGTTTTGTTCAAGGACCCTCAGTTGTAGAACCAGGCGTAGTGGGATTCAAACCCGTAACCTCGTGGACACAAGTCAAAGTCCCTTCCACTTTAGGGAAAATGCTTTGGTTAATAAATACCGGTCCTGAAACAGCATAACCAGCCGGAAAGGTGTGGAAGGAAGCAAGCAGAATTACTTAAGAGATATTAATGGACAAAATATAGTTAATTTTCACAGTTATACTTCTGTTTGTAAGTAAACCTTGTGATAGTTTACTGTGGAGTCTCTGTGGCTTGTGATAATTTACTGTGGAGACCATTGCTAGTTTGCTTCGATGACTAGCTATTGTTAGCTAACAGTGATGACTAGTGTTAGTTTACTGTGATGACTAGTGTTAGTTTACTGTGATGACTAGTGTCAGTTTACTGTGATGACTAGTGTCAGTTTATTGTGATGACTAGTGTTAGTTTATTGTGATGACTAGTGTTAGTTTACTGTGATGACTAGTGTCAGTTTACTGTGATGACTAGTGTTAGTTTACTGTGATGACTAGTGTTAGTTTACTGTGATGACTAGTGTCTGTTTACTGTGATGACTAGTGTTAGTTTACTGTGATGACTAGTGTTAGTTTACTGTGATGACTAGTGTTAGTTTACTGTGATGACTAGTGTTGTTTACTGTGATGACTAGTGTTAGTTTTATGTGATGACTAGTGTCGTTTACGGTGATGACTAGTGTTAGTTTACTGTGATGACTAGTGTTAGTTTACTGTGATGACTAGTGTTAGTTTACTGTGATGACTGTGTGTTAGTGTGTAGTTTTACTGTGATGACTAGTGTAGTTTTTGTGATGACAGTGTCTAGTTTACTGGTGATAACTAGTGTCAGTTTACTGTGATGACTAGTGTCAGTTTACTGTGATGACTAGTGTTAGTTTACTGTGATGAATATAAGTGTAATGACTGTGTATGTGCAGGAGAAGGTGGTGATTGGTCTGGCGTACGACTGTGTGGAGAAGATGATCTACTGGACTGACATCAGCACGCCGGCCATCGGCAGGGCTAACCTGCAGGGAGGAGAACCCATCACCATCGTCTCCTCAGGTCAGCACAAACCCTCGGGTCTCGGGGTGGCGTGGTGCGTAACGTTCCGGGCGTGGCAGGTCTGGGCAGCCCTGAGGGCGTCGCTGTGGATCATCTGGGCAGGAACCTGTTCTGGACCGACTCTCTGAAGGACAGGATCGAAGTGTCCTCGCTCGACGGGACCAACCGCCGAGTCCTGATCCATACGGACCTGGTCAACCCTCGAGCCATTCTCACTGACCCCAGCGGCGGGTCTGAAACCTCCTTCACTCTTTATATCCGTACAGTGTGTCAAACTCAAGGCCCGTGAGAGCTTAAAAGTTTTAAGTGTGTAAAAATAAATACCAAAATCTAAGAGCGTGCCTTTACCAAAAACAACATTTCCCACAATGCCTTTTGACTACGGTAGCCTCAGCAGTGTTTCCACAGTTTTTAGTTATTTTTCTGTATTCACTTGGACAGTTTGATCCTTCATTAATGGAGTTATGTCCGTTTTGATAAGCTGACAAAATGTATAAGGATTTATGTTAGAGAAACAAGCAAACGTGGGTTTCTACGCAACTGCATTTGTCACTTCAAGTTCAAATTTTCAAATTCAAATGGTATTTGTCACATACATATTATCGTACCAGCATTTAAACATAGAGATGGGGGAAATACAATAAAATGATAGAAGATAAAGAATATAAATATGATAAAATACAGTAGATTTAAAGTTAAAATATGAATACAAATTAGTGCTGTCAAAGTTAGCGCGTTAACGCACATGATTGTAAATGCTTAATTGCATCAATAATTTTTAACGCAACAAGTGCATTTTTTTGTGTTTAGTTTACGTTAATTTACGTATTACACCTCAATATCCAATATTACAAGTTTCAGTCATTTAATCACGATTAATTTGGTTGGATTAACTAGTTTTAACAGGGAAGTGCGATTAACTACTTTAAAGAAATTCATCGTTTGACAGCCCAAATAAAAATACAAAATTATCAAGGTCAAAATACAACCAAATAATGTAAAAAAAGTTAAAAAAAAATGTACGTTGATGTAAAATTGTATGAAAAACTGATCAGTCTAAACGTTGATTTTACGTTTACCCTTGAATAGGTCATAATAAACAATATTTTTATTATGTTATTTATTATGTTATTTTTAACATTAAGGAGCTATTTTGCATTGCATTTAGTTACATTTACAAGTTGAATTTTTGTTATTGTGACTTTTTCCGAGTTAACCCGAGTCTTTACCCACCAGCTTCCTCTACTGGGCCGACTGGAACAGAGAAGCCCCCAAAATAGAGACGTCCTACATGGATGGCACTCACCGCCGGGTGCTGGTCAAGGACAACCTGGGCCTGCCCAACGGCTTGACCTATGACCCCCGGACCACTCAGCTGTGCTGGGCAGACGCAGGTAGGGAGGATGGTGAACTGGTGTGAACGTGAAAACCAGTTGTAGTAACAATAGCGTGGATACTCATGAATTTTATGAAGACGTCACATTTTCAACTTTTGATTGGGTGATACACAAAGTCATCGTTAGTTTGATTGGTCTGTGAGGAGGGCGGGGCTTAGAGAGAGAGTTGAAATGGCTGATGCTTCTCTAGGATTAACTCCGCGCGTCTTAATGTTTCAGAGCTTGTTTCGTTAGGTCAGACACATAAATATTAATTTATTACCTGAAACGTTATAGTTAATATGTTAATAAACAACGTAATGCTCATGGAACTAAAATGAGCTCATACATTTGAAACTTTCTAAATTATTAAATTATCTGTCATATAAAGACTTCCCACTACTATTTCCCTCACTAATAATAGATAGATATTATGGTTGTTATTGTAGATATATATATTGTTGAAGCTGGATTTTATAACAGAAGAGCTGATTTGTAGAACACCATTTCATATTAATAATGAATTAATCAAATTATTTTTCATTATATATTATTTCTTTATTTGAAAAGAGAGTCTGGGACTGTTATTCGGTTACAGATGTAAGTTTTTACAGATTTAATGTTTTTATTACAAAAGCACATGACCTCCGAGAAGCCTGTACGAAGGCACTGTAATGCAGAGGAATAACCACTTTATTGCGTTTGCTGCAGGGCGGGGCCATCTCTAGAATTGTGAAAAATTAAATTAAAACGACCCGGCAATTTTTAAATAGCCAAAATAAATACGCTAACACTTCACTTCCAAATATCGGTACATCCAGATTAATAAACGATATAAATTTAGATTTCGGCCAATCGTGGAAGCAAATTATCAATTTGTTTCATTTATAATAAATTTGCCAGAGCAAACGAAAACGTGCGCTTACAGCGTGCGATCTTTCAGCATCTGCAGAGCAACGTTATGATGCCCCCTACCTGCAGTTCCTCCACATTACAACGTTAACACCATAATAAATTAAATAACAGAAGTGCTCAATTGAAAGGATACAAACAACTATATATAACTCTGTTACATACACGTATCTCTCTCTCTCTCTCCCTCCCCGTCTCTCTTCCTCTCTGTCTCTATTTCTCTCTCTCTGTCTGTCTCTCTCTCTCTCTCTCTC
>CM051500.1:27648467-27666180 GCA_028031935.1 Paedocypris micromegethes
CTCTCTCTCTCTCTTTTGTCTCTATTTTTCTGTCTTTCTCTCGCTATTTCTCTCTGTCTATATATTTCTCTCTCTCTCTGTCTCACTTTCTATTTATCTCTCTCTCGCTTTTTCTCCATCTTTTTCTGTCTTCATCTCTCTCTGTCTCTCTCATTCAAGCTTTCTCTCTCTCTCTCTCTCTCTCTCTCTCTCTGACTGTCTCTCTCTCTGTCTCTCTCTCTCTCATTCTAGCTTTCACTGTCTCTCTCTAACTCTTTCCCTGTCTCTCTCTCTCTCTTCATCTCTCTTTCTCCCTGTCTCTCACTCTCTCTCTCTCTCCCTCTATTTCTCTCTTTTTCTTTCTTATTTTTCGGATTAACGTGGTCACCCCCGCGTCTAACTTCTTACTTCAAATAAAGTTAAAATACAAATGTCGTGTACGAAATACAAATAATAAGGCTACAAATTAAGTAATGACGTTTCTCAAGAGAACATAGTAAAGACACATATCTTACACCATTGTAATGGTCATTTCCTGACCTTTTTTTTGATATGTCACACAAGCTGGTAAGATAAGAGTGATGGTGTGTGTGTGTGTGTGTGTGTGTTCACCACAGGGACCAATAAAGTGGAGTGTGTGGATCCGCAGCAGGGCAGCCGCCGGACGCTGAAGGACGGAGTGCAGTATCCGTTTGGACTGACCACAGACGGGAAGAACCTCTACTACACCGACTGGCTGAGGTGCGTCAGACCGCCATCAGGTCAAAGGTCAAGCAGTGGGCGGGACTCTCTCCTGCCCCGCCCCAACCAATAATTAATAACCTCTACTACACCGACTGGCTGAGGTGCGTCAGACCGCCATCAGGTCAAAGGTCAAGCAGTGGGCGGAACTCTCTCCTGCCCCGCCCCAACCAATAATTAATAACCTGTATAAATAATAACTGATAAATTAACTGTATAATCTCCTGCTGTTGAGGCCTCAGGTCAAAGGTCAAGCAGTGGTCAACCCTCCAAACGTTAATGTTTCCACACTTTTATGTTATTTTTCTGTATTCACTTGGACAGTTTGATCCTTCATTAATGGAGTTATGTGCGTTTTGATAAGCTGAACAATTTATAAGGATTTATGTTAGAGAAAAAAGCAAACGTGGGTTTTCTACGCCTTCTATTTGTCACCTCAAATTCAAATTATCAAATTCAAATGGTATTCGGGTATTTATCGCGGTAGATATGTTCCAGGCCCGACCGCGATAGGTGAATTTCCGCGAAGTGGAGAAACAACGTTTACATATTTATTTAACACTTATTCCGACTTTTAAAACACTTTTTTCAAGTAGTATTCTTTATCAAAGTACGTAATGTTAACAATCATCGTCGTCGTCCCCGCTTAGATATTCATTTTCAAAGGGTGTAAACGGGAGGATCGGGCGGGTGCGCGCGCAGACACGGGCGGCGTTTTCCACAGCTGGCGGGGAGACGTCCGACATAGCGATTCACTTCTCCGCGGTGAGATGCGTCCGGCGGCGGTCCGTCTCGAGCCACTGCGAGCATCCTGCGAGCCGAGATACGGTCGGGAAAAAATGAATCCGCGAATATATGTAATAAAGAAAAAAAATCCGCGATACAGTGAATCCGCGATAGTCGAACCGCGAAGTAGCGAGTGATTACTGTATATGTTTATATCTACAGTGTATATCTACAGTATATACAAATATATATATATATAACACAAACAGGGGCACCACTAATAATTACATTTTATTTTAAGATAATATTTTCTTGTACTCATAAAATATTACGAGCGGAAATCATTATTGCGTAAATCTTAATATTTACACTTCTTTTTTTCAATCATTTCTTGACATAAAAAATGTCACGTGTGTGTGTAAATAATATTTTATTTTATTTTACTTTGAAATATTACGACCGTAAATAATAATTGCGTAAATCTTAATATTTACAATTAATTTTTTTCCAATCATTTCTTGACATAAAAAAAATGTCACGTGTGTGTGTGTGTGTGTGTGTGTGTAAATATTTTATTTTACTTTGAAATATTACGAGCGGAAATCATAAATTGCGTAAATCTTAATATTTACACTTCTTTTTTTCAATCATTTCTTGACATAAAAAATGTCACGTGTGTGTGTGTGTGTGTGTGTGTAAATAATATTTTATTTTACTTTGAAATATTACGAGTGTAAATCATAATTGCGTAAATCTTAATATTTACAATTTTTTTTCCAATCATTTCTTGACATAAAAAATAGTCACGTGTGTTTGTGTGTGTGTGTGTGTGTGTCAGGGGTGCGGTGGTGGTGCTGGACCGCGGCTCCGGGTCCGAGTTGGAAGAGTTCCAGCCTCAGAAACGAACACGTCTGTACGGAATCAGCACGGCACAGGCCCAGTGCCCCCCCGGTACGCACACACACACACACACACAGAAAATACGATCAAATGATAGAAGATAAAGAATATAAATACAATAAAATACAGTAGATATAAAATATGAATAGAAATGAGTGCTGTCAAAGTTAACGCGTTAACGCACACGATTAATTGTGAGTTAACGTTAGTGTGTGTGTGTGTGTCCTCAGGTCAGAACTTCTGCTCCGCCTCTAATGGCGGCTGCTCTCACCTGTGTCTGTCCACCCCGGCCGGCCCCGCCTGCAGCTGCCCTGACCACGCCCCCGACTGCCTCCGCCCGCTCTGATTGGCCAGTGTCACAATTTAGCCTCACGGACCGTAGATGTTTACACGACACTGTTATAAAATAAAAGTCTTATTTTATTTACGCCGCTGCTCGTCCCACTCGTCTGATTCTCGATTCGTCATAATTACTCAGTCAAATTTACTCGTCAAAAACGCTCGTCAAATTTACAAGTGTTCACAGATTCGCACCGTGAAACGTGACAAACGAGTCAGCTTGTTGTAGACTTTACCTCAGTGAGGGGTTTTGTACACCTTAAGTACTAATATTACTCTTACTACTTGTACTCAAAGTGCAAAGTACTCCCTGTAGTAAAAGTACATGTCTTTTGCGCGAGTTTCGTTTTGTTCACTAAACTCGTTTGGCAAAAAAGGCGCCAGAATGTGACTTACTTTAAGTAGGATTTACTTTTGCTACTTGAGTAAGTATTTGATATAAGGTGTGCATGACTTGATCAGAATAATTCGTTTATAATTTTACTTATATAGTACCTGATATAATGATAGGATGAGTTGATTAAAATAAGTTAGTTTAAGACTTACTTTTACTACATTAGTCAAAAATACCTGCTATGATGTCACGATGACGTGTTCAAAATAAGTAAATGTGACAAAAAGTGAAAAGATTTGCTTTTACTACACAAGTAAATTGCACTTAATTTTAAACGTCACCATTACTTATTTGAATCCAGGCAACCAGTTTGCATAATTACACTAAGTAAACGTGAAAACTTACAGTGTGGGGAAAAAAAATAAACGTTTAAATAAACGTAAATGAAGAACACCTGTAGCAATCACGCTTTTAAAGTAAATGTTTGAATAACTGTAGCAAGATAGTGAAATGCATTTAAAATAATGCAGAATAAATTCTAATGTATTTCTTTGGAAGCTGGAAACCGATCTGAGCTGTAAAAATGTGACGTGCTATTTACGTAAAAAAAAACAAAAAAGTTTGATAACATATTACACAAATTATATTTAAGTAGTTTTTCCAGAGCTTACTATTTAAGTAGAACATACTTGATAAAATAATGTAAAAAAATCTTGAAATATTCAGCCAATTAGTAGTGGATTGTGCTTTTTATTTTAATAAACCACTACCCAATTTTCTCAATTTTTTGATTATTGATGGTGATTATTAATGATATATTAATGATATATTAATGATATTATTTGAATACTAAACACTCGATTGGCAGAAGAACAACATTTTCATGTATTTCCTCACAGAGATTCCACTCATTAGATACTCTTCCCTACGGTTATTTACATTATTTAAACAAATATTCACTTCACGTGTTAAGATTCAAATGAACGTGACTCAATTAAAACCGCAAACCAATTGAACCAATTCTCCTAAAATAAAAGTAATTTCTCGTTTATCAATCATCTTAGCCAAAATGGTTTCTTATATTCAAATTTGAATATTGACCCCCAAAATTTGCACCAGTTTTCTTGAAAAAGAGGTGACGTTTAAATTTGTTTTCACCAAAATGTTCTCGATATTTTAAGGGAAACATGGACTTTTTTCCCAGAACACGAGCACATTCTTTTTAGCAATCACATTTTTTCATGAAAATTCCAAGCCTCACAATTCATTTGTTACGTACACAGCCGCTAGAGGGAGACAGAGGCCGCACAGAGGAAGACGCGCTCTCGCGTTCTGGACGCCGAATTTCATATTCAACTTTTAAACGTACGACTTGTAGTGAAATGTTTTTTTTTTGTCCCAAATCGTCAGACTTTTATATATGGCGTGTTGGGAAAGGAATGCATTTAAGAGTATAGAGGATAAATTAGCAATGAAATAGAAAAACAAACGAGGATCAAATTTTAAAAAAAATATACAAACACTAGCTGGTTGAGGTAAAAAGACTCAGGTGACCCAGTTTGAATTCGGGGGACCCGAAATTCCGTTAAAATTCCGTCGTTCTTCGCCAAAAAAAAATCGTGTTTGTCACTCATTATCGATCGCCATGATGCAATCAGCGACGCGGTTTCTTCTCTGTTTAGCGTTCTAGATGTGAAAGTATTTTAAAAAATGTTTGTCAGAAATTCTTCTAAAATAAACAATAAAAACATGTCAAAATAAATGAAAAATCCATGTATCAGATAAAAAAAATGTTTATCTGATAAAAAAAATTCTATTGCTTTTGTTTCAACCCGTAACAAGTATCACTTAAGTGACCGTACCGAAAATCCGTTAAAATTCCGTCGTTCTTTGCCAAAAATTCGAGTTTGACACTGATTATTGAAAGTATTTAAAAAAAATGTTTGTCTGTTCCTTATAACGGTGCAATTCTTCTAGAATAAAAAACATGTAAAAATAAATGAAAAACCAATGTATCTAATTTTGGGGAAAAGGTGTTTATCTAATAGAAAAACACAATCTTTGACTGTTCAAACTAACCCGTAACAATAAAGAAACGTGTTTATCCCCCCATCATTATAACATTAAAACGAGTATTTCCCACGTGATGACGCCTAGTCCTCCAGTCCCCGCCCACAAGGGGGAAACACTCTCGACGTCACTTGAAAGACCGACGCCCCCGTTTGACCGACAGGGGATCCACGCGCTTCCCACCAATGGCGTCGCCGGGCTGCCTTCCGGGAGGCGGGACTTCCGCTGACGCTGGTGACGTCAGTCGTTTCGGCGGCTTGTGTGTCGATGTAGTGAGGAGCGAGACGCCTCGAATCCGTCAATTAAAGTCTTCCGCGTTTTATTTCCCCCCCGTTGCGGCTCCAGTTCACACACCGGAAACAGTCGCGTTTATTATCCGCCGCGTGATTTCCGGCGTCTGCCGTGGCGCGAAATTCTGAGGTAAATTCGGTGCGCGCGTGCGCGTGCACGTGAGGAGAAGCACCGGGACGTCCGGAGCAGGGATGCCCGTGCAGGGGTCCGGCCCGAGCCGCCTGTGGTGCTGAGACGGGACGGGGGCGTGAGCAGGGCCGGTCTGACCGCCACTTCCGGTCTGGAGATGTCCGGTCCGCGCCTGGCCGAGCTGAGCCGCGCCTGGGAGAACTACACGGAGAGCCGGGCACAGGGCGCCGAGCTGCAGGTGAGGACAGATGTGTGTGCACCCTCCACCCTAAATAACAGCTAGAATAAAAAAGGAATAGAAAAAGAAATGGGCCACTGACACAGATCAAGAAAATGGGCTTGAGAGAAGGAAAAGGTCAGATGTGTGCACCCTTTGCCCTAAAAAATAGGTAGAAAATAAAAGGAATAGAAAAAGAAATGGACTACTGATAAAGATCAAGAAAAAGGGCTTGAGAGAAGGAAAAGGTCAGATGTTTGCAGTTTGCACCCTTCACCCTAAAAAACAAGTAGAAAGTAATAGATCATTGATAAAGATAAAGAAAAGGGCTTGAGAGAAGGAAAAGGCAAACGATCACATTTATTTCCCAATCTGTTGTACTAGCATATATATATATACACAGTATATGTATTTCAAGATTTTTGTTTTTTTTTTTTGCGAGCTGCAGGTGAGGACAGATGTTTGCATCCTTCACCCTAAAAAATAGGTAAAAAAAAAACAACTTTTAGGAATAGAAAAAGAAATGGACTACTGATAGAGATCAAGAAAAAGAGCTCGAGAAAAGAAAAACCATCATAAATACGTGTATTTCTACGTTTTTTTCTTTTTTTGAAGAAGAAGAAGAAGCTTTTTTTTGCGAGCTGCAGGTGAGGACAGATGTGTGCACCCTTCACCCTAAAAACAGGTAGAAAATGAAAAGGAAAAGAAAAAGAAATGGGCCAGCACTCATTGATAAAGATAAAGGAAAAGGGCTTGAGAGAAGGAAAAGGCAAACGATCACATTTATTTCCCAATTTGTTGTACTAGCTATAGAGTATATTTCTGATATAGAGTGTACAAGCGACGTTTATATTCATGCAGTCCCAATAAATTCTTGCAATCAATACAGTATTGGTATCTGATATATCAGTAATAATATGTTTTATTGTGCATATAAGTGTCAGAAACACAAAGTTCTTAAAAACTGTGTGTGTGTGTGTGTGTGTGTGTGTGTGTGTGTATATGTGTGTGTGTGTGTGTGTGTGTGTGATTCTTGGTACAAGTACAAAGTAGCCAAAATACTAAAAAGTAAAAACATATTTACAAAATGTACAAAAATTCTCAAAGTGTACTCAAGTACTTGTGTGTGTGTGTGTGGCGTTGTATTGTGTGTCATTGTTGCACAGAACATGGTTCATACGGTCGCTTGAAAACCTTCAAATGCTTGAATGCAATGAATTTTAAATTAAATGCTTGAAAATTCTTGACATTTCTACAGTGGATTCTGGATAAGTGCAATCATTAAAATCATTAAAGTGCGTGTGTGAATAAACAGGTGGTGATCACTATGATCCAGGTCTGATTTAAAGTGCAGTATGTGTGAAGCATCAACACCTTTAATGTTGCAGTGTCTGTTACACACGTTGTGTAAAGAATCGCATTACTAAATAATAAATGAATAAATACTTTGCGTCAATTTGGCCAGTATCTTTGTAACATAAACGCGTAGCGTGGTGTTACAAAAGTCAACTGAATGGTTACATTTTAAAAATAAGCCAGCAATCGAAGCCAAGCAGAAGTTTCAAAGTGGAAAAAAAATAAAATGACTTTCAAGTATTTTTAAAATGTGTGTAAACTTTGAAAACGGGTGAATTTGACTCACTGGCGTGGTTATAATGGTGTAAACTGAGCGGACGGACTAATCCACCACCTGCTGCTGGTGCTTCACTCGCTGTGGATTTGTGGGGGTTTTCGGGATTTACGGCCGAGATAAATCTCCATTTGTTTTTTTTTTTATTTTTATTTTCGTCTAATCCTCCAAACCCGCGTGCTTCTACGGCTCAACGCTGATTTATAAGGAACAATTGTCCCGGCTGAGGAGAGGAATGAATGTAATGTCTTTATTCCTCCCACAGCGGGGAAATGACATCACAATACTGTATATAGAGGATCAAGTATATTATATACGGTATATATATCAATATATATACACATCTATATGAAAAAATAAACAAGTAAATGAACATAAACATAAATATAAAAAATAACATTGCACACACACACACTATACATAAATAATTAAATGTATTATTTATATATTAAATTGATATTTTGAAATTACATAATATATTAAATGTGTGTCTGTGTGTGTTATATATACACACACTTACGTATATTCGGCACATACATATCACAAAAATATAAAAGGAAATAAATTATTTAATGGATTATTAATATTTTGAATTGATATTTTAATATGAAATTAATATGTAAAATGGAGACACACACACACATATATATCACAATAATGACAAGTAAACAAACATGCATAAGTTAACATAAACAACACCATACACACACGCACACACACACACACTATGAAGAAGTAAACAAACATAACCGTAACCATACAACACCGCACACATCATAATAAACAAACAAAGACAACCATAACTAAATCAATCAATTTAAATGGACACTAAGTAAAATAATGAGTTATTATAAAACATTGAGATTGAATCTACACAATTGTAATATTGTTGTGGGAAATTGTGAGAGACACTGATCAAGGTCAATATATCATTGTAAATGTAAATATATAAATATAAATGTGTAAATATTATCATTAGTGTATAGTGAAAAATAAAACACACCATAAGAAAATTAAAGAAGTCAATAAACATGCATTAATCAACACAAACATAAATGACACTGCGCACACACACACACACACACACACACACACACTATAAATAAATATAAACAAACACAAGCTATAAATAAACAGCGCTGCACACAATCATCACACCAGTTCAGTTCACAGTTTAGATTCTGATAGCAGCAGGTAGAAAAGTGTGTGTGTGTGCGTGTGTGTGTGTGTGTGTGTGTGTGGCTGAGGTTTGTGTGTGTACATGCACTTCACAGCATCACCTCGTCTTGCAGAAAATCTATTGTAAGTGTGAAAGTGTTTTCACACCGTCTGCGGAGGAGAAGATGACGCTTCACCACTCTCCACCCACGATTCGGCCAATCACTGGCGAGAACAGACTAGACGCACATGGATTGGTCAAATTAACGGATGCTTTTTCTCGTTTCTTCGTTTAGTTAAAACAGAAATCACCACAAGAGCTACGAAAAAGCGAAAATGCATCATTTAAATAACGGAAAACACAAACATTAACACACTCATTAAAACCCAATAAACAAAAAAAAAAAAAAAAAATTATTCCCCTGATCTCGTGCCACTTCGCAGCGCGCTAAATATTTTTTGATACTTTTAGCAATTCCACGCATTCGTTTAGTTTCTCTCTACGTGCTTTCTCCCAGGTAACACAACTTAACACAACTTAAAAGCGTTAACAACACAAACAGCTAATGACTTAAAAAAAAAATAGCAACCAAAACGAAGTCCAATAACTATTAAATCTCTGCAAAAATAAATAAAGAATGCGAAGATTATGCGAAAGAACTTTTGTTGTGTAATTTTTCCTACCTCGTGCTCTGCGCATTAAACAATTGCGTCAGGATTTGCCTTTTTAGCGGCTCCGCCCATAAATCTGTCCTACCAGAGAAATTGTCGCATCAACTTAACAATAGTCAGATATATTTGGTTAGAGTGTAAATATCGACTTCTGCACTGACGCATGCGCATAATTTATGATAAAGTGATGGGTAGGAAAGAATGATAGAACACCAGAACTTCAGTCTGATAACGCATATTGCGAAGTAGGAAAAATGGTGGGTGGCAGTTACCTAATTGCGATTTTTCTGAAAAGTATTGCGATTTTTGAATTCGATATTTTTAAGGGCACAAAACTCAAAACTCAATTCTTCATGTGCGATGTAGCGTAAAAATAACACGCGTGATTTCAAAAGTACGTTTTGGAGAACAGCTGCGTGATTGAGCGCGTGATGATGTCATGCTGACTTCCCATCACTCGTTCCTTCAGACGACATGTGATCACACGCTGGTCGTGACCCGGTCTAATGGCCTTCATGTGAAAGTGTGTGTGTGTGTGTGTGTGTGTGTGTGTTCTCACTTCCACGTCTCCGTCCTCCTCATGATTCTCATCACCGCTCGCTAAAAATTTGAACGGGTCTTCTGCGCGACGCTCGGGCATCATCAGGAGCGTCTTCTCGCGGCTATTCGCCGTCCTGAGGGATCATCTCCGCGTACGTTCAGTGAGCCGCCGTCTTTCCTCGCGCGTACGTCTGTATTACAGCTGCGCGGTTCTAGATAGGATGAGAGTCACCATTTTTTAGTTTTGCTTAGAATGAAGATCACGATTCTTGCTAGGTATTTTATTATGTTTAAATTAGGGCTGTCAAAGTTAACTAGTTAACGCAGGCGATTGATTTTAAGTGCTTAATCGAGTTGGGTTTTTTTTTAAACGCCATTAATCACAGTTGCAGTTTTTTCACTTTCGGTTTGGTGAAAATGCAACGAATAGACCCCGAGAACCGCGCTAGTGTCAATTGATGTATCACACTTATATGCAAGTCCAAAATTGACTTTTTTTGTGTGTTTTATCTTGAATAAAAATTAATAAAATATATTGCAAATTGAACAAAAATGTAACAAAATTATATTGCAGTATTTAAACTAGTGTATATTTAGTGTTAAGTTTACATTAATGTACATATTACACCTTATTATCCGTTATTCCAAGCTTTAGTCATTTAATCGCCATTAATCACGATTAATTTGATCAGGGAAGCGCGATTAACTACTTAAACATTTTTTAATCGTTTGACAGCACTAGTTGAAATATTTCACCCTGAAAATCCGGTTGTCAAACAGCGATATAACAACACATATTACTCTTGGCTTTAAATTGAAATAAATAGGATGAAAAATATAATGTAAAGTAAAAGTAACGTTGTAAGGAACAAAATCACCATTAAACGTAATGAAAGCAAACATTCCAAGGTGCAGTATTATGTTCAGTTGAGGACACAATGATTAGCTCGGTTTCAAAGCACTTTTGAAACGCGTATCAAACGGTGATTATTTTGTAGGCGGGGCTAATCATATTGTCCTCCGTACTTTCTCCCAGGTAATGCCAGATTTCAAAATAAAAGCTCGTCGACAACACAAACAGCTAATGATTTAAAAAAAAAAAAAAATAGCAACAAAAACGAAGTCGAATAACTATTAAATCTCTGCAAAAATAAAAAAAAGAATGTGAAGATTATGCGAAAGAACTTTTGTTTTATAATTTTTCATCCCTCGTGCTGTGCGCGTTAAACTATTGCGTCAGGTTCTGCCTTAGCGGCTCCGCCCATAAATCTGTCCTACAATCTCTCCACACTTTCGAATAAAATCCTTTATCGGGTAGTAAAATGTGTTTCCTCACTCATTCTCCCTGTTTATTTTCTGCGGTTTTTTTTTAAACTCGACTGCTGCCCGACTCACATCCACTGTTCTAGTGCAGGTAGTTAAAAAAAAAAAACACACGTGCACAAAACTGCAGTTGGCCAATTAGGACGGCGCCCAAAATTCGACAGAAGTAACTCAAGGTCGTCTTTCTTTTAAAATTTTTAAATGGTTGCGCACCCGCATAAAATGGCGAGGGCGGTAGAATCGAGATCGCGATCTTTTAACGATGAATCGTGCAGCTCTACTCTTAATCGACTAGTCGTGTTATTATCTATATTGAGGCTGTGTGACAGTTCAGATTATTGTCGCTGTGAAACAGGAAGTACAGTAGGCAACACTTCCTGTTTGATGCTCAGCGGGGTGAAAGTTCACCACACCTCAAAGGCCATCAGAAAGTCAGTCTCGCGCTTCAGACTATTTTTCGGAATTCCAAGACCCGTAATTATATAGACCTATAATATGGATTGCGTTTAATATGGATTAATTGTGCAAGAAGAAGTTCTTTATATTTTTTCAAATAAATATAATCATGTATTTTTTTCAATAGAAAGCACATTTGTTTTGTATCATAAAGTGCACAGGTATTTTATTTTTTTTTTTTACAACTTTACGCCTTATAGTCCGAAACAATACAGTACTTGAACATTTGAAACGCGAAATAGCCTCAGTTTTCTGAAATGAAACGCTTGTCTAAAGTTGCGGAGGAGATCATTTCTTCTTCTTTTCACATTTTTAATCTTAGCACCGTCCTTAGTGTCCTGACTAAATACATCTTTTAACAAACCAAGTGTGACTCTTTCACTAAAATAATAGACATAAAAATAGAATGTTAAAAAATTATCACAATTTTCTCTCTCTCTGTCTGTCTCTCTGTCTCCCTATCTCTGTCTGTCTCTCTCTCTCTCTCTCTCTCTCTCTCTCTCTCTTCTCTCTCATTTTTCGAATAAATGCCAGAGCTACTACTTTTAACAATTATAATGTATTAAAAATAACAGATGTTTGTCCAGGTTTCCCCCTGCATCTAATTTCTTTAAATAAATTTACAATACAGATTGTGTGTGCAAATAATGTAATAAAGGTCTACTAAAATTGTAATGTCCGCCGATACCGTCCGAAATGAGAAAATATCGTGATATGAACTTTCACTCATATCGCTCAGCTCTACCGTGTAAATTTTCGACATGAACCAGGCTCAGATGAAACTGTCTAGTTCTCGCTGGATTAGTGAATTATAATTAAAAAAACAAAAGTTCCATGGCCGTCATTGCTGCCAGCAGCTGTATTTCTCTCTGTCTCGGGCGAACCTAAAATTTTGACCAAATACTTCTCTTAACAGTAATTCTTTTAATAAAACTAAAATAATAGACAAAAACATACAACATTAATAATTATTTCTAATAATTCTATTTCTAGTAAAGTATATCTCTATGATTCCACTTGCTATGTCCATATATGGGCGTATTTTTTGGTCACAGAGAACAGAGTTCCCCCTTGTTGTTATATTTAATTTATTTAATTTTGATTTCTTCCAGTGTTATTTAGCCACTGCTAAGTGTCCCTGTGTGATTATTGAAAGAAATCAAAGAGGACACGACGCACTGCTGCCAAAAGACGACGCATTTCGGAATTTCCGCAATCGCACATGACCTGAAACGTGGGAAAAAACGAGCGCTCATTACCAGCATGTTTGAAATGTGCGAATAGAAGCACCACCCAACAGTTGCTTATATCGTTATATATACTTCTCTTATAGATTATCTATTCTTATATATTAGCATATTCCCATATCGTTATATTCTCCTTCTATGCCGTGACTCAGAAGACCAACAGAACATCATCTCGCTCTCCGCTAGCTCATTTCCCAACGCAAACCTCAACTAGTTGCGCATTTTCCACATGAGCTTGTCCGGTTCTCACTGGATTCATGAATAAACGAGTGGAAACGGTTCCATGGCCGTCGCTGCTGCCAGCAGCTGTGCTTCTCTCGGCCTCGGGCGGATCAGGGTGTGAAGGAGGTTCCTCAGGTTTCTCTGGCTGGAGAAGGTGGATGTTGGTCTGGTCTTGAGGTTGTGTGTGTGTCCAGGTGAGTCTTCAGTGTCTGGAGAGCTTCCTCTGCATGTTCCACCTGCTGCGGCGCCGCGTCGACTCCTCGGCCAAGGATGCGCTCCGCTTCTGGTGAGGTGCTCTTTTGGTCTTCAGCGTTCCTCACGTGCTTGAAATAATGTCATTGCACAGCGGGATCGGGATAAATGGCGGGCCCGAGCGGAGGCGGAGCTAAAACACCTGTTCGTTCCACTGGTGGTGACGTTCCTACGAGATTGCAACGCCATGTGGATCGCTCAATCGGTCAAACTTTCCGGTCAACGTTTGATAATTGTATTATCAATATCAATGCGCATAAAAATTAATGCGTTAACGCAGCGGTCTCCAACATTTTTGTCGTCACAGACTGACATTTTCACAGAACCGACGTTTAATCATGTTACCAAGGCCCCGGGGGTGGAGGGTAATTTTTTAGATTTTATTATTTAATTTAGCATTTAACGTATAATAGTATTTATTTATGTTTAAACATGCATTCAACATGTAAAAAAAACAGTTCTACCAAAAGACTAATATGAAGTGATTTAACATTTTAACTCACTGGAACCAATGAGGACAGCCGTGTTATGGTATTTGAAGTTTTATGTCAAATCAATTTGTTTTTTGTTTTAAAATATACAACACTTTTTAAAATCAGATTATATGTCCTCGTTTATACTTTGAACAAGAAAGTTCTGCAGCAGTTCTACAGTTATAAACTTATAAACTTAGTAACCGCTATAACGTGACGTTTTATTGAACTTTACATTTAAGAGAAAACTTTCCCTAAATGTTTGATTTCGGATTTAAATATACATTTTACCAAAACTGTATAGTGCTGGTAAAAAAACAAAGCTTGAACGTGGACCTTGAAAGGGCCTGCATTTTATCTTTCGGAAAGTGTTGGAACCCCGAGTCTCCTCTTCTCCTCTTGTGTCTCAGATGACGTCTCAATCACGTCAAAAAACGTATCGTTAAAACGACTCGCTTATAAGTCAACCCCGCCCACCTCAGCTGTGAGATAATTGAGAGGAAAGTGGGAAAAAATAGAAATCAAAAGAAAGCCAATTTTGGGATTTTATATTTAGTCGACTCGGGTTTTTTTGCGGGGCACATTTTTTTGATGTGGGGCATCAGGTTTTTTTGCAGGGTGGGGTCTGTAAAGGGGGTGCGGGCTTTAGTGTCCTGACACTAAAGGCCCCGCCCCCTTTACAGACCCCACCCCATTCCTCGGCTTCCTTATTTCGGCCGAAATAAGACGAGAAGTAACTCTTGAAATAATAATAAACACTTGATTTTTATATATCTTTTTAATAATAAACTAGCGTTTCTTGTGAAGGTGCAATTTGTTGCAAAAACCTGGACTTTCATTTTAAATTTTTGAAGTTTGTTGAAAAAACATCAACCTGAACGTGCCTGAACGGCAACATGCTTGTACACACACACACACACACACACACACACACAAATTCCGTCTTGTCCCAAACACACACGGACCATTAAACGTTGTGAGGACCCGCCAAAGGTCCCCACAAGTGACCAACAGCCCCACTTCATTATAAAGCCTAGTTTCTGGGGCCCCACTTTGACTTACATGCATGTACAAACACACACGCACACACAAATCCCGTCGTGTCCCACACACACACAGACCTACAACGTTGTGAGGACCAGCCAAAGGTCCCCACAAGTGACCAACGGCCCAACTTCATTATTATACCTAGTTTTTGGGGCCCACTTTGACCTACATGCTTGTACACACACACACACACACACACACACACACACACACACACACACACAGAAATCCCGTCGTGCCACACACACGGACCTTTAATGTTGTGAGGACCAGCCAAAGGTCCCCACAAGTGACTACCTCACTATGAAGCCTAGTTTTTGGGGCCCCACTTTGACCTACATGCTTGTACACACACACACACACACACACACACACACAAATCCCGTCTTGTCACACACACACACACACACACACACACATAGACCTAAAACGTTGTGAGGACCAGCCAAAGGTCCCCATAAGTGACCAACTTCACTATGAAGCCTAGTTTTTGGGTCCCCACTTTGACCTACATGCTTTTGTACACACACACACACACACACTTCTCAGAGTTTGAGTGGAGCCACATTCCCGTTACGTAGCTAATCTCCGTCTCATGATGCGGTGAAGCTGCCGGACGGTGGTAATGGTCTCGGCGTGACCGTGTGATCCGCCAGCAGGTCGACGCCCCTCGTCTGAATATAATAAGAGCGCGTCATGTGACCGCACATGTCTCGCGCGTCAGATCTCCTCCCACCCATCCAGGGGGGTGTGTCTGACCTCTGACCTCAGGGTCAAGCTCCACGTGACCCATAAATGGTTAAAGCCCTTTGGTTTTTTTTGACGCCGTACTTGGCGATTGATTGAAAAGAAATCGAAATTGACATTCCGTAACTTTGCATCGATCTCCGTCGTTTACACACATTTTGACATGTTATAACGGCTCATTCTACACATCTAATAAGATTGGAAATTGTATTTTTTTCCCATCAATTGTGCAAGTTATTTGTTTATTTTTTATAGGAAAACACAAAATCAAAATAAATTGATTGTTTATTAATCATCATCGATTCACCCAAACTATGTGTTTTGACTGATGCAAAGGCTCTTGGGATATGAAGTTCTGACCACTAGAATCGTCTTTTTGTTATCTATTATTCAAGTACAACGACATCAAAATGATACGAGTCACAAGTTAGGTTTGTTAAATACAGAAAAAAATGGCATTTTTAAGAGAATAATAACATAATTGAACCAGAAACGTTTATAAAAAAAGTCTAATATATTTAAAAAATATATATTTAAGTTTTATTTTGTGTATATATTAAATTTTATTTAGCTTATATTTGCGTAAATACGGTAAATGGCTTCCAATAAATAATTAAATAAAGTTGACTAATTTAAAATAAAATGAAATAATTTCAAATAAAATGAAATAAATTCAAATAAAATAAAATAATTTAAAATAAAATTTTATAATTTAAAATAAAATTAAATAATTTAAAATAAAATTAAAAAATAAAGTAAAAACAAAATTTAAATAATTAATAAAAATTGTTTTCTCCGGCTAATCAATCGTGATGACTTTCGCGAAGCTTTTATTCGCGTAAATACGGTAAATGGCTTCCAATAAATAATTAAATAAAGTTGAATAATTTAAAATAATATTAAATAATTAAAAACAAAATTAAAAAGTAAAATGAAACAAAAAATTTAAATCATTAATAAAAATAGTTTTCTCGGTCACATTTCTGGTCAGAGCGGAGATCAATCGCGCGCGCGTGTGTGTGTGTGTGTGTGTCAGTGTGGACATGAGCGGGGCGAGCGACACACTGGCGCGTGAGTTCCTGACAGACGTGCATCAGCTGTGCAGCGCGGTGGTGCAGCGCGCCGAGGACGAGGAGGAGAGTCACATGATCGCCCTGGGTGATTACCTGGTGAGGGGGCGGGGCTTCCTGCTGCTCAGCACGCTAGACTGCGTCATCGATCAGGTGAGTGTGAGGAGCACACACACACTCTCACTTACTCTCACTCACACACACACTCACTCACTCACTCACTCACTCACACTCTGTCTTTCTCTCTCTCTCTCTCTCGCTCACACATTCACACACACTCACTCACTCTAACACACACACACACACTCACACTCACACTCTCTCTCTCACACACTCACACTCGCTCACGCACTCTCTCACACATACACACTCTCTCTCTCTCTCACACATACACTCACTTTCTCTCTCTCTTTCTTTCCCTCTCTCTCTCTCACACACTCTCACACACTCTCACACACACTCACACACACTCACACACACTCACACACACACACACACACACACTCTGCTTTGTAGAAAAAGGAAGTTTCCGAGCATTTTTCTCTTGCGGTTGTTTATTTATATGTTTACTTCTGCTTTTAAATGTACCACAAACCATCTCTCTCTTTCTATCTGTCTCTCTCTCTCTCTTTCTATCTGTCTCTCTCTCTCTCTCTTTCTATCTCTCTCTCGCTCTCTCTCTCTCTTTCTATCTGTCTCTCTCTCTTTCTCTCTGTCTCTCTCTCTCCCTCTGTCTCTCTCTCTCTTTCTGTTTCTCATTGTCTCTCCTTCTCTCTTGCTCTCTCATTTTCTCTCTCTCTCTCACTCGATCCCTCTCTTCTTTTTTCTTTCACCCTTCCTTCTCTTTCTCACTGTCTCTATCTTTCTTACCCCCTCGTCTCTCTCTATTTCTCTCTCTCTCACTCTGTCTCTCTCTCTCTCTCTCTCTCTCCCTCTCCCTCTTTCTGTCTCTCTCTCTTTCTCTGTCTCTCTCTCTCTCGAGCCTCCCGCTCGTTCTCTCTTTTGCTCTCTCATCTCTACTAGTCTCTCTCTCAATAGAAAGAGCGAAATATATATAGAGAGCGAAAGAAAAGTTGAGATTCTCGGGGGTGTGGCTGTGTGCTGGCGTGTGATTGGTGGAGCTGACGGTGTGTGTGTGTGTGTGCTGGCG
>CM051500.1:27684327-27713681 GCA_028031935.1 Paedocypris micromegethes
GAGAGCGGGCGAGAGAGAGAGAGAGCGGGCGAGAGCAAGAGAGAGAGCGGGCGAGAGAGAGAGAGAGAGCGCGAGTGGCCGCCTACGGTAGCTTTGTTTCTGGTCTTCGTTCGTGAGCGCTGTCTCGCTTTCTTTATCGCGCACGTGAAACCATGATTTCCATGAAACGAAAACAGACTTTGATCAAGATAAAGCAAGCAGATTGTCTCGCGCGCGTCTTTAAAACTAAAACTAAAACAGCCGCTCTCCTCTTAAAGGCACAGCGCACTAGAAAACGGAGCGGCACGCGTATGCGCGTCACGTGTGTGATCTATTAATTCAGTCTGTTACACTGCTTTCTGTGTTCGATTAGTAATGTCTGTGCCGTCATTGATAGTTACAACTATCGAAACTAATGTGTAATACTGTATTAAAGTGTTTATATACTTATATAAAAATCATTCATGAATTATCACGGTGTCCACGTTTCGAAGAGTAAATTTTGTTCACGCTAAATCCGAAGACGGTTCTAGATCTTCTGCTCGCTGCTTCGTTGCATATCGTGTGAACATCGCTTTTGTGTGATTCGTTTTAGACGTTTTTTTACCGAAGTTACCCAAAGCTAGACTTCGCAAAGTGGTTGACGCAGGTGACCGTGTTGAGCAGTGTTCCACGTGCGCTCTTCTGAATTTGTGTCCGTATTTGTGGTGACTTCATTTTATCCACGTTGTTTTAGGCCAGAACTCTTGTAAATTAATATGTAAATTAACATAAACCCAACTCTAAATAAACACTCGTTTAAATACTGTCAAATGGTTTAGTATCATTTATGTTCAATTTGCAATGTGTTGTCGTTGTTTTTTAACCCTCCGAGGTCGAGTCGCACTTTTTTCAAGGTAAAACACACAAAAAAAGTCAATTTTGTGACGTTGTGTTTTTTATTATTCAAAAAAAAATAATAATAATAATAATAAAACTAAAACGTGAAGCGTGTTTTGCCTTTTCTTTTGAAAACAAACTCTAACATGAAACATATGTCTACATAAAGCTTAGAATGTCTGTTTTTTTTTTAATAAGTGTAAGTGAATGCAGTGTTTGTCTGTTTTTCTAATCATTCACTGCACATTTATTGCGTTTTGAGGATTGCTGGTTCGCTGCTTGATCCGACCGACAACACAGACGAGCAAGTTATTTGCAGTAGGAACCGCGTCAACGCGTTAAAATTAAAATGTAATATTAAAATTAATCGCATGGGTTAACGCGTTAACTTTGACAGCCCTGATTGTGGTAAATAGTTGGTATAAACCTCTGCACCTTTGATTCCAAAAGAAAATGTGTGTAACTGGACCTCTTGAGATTTTTATTATTGTTATTAATCTTACATTATAAATCCTTGGCATTTCTAACATTTAAGAGTGTAAATATTGTGCTGTTTATTTAACCATGCCACCCCGTCTTCCGGCATCTTCTGTCTGGCCGCAGGATCTGCATCGACCCCAATGACGAGATGAAGGCGGGGCTGCTGGCTCAGGCGGAGTCAGAGGGCGGAGTTCTGCCCCCGGGAGGCTGGCAGCACCTGGCCCTCACCTACTCGCAGCAGCCCGAGGGCAAGAAGAGCGTGCGCGGCGAGCTGAGCCTGTGGCTGTGTGGCATCAGGAAGTGCCACGTCTGGCTGGACTTCACCCCGCCCCGCCGCTCCGGCCTGTCCTCAGACGCCAACAAAGCCTACTGCATGCTGGGACACTGCGGCGGGCCCACTGAGGAGCCCGCCACCGGGGGGCGCTACGACCTGGGCACCATGCTGCTCTTTAACGGTACGTGTAATTCAGTTGATCATCTGTGGAGACAAAGTCTGAAAATTCTTCTAAGTGTAATTTGGTCGACCCTATGTGGGGAAAAAGTCTGAACATTCTTCTAAGTGTAATTCGGCTGACCATCTGTGGAGAAAAAGTCTGAAATTTCTGCAAAGCACAATTTGTTTGACCATCTGTGGAGAAAAATTAGAAAAATTATTTTAAGTGTAATTCGGTTGACCATCTGTGGAGAAAAACTCTGAAAATTCTTTTAAGTGTAATTCGGTTGACCATCTGAGGAGATAAAGTTGAAAACATTCTTTTAAGTGTAATTCGGTTGACCATTTGTGGGGAAAAAAGTCTGAAAATTCTTTTAAGTGTAATACGTTTGACCATCTGAGGAAAAGAAGTCGAATAAATTCTTTTTAAGTGTAATTCGGTTGACCATCTGAGGAGAAAAGGTCGAAAAAATTATTTTAAGTGTAATACGTTTGACCATCTGTGGAGAAAAAGTCTGAAAATTCTTCCAGGTGTAATATGATTGACCATCTGTGAGGGAAAAAAGTTTAAAATTATTTCAAGTACGTACAGTTTAGTGGACCATATGTGGAGAAAAAATCCGAAAAATGATTTTAAGTACAAGTCGGTTGACCATCTATTCAGAGAAAGTTGAACATTTTTCCTAAGTGTAATTTGGTCGACCATATGTGAGGAAAAAAAGTTGAAAAATTGTGTAATTTGGTGTAATTTGGTTGACCCTCTGTTGAGAAAAAGTTATTATTTTAAGTACGTACAATTCAGTGGACCATCTGAAAAATTATTTTTTAAGTTCAAGACGGTCAACCATCTATTCAGAGAAAGTCTGAAAATTCTTCTAAGTGTAATTTGCTTGATCATCTGTGGAGAAAAAGTCTGAAAATTCTTCTAAGGACAATTTGCTTGACCATCTGAGGAGAAAAAGTGTGAAAATTCTGCAAAGTACAATTCGGTTGACCATATGTGGAGAAAAAGTCTGAAAATTTTTCTAAGTGTAATTTGGTTGATCATCTGTGGGGAAAAAAGTCTGAAAATTCTTCTACGTGTAATTCGGTTGACCATATGTGGAGAAAAAGTCGAAAATTTATTTTAAGTACAATTCGGTTGATCATCTGTGGAGAAAAAGTTGGAAGGTGTCTTTGAAAGGCCGAAAGACTATTAATAATAATGTGTTGATCACTTCACGGCTTTTTGACTTTTGCCAGTAACACTTAACGTAACAAAACAAAAATTTAAATATAAAAGCAAAATGTAATTACCAACTATTAACCCTCCTGTTAGGTTCGTTTCAGAGGGGACTTATTATGCATATAAGGGTCATGCATATAAAGACGAGCAGGAAAAGTTTCAAAGTGAACAAAGACTTTAAAAATAACAATTTTTTGTAGAAGGTGACTAAACGATTAGGGGGTAAAAATGTGGCGATAAATAATGACTTGGTGTATTTTATAATTAACACGCATACAAAACGCACAACAGTGCAAAACACAAGTTCAAGTTTATTTTATTTTTTATTTAAGTTTATTTTTAGTTACTCTTTTTTTTTTTTTATTATTATTATCTTTTATTTCTCATTTTATTTTTGTTTTATGTCCTGATACATAAGGAATCAGATTAGTGCCGACATTATCAAACGTACATTTCTAACAAATGAACGATAATGCTTCACATTTACGTTTGGTTTTTTAGTTTTCGTTCGCAGTCTTCACGTTTTCGTTTGAAACTTTTTTTTCCGCTTCTGATTTTTTCGTTTTTTTTGTTTCATTTGTTGGTTTAGTGAGCCCTTAAACACACTCCCTGCCATCACATCAATCACATTCCCAGCTGTCAATCACATTCTCACCAGCCAATCACAGTAAGTCCCGCCCCCCGTGAAACTAGTGGCAGAAGTCCAAACAAAAAAAAATGAACGGGAAACGGGAAAAAAACTGAAGCGAAAAAACAAACAATTCAAACAAAAACATGAAGACTGCAAGCAAACAATAAAACAACTAAAGTACATGTGAAGCATTTTCATTCGTTTATTAGAACTCTACGTTTGATTATTTTGGCACTGATCTGATTCCACACAAAAAAATGCAGCACGAGGATTAAAAGTCAAAAATGTACGTTTTCTGCTTACGATTTTTACGTTTATAATTCAGATTGCACAAAAACGCGAGTCTCTGTCTCCGCCCACAGGTGCCCGCATCGACACGGCAGAGGCGTTCCACCTGTTCTCCAGCGGGCCGGACCTCACCTCCGTCATGCCCTGCAAGCACGGCTCCGCCCACACGCCTCTCTCCGCCCACGTGAGCCGCGAGGCGCTGGAGTGCGAGGCCCTGCGAGACCTGCTGCTGAGCTCCGCCCACGCCGACCTGTCTCCGCTCGCCGTGAGTGCTGACCCCATGACCCCTTGACCTTTGACCTACTGACACCAAAGTGGGTGTGGCAGGAGAGTTTGGCGGTGGTCTACACTCCCAGCAGCCCGGGCGTCTACACCATCTTTGAGCCGGTGATCCGTCTGAAGGGTCAGGGGCGGTCAGTGGGCGTGTCCCAGCGGCCCTTCAGCACGCGGGAGTTCCAGAGTGCCACGCCCCTGCCCAGCCTGGTGCCCGGCCGCGCCCGCGGCCTCCACAGCGTCCTGCACGAGAGCGGCGGCTCCGCCTCCTTCGTCTTCCTGTTTGCACGGGTAGGTCTCCGCCCTGGGCGGGTGAGTGGGCGGAGCTTGATGGGGGTGTGGTGCAGGTGGTGGAGCTGAGCGAGGGGGAGGAGACTCAGGCCCTGGCGCTGCAGCTGCTCCTGTCGCTGGTGAAGAACAACGCTCACCGACGCCACGAGATGGAGTCCTCGCACGCCTACGCCATGTTGCATCAGGTCCTCATCAAGCCCAGGTGCATTGTGGGATACCACGTCCTGAAGGTGAGCTCTCGTTAGTCCAGCGTGACGCTCAAACGCTTTAATTCATTCTACAGCCAATCAGATCATTTCATTGTGCGTTTTATCGTGAAATTTGGAATATGTCTATATATAGACATAGCAAGAAATGTGGGTGGGGGTGTCTTTTCTTTTTTCTTCTTCATTGTCTTATTTTACGGTAAGGTAAACTGTGGGATACCGTGTCCTGAAGGTGAGATCTCATCGTCAGTCCATCGCAATTTCAGTTCATTAAACGCTTAATTTTCGTTCTACAGCCAATCCGATCATTTCATTGTGCATTTGATCGTGAAACCCGGAATATGCCCATATATGGACATAGCAAGTGGACGTTACTTTTTAATCAGTTATTCAAGTAAAACGACATCGAACTGACGTGCAAGTCACATGTTGGCTTTGCTAAATAAATTGCCAGAAATTGTGCTTTTTTGTGGGGGGTCTTTTTTTTTTTCATTGTCTCATTTTCACGTATACTCGCGTAAATACAGTATTTCTGTTGGCATTGGCTACGTGTTAATACCAATATTGGCTATTGGTACGTGTTAATACTATTGCGTCGATAAGCCTAGTTGAAATATATAATTACGATGACAATTCTAAACCTCCACATTCACAAACCTGTAAATATTCGAATTGGGCATAGATCTTTTTTTTGTGTCTTTAATCATTAAACACACACACACACACACGCACACACACAGAGAGAAAAGAGAAGTGGAAACGTTAAATGAAGAGCTTTGAAATGTTAAGAATTCAGCACTTCCTGGTTGGACACTGCTGTTGTATAGCCCAGTGTGTGTGTGTGTGTGTGTGTGTGTGTGTGTGAGCCAGGCGCTGCTGGACGGCTGCTGCAGTGGTTCGGTTCTGACGGTGGACGAGGACGGACTCTTTCGGCTGGACCCGGAATCCTCGGCGCTGCTGCAGGACGTGCGGCTACTGTCCGAGATCCTGCTGGACTGGAAGATCTGGGCCAAAGCTCAGGTGCTGCTGGACCGTCCCAGTGTGTGTGTGTGTGTTCAAGTTCAGTGCATATGTAAAGTTGCAACTGTCCCAAAGCCGCTGTATGAGTAGAATATTGTTGCGTTTATTTCATTGTTCGTGGGTGTTTAAGATTAAAAAATGATGAAGAAAAACAAAAAAAAAAGTAAGATTTTGACACTTTTAAGGTCAGTTGTGTTTCGGTTCCGGGCATCTAGACTATGCAGCCTTTCTATGCGGTTCTATTCAGTATTTAATGTGTGTGTGTGTTCAAGTTCGGTGCATATGTAAAGTTGCAACTGTATGAAAATTGTATAAGTAGAATATTGTTGCGTTTATTTCATTGTTTGTGGGTGTTTAAGATTATGGCTATGGCCAGTGAGCAAGCTCCACTCTCCTCTCAACGCAAAGTACGCAAGTAAGACGAAAAAACGGAAAAAAAAAATTACGATTTCGACACTTTTAAGGTCAGTTGTGTTTCGGTTCCGGCCATCTAGACTATGCAGCCTTTCTGTGCGGTTCTATTCCGTGTTTAATGTGTGTGTGTGTGTGTGTGTGGGCAGTGTGGCGTGTGGGAGACGCTGCTGACGGCGCTGGAGATCCTCATCCGTGCCCACCATCCCCAGCAGATGTTTAACGTGCGTCAGCTGCTGAAGGCTCAGGTGGTGGAGCGCTTCCTGCTGACCTGTCAGGTGCTCCAGGTGAGTCCCAGGCGCAAAACATTCATTCCTTTTACAGTACAGTTTTTTTTTTTTTTTTTTTTCTCGGCCGTCGCTTTACGAGACCTTCTCAAAGCGCTTCTCACGACGCAAATCTATTCTTTCATTTTGTCGACCAAGTATTTCCTTTGTTGCAATCATTTGCTGCTTGTTTCACTGGTTAAATCTGTCACTAAGCACTTTTCACTGTGAACATGTAAAAAAAAAACGAAGATTGTTGCGTTTTTTTCATTGTTCGTCGGTGTTAGATAATGGCTACGACTATGACCAGTGAGAAAACCAGTGAGAAAAAAGAAACTTCTCTGACGGAATGCGAGGAAAAATGCAGTTATAATAAAATGTATTTCAGTGTGTTTAATGTTGTCTCTGTCGAGGTTTCGTTTGTGAGAACACATTCTGAGAACATCAAACGTTTTCGCAAAGAAAAAGATCTTTGTATATATTTTATATGTTGACAGTTAACTACGTATTCAGATAAAAAATGATTAAACGCCGTTGGTAAAATTTGACACAAATTCAGTCAACAATAAAGTGACTTAAATAAAAACTAAAGCTTAACATTACCACTTAGTATGTTTCAATATCACTTACAAAAATACATTTAGGCCAAATTAAAGACATAAAAATGACAGAAAATAAATTAGAAGGCCTTATATGTCCTTAACTCGAAATTAGTGCAATAATAATGTTAAATAAATATTCAATATTAATTAATTAAGCAAAATAAAATGTCCATTCTAAAAAGAAATTGAATTGCACTAGGGCTGCCGCTAACGATTATTTTCTTATCAATTAATCTATGGATCATTTTAAATTTATTTATTTTTTATCATTTTTCTTTGATTGATCGACTAATCTATTGACACATTTACCGATTAATCTAGCGATAACGATTTTCTTTTTTTATTTACTTTCAAAATCCAGTTTTAAAACAATTGAAGGAAACACACACATCACGTATTCAGATCAAAAATGATTAACGCCGTTGGTAAAATTTGACACAAATTAAATTAGTCGTGTGCGTTAACGCGTTAACTTTGACAGCACTGGTTCACAGTTAACTACGTATTCAGATTTCTTAGACGTAGCAACTTTAGTAAACATTTAGAATATATCGCACTTATATTTTCGCTGACAAAATCTATAGTGTATATTAGTCGACTGAAAATGTTGTGGCATTTCGTCGGCTAAAATCAAACTAAAACGGAAAAAGACAACAAGACGACTAAACCGGGACTGAGTTGTTGCCAAAAGACTAAAACGAAATAAAAAACCCTCCGTCAAACCTGCACACTGAAGCCCGTGTGACCCGCCTCAGGAGCATCGGGACGAGCACCTCACCTCCATCCCGCCGGACGTCTGCGTCTCCTTCGTCAAGATCATCCAGGAAGTGCTGGGCTCTCCGCCCGACCTGGACCTCCTGCGCCTGCTCTTCAACTTCCTGCTGGCCGTCCACCCCCCCACCAACACCTACGTCTGCCACACGCCCAGCAGCTTCTACTTCTCGCTGCACATCGGTGAGGCCCGACGCCGCCCGAGAACCACGCCCGGACCGCCGCCACCACTTCCTGTGTGTCTGTTGCAGACGGGAAGCTGCACCAGGAGAAGGTTCGCTCCATGATGCTCCTGAGGAACAAGTCCGCCTGCAGCTCCGTGCTCTCGCTCTCGCCCACCGTCTTCCTGGAGATGCCCAGTGACGGTAAAGCCCATCTTTTCTAATCGATTTTTTTTTATTTATTTTGATTTTTTTTTTATTTTATTTTTTTTAGATTAATTGTCAAGTGTCAAATTTTCCGATTAATCTAACGATTATTCTCAATTCTCTGATTATTTCTTGAACACCAACAACTGAAATTAAAGCACTTTCGAGTTCGATTAAATAGCACAATCAATTTTTTTTTTTTTTTTGATTTTTTTTTTTTATTTTTTTTTTAATTTTTAAGTGTATTTTCCGTATACGTTATTCTTTTCTATTTTTTGAACTGAAGCACTTTGTGTTTTTTTTTTTTATTTTTTTTTTTTTTTTTTTTTTTTTTTTCCGATAATCATCAAGTGGCAAATTTTCCAATTAATCTAACGATTATTCTCAATTCTCTTGATTATTTATTGAACATTAACAACTGAAATTAAAGCACTTTCGAGTTCGATTAAGTAACACATCAATTTTCTAATTGATTTTTTATTTATTTATTTTTTTTTTTCAAACAATCGCCAAGTGGCGAATTTTCCGTTCAATCTAACGATTATTCTCAATTCTCTGATTATTATTGAACATCAACAACTGAAATAAAGCACTTCGAGTTCGATTAAATACACACATCAATTTTCTAATCGATTTTCTTTATTTATTTTTTTATTTTTTCGATTCATCGTCAAGTGGCGAATTTTCCGATCAATCTAACGATTATTCTCAATTCTCTGATTATTTATTGAACATCAACAACTGAAATTAAAGCACTTTCGAGTTCGATTAAATAACACAATCAATTTTCTAATCGATTTTTTTTATTTATTTATTTATTTTTTCGATTCATCGTCAAGTGGCGAATTTTCCGATCAATCTAACGATTATTCTCAATTCTCTGATTATTTATTGAACATCAACAACTGAAATTAAAGCACTTTCGAGTTCGATTAAATAACACAATCAATTTTCTAATCGATTTTCTTTATTTATTTATTTATTTTTTCGATTCATCGTCAAGTGGCGAATTTTCCGATCAATCTAACGATTATTCTCAATTCTCTGATTATTTATTGAACATCAACAACTGAAATTAAAGCACTTTCGAGTTCGATTAAATAACACAATACATTTTCTAATCGATTTTTTTTACATTTTTTTTCTTTTTTCAATTAATCGTCAAGTGTCGCATTTTTTCGATGAACCCAATGATTATTCTCAATTCTCTGATTATTTATTGAACATTAACAACTGAAATTAAAGCACTTTCGAGTTCGATGAAATAACACAATCAATTTTCTAATTGATTTTTTGATTATTTATTTTTATTTTTTTCGAATAATCATCAAGTAGCAAATTTTCCGATTATTCTCAATTCTCTGATTATTTATTGAACATCAACAACTGAAATTAAAGCACTTTCGAGTTTGATTAAATCACAAAATCTATTTGATTTAATACAATTTTAATTAATTTAATTAAAGCACAATGCCTAATTCACAAAATCAATTTTTTCTAAACTAAATAAAATAAATAACTTGCACATTTGGGGAACAATTTTTTTGTGAATCGATTAATTGTCCAATGGCGAGTTCAAAATCTTCGCAAATTTTCCAATTAATCTAACTGGATTAATTTGAAGTAATATTCATAAATAAAACCTTGATTATTTATTCGATTAATCTGACTTGATTAATTTAAAGTTAAATTCATAATTAATAACTCGGCTAATTTTTCGATGAATCTAACTTGATTCATTTAAAGTTAGATTCATAATCAAAATCTTGATTAATTTTCCGATTAATCTAACTCGATTAATTTAAAGTTAGATTCATAATTAATATGTCGAATATTTTTCCGATTAATCTAACTTGAATCACAATAATAAAAATCGTGATTAATTCCCGATGAGAAGATGTGAACCGCCCCCTTGTGTTGCAGCGCGCCGCTCGTCCTCGCCCGAGCACGGAGACGAAGACTCGTCCTCACAGCAGCCCAGCTCGGGACCCTCCCCTCACGCCTCGCCCACCCTGAAGCCCCGCCCACCCCGCAGGAGCTCCACCGGCAGCGCAGACCCCGAGGACCCGTCCCGCCAGGCCCTGGGCAGCACCGAGACCCTGAAGCGGCCCGCAGACGAGCAGCTCCTCAGCAGCTGCGACTCCGCCCAGACCCTCTGCGACTCCCACAACGAGGAGCCCACGCCCTCCATCAGCATCGAGGAGGACCCCGAGGGTTCCGCGGAGGCTCCGCGCCGTCCCGACAGCCTGAGCGGGATCCAGTCCTTCCAGCGCAGCCACAGTAACCTGGCCAGTCTGGGCTTGGCCTTCCCCGCCCAGAACGGCTCCCTGACGCGCTGGTCCAGTGTGTCGGAGCGCCCCGCCCCGCCCGACGAGTGGGACGGCTACACCTACTCGCCAGCCTACGAGAGGCAGGGCAAGAGCGAGGCCAGCAGTGACCGGTGCGTCCCGCCCTCTCACCGCGGTCTGTTGGGTCACACTGGACAAACCGTATTTACGCCAATATAAGCCCCACCCTTTTTTATTATTTTTATTTTATTTTCATTTACAAAATATTTGGGTAAATATAATGTCCCTTTTTTTTTTTTTATCGCAGATTTCAGATGTGCGTAATTATAATCGGCCATTTGTTTCTCATGTTTAACGGTCAAAAACTTGCAGGGTGCTTAGAATCGCAGATTTCAAATACGTGCGTAAACTGAGGCCCCTTCTTTTTTGAAAGTTCGATCCTCAAAAAGTTGCGGCATGCATAGAATTGCCATTTTCAAATATGTGCATAAATATAAAAATATAAATATTTTTTCTGATGTTAGACGAAAAATATTATGGGTGGTGAAGTTTTTATGACTACAAAAGATTATTTTTTTTACTATTATTCTGGTAAAACGACATTGACGTGATGCAAGTCACAAGTTAGGTTTGTTTAAAAAATAGTATTTTAAAGAGAAACTCAATGTCATTTATCCAGAAATGTGGAAAAAAAAAAAATTCTGGGGGGTGCTTATATCCGCATAAATACTTTTTCGGGGACCTTTGGCCAGTGCCGTCAAAAGTACAGATTTTAATCGCTTATAAGTTTGTCGCAATTCTCTTTCGACCCGTTTAAAAGGAAGAATGGAAAGCAGGTGACGAGAGAAAAGTGGAAAAGTCGAAATTAGCATCAGCCTAATTTTGGGTTTCATATATTTCTCCAATCTTTTTGGCACTAGTTTGACCCCATAGGGGAAAAAGCAAGGCCTCGACCCCCGTTGTCTGAAAGATTTATTTAATTGTCATCAGGACAGTTAATTTAATTATGGCGTAAACTGACCAGTAGGTAGACCAGTTTGATCCCAAAATCTCAAGGAAAAACAAGCGTCTTATAAGCGAGTAAATGCGGTGCACGGATTTTGTTTTTCTTTTTCGGAAAAGATAAATTAACTGGCTTAGAATAGAGAGTAAACGGTTCATTTGCCAGTTTAAGCCATCTTACCAAGTAAAACTTTCTCACCCGATTGGCAGATAATGTTACCTGATTACTACTACTGTTAATATGTCTATTTGAAACACGTTTTGTATTTTGGAAACGTTTGCTCTAATTTTTATATTTTATATACTTTATGCTACATGTATTGTTTATATTTTATCTTACACAACGCACATTTTTTACATTTCTATTTTGTACAATGCACATTTTTTACATGTCGTCTTTTTACATTTCTATTTTGTGTGTTTTTCCCTATATTGCACCAAACGGAGTCGTGTTCCTAATTTCGTTGCAGCCTTGCGTCGCAATGACAATAAAGGCATTCGATTCGATTTACAAACACACTTACCTGAAGAATAAAAAAGTCAATAGACTTGCATAAACGAACATAAGCATAAACAACACTGCTCGCACCCTATGCAAATAAATAAACGGCACCCACCGCACACGTCACTAATGAGTGTGTGTGTGTGTGTGTGTGTGTGTGTGTGTGCGCAGGGCGGAGGACTGTGTGGTGCTGGTGTGCTGCGGGCTGTACGAGCTGCTGCGTGGCGTGATGCTGCTGCTGCCGGATCTGCTGCTGGAGCAGGTGATGGAGCGTCTGGTGCAGCCCGAGGTTCTGCTGGTGCAGCTCAACCACTCCTCTCCTCTCATCCAGCAGGGCGTCATGAAGGTGCCACAAAACATGCCGCCTGCCTTTCTCCGTTTCCGTTGGGTCGTTTTTTTTGCTTCGCGTAATCGCGCAAATGCGGTTTTTTTTTTTGCCGTTTGGCCACGAGTGGGGGCGGGCCTTACTCTGATTGGCTGGTGAGAATGTGATTGGCGGCTGCTTGGACAGGAAGTGCGGGAGGTTTGTTTTGTGACAATTGTCGACTGCTGCCAATCACATTTTCACCAGCCAATCAGGGTAAGGGACCGCCCCTCCTCATGAAACTAGTGCCAAAAGTGACGACAAGCAGACGCGAAAAATTGTTTCAAATGAAAATATGAAGGTTCCAAGAGACAAATAGATAAAACGACTGAAGATGTTTGTTTCTTATAGCTTTTTTCATTGATTATTGAAATCATTGATTATAAAAAATTAAACTAGTGTCCGGATTCAGAGCGCAAAAATCTTAGCAGCATGCCACGTCGAAAGCGTCTCGTTATTTAGTGCGCATGTAAATGGGGTTTCTCGATGAATTAGATATTTACTACAGGAACAGAACGATTTTGAATTGTAAATGTACACGTATGTAACTAAATAGATCCTAACCTGTATTTTAACACGGCAGCAACTTTGCTTATAAACCTTATAAACAACTTATGAAAAATGATATCTGCTAAAGAGGAAGTAGCGTAGTCTTCTTTGCGTTTATTTTGTCTTGGTTTTGATTCTAATTCTGGTTTAGAGAAAAAAGTGGGAAAAAAAACTCTGCAGAATAGCCGCACCTTTGTATAAGCCGCGTGGTTCAAAACCTATGAGAAAAGTAGCGGCTTATAGTCCAGAAAATACGGTACTAAATTTTAGTTGTAAGGTGCCTTTTGGGCCTCCAGTTCTCGTCACAAATACAGTTACATAATAATTCGACGTGTAGAAATAAAATTGTCTATTATTATTATTATTATTCTGCAGTCGTCTGCCACCACAATAATTTAGCACAGTTGTGCACAGATAACACTTTAATCACAGTTTATTGTGTACTCGTATTGACAGAATTGGTAAATGACGCAGCGTTCGCTCGCTAAACTCCTCCCACACTTCCTGGTCAACCGCTGCCAATCACAGTCTCACTAGCCAATCAGAGTAAGGGAAACTTGTGCCAAAGGTTACAAAAAAAATCAGAGCCAATAAAAATGTTTTGAATTAAAATATGAAGATTGAAAGAGAAAAACGAGAAAGGGAAGCATTTTTTAGATATTTCTTAGATAGTTATAGTTTGATTATGTTACCACCACAATTAGAATGGTTTCACAGTCTCACCAGCCAATCAGAGCAATGGCTGCCCCCCCCCACGTGACACTAGTGCCAGAAGTCACGAAAAAAATAGACGCAAAAAAATGTTTCAATGGCAAATATCAAGATTGCAAGAGACAAATGGAAAAAGTGAAATATTTTCGTTCATTACTCATATTTATAGTTTGATTAAATTACCACTCGATTACATTTTCACTCGCTAAACTCCTCCCACACTTCCTGGTCAACTGCTGCCAATCACATTTTCACCAGCCAATCAGAGGAAGAACACCCCCCCTCCACGTGAAACTAGTGTCCGAATTCAGAGCGCAAAAATCTTAACTGCATGAAAGAAGTTCCAAAGAAAAAATATGAAGATTCCAAGAGACAAATAGAAAAAACTACTGAAAATGTAAAAATTGTTCATTTCTTAGAACTTTTTTCATTTATTATTTCAATAAATTAAATAATATAAGTCAAATAAAATCTAAATACATTATATATATATATATATATATATATATGTGTGTGTGTGTGATTTTTCTTTTTTTGTACCACTAATTTGATTAAGTGTGAAAATCGTTCGTTTCTTAGAGCTTTATTCATTGATTATTTCAATAAATTAAACAATTTAAATAAAATAAAATCTAAATACATTATTTATGTGGGATTTTTCTTTTTTTTTGCCACTAATCTGATTAAGTGTGAAAATCGTTTGTTTCTTAGCGCTATTCATAGATTATTTCAATAAATTAAACCATTTAAATAAAATACAATCTAAATAAATGATTTATTTAAATGTGTGATTTTTTTTTTTTTTTTTTTGCTTTTTTTGCCACTAATCTGATTAAGTAAAATTGTTTGTTTCTCAGCGCTTTATTCATAGATTATTTCATTAAATTAAATCATGTCAATAAAATAAAATCTAAATAAATGATTTATTTTAATAATGATTTTTTTTTGTTTTGTTTTTTTTTTGTTTTGCTTTTTTGTGCAGCTGCTGGACTCGTACTTCAGGCGCGCTCAGAAGGAGCAGAAGGAGAAGTTCCTGCGCAGCCACGGCTTCTCGCTCCTGGCCAATCAGCTCCACCTGCAGCGCGGCTCCCAGGGGCCCCTGCAGTGCCTGCTAGAGATGCTGCTGTGCCGCGCCGTGGGCCTGGAGGAGGAGTCAGTGCCGGCCACACCCCCCACCCACAGCCACGCCCCCCCCCCTGACCGACTGTTCTGCGCAGGGTGGAGGAGGAGGAGCTGGAGAAGGTGTCGGCCTTCCGGAAGCGCTGCGTGATCCCCCTGCTGGGCGTGGTGGAGAACTGCCTGTACGACCCCGCCCTGGCGCACTCCGCCCTCTGCCTGCTGCTGCAGCTGCTCAACGCCTGCCCCAAGATGGCCGACATCCTGCTGGACCACGGCCTGCTGTACGTGCTGGCCAACACCCTCGCCACCCTCAACGGCCTGGAGGACGGGTACGGTGGCCTTTGGCGTTAGGAACCATCGCCGCCCGCGAATCATCCTAAAACCAGCCCCGACTGCGGCGTTGCGCGTTTTTTTTTTTTTTGTTAGGAAGCGCAAAAAAGTAGGCGGCGCTTTATATATTTTTTTATATATTTTATTGATATATATTTTGCAGTGTCCTTATAATAGATTTGTTTAGATTTTGTAAAATTGTGCTTTTTTTTATTTTTTATTTTTATTTAGGAAGCTCAAGAAAGTGGGCGGTGCTTATATGCGCATTTTTGGAATTTTGTAGAATTTTGAAATTTAAATTGCGCAAAAAAGTGGGTGGTGCTTTATATTTGTTTTTGTATTTTATTGATATATTTTTTGCAGTATCCTTATAATAGATATGTTTTCTTTAATGATTTATTTTTGCGTTCAATATTGTGATGTAAATATTCCATATTTATCTGAGCTTTTTTTTTTCAATTGTAGAAGCTCAAAAAGTGGGCGGTGCTTATATGCACATTTTTGGAATTTTGTAGAATTTAAATGTAAATTGCGCAAAAAAGTGGGCGGTGCTTATATTTTTTATATTTTATTGATAGATTTTTTTTTAAAGTATCATTATAATATTTTTGTTTTCTTTAATGATTTAATTTAGCGTTTAATCTTGTAATATAAATATTTCATATTTTTCTGAGCTTTTTTTTTAATTGTAGAAGTTCAAAAAAGTGGGCGGTGCTTATATGCGCATTTTTGGAATTTTGTAGAATTTAAATTTCAATTGCGCAAAAAAGTGGGTGGTGCTTTATATTTGTTATATATTTTTTAAAGTATCATTATAATATATTTGTTTTCTTTAATGATTTAATTTAGCGTTCAATATTGTAATTTCATATTTATCGGAGCTTTTTTTTCAATTGTAGAAGCTCAAAAAAGTGGGCGGGGCTTATAATAATAATAATAATCCATTTGATTTTTATTTATTGGCGCCTTTCTAGAAACTCAAGGTCGCCTTACAGAAACACACAACATTCACACACACACACACCAATTATGTGTTTGATGTGTATGTGCTTATGTGCCCATATTTGGAATTTTGTAGATTTAAAATCATTGAAATTAACGTATACTTCTTCATAAGCCCTAATTAACGTATATATTTCTTCATGATTTTACGTGTTATTTTATAATTTTACATTTTAAAATCCAATCATTTTATTAGATAGACTGTTCTGATTAGAACATTATGACGTTAACCTGCTAGTTGCCGAGTGGATTATTATAAGTTATATTTTAAAAATTGAACTTTTTTTTTTACTTTAATTTTATATCAGAATTTTACTTTTTTTTTCTTCATAATTTTACATTTTATTTCCTAATTTTACATTTTTTTCTTTATAATTTTACATTTTTTTTCTTCATCATTTTACATGGTATTTAATAATTTTACATTTTTTAAAATCCAATTATTTTATTAGATAGACCGAACATTATGACGTTAACCTGCTAGTTGCCAAGGGGATTATTTTAAGTTATATTATAATTTATAATATAATAAATAATTTTTAAAATTGAACTTTTTTTTTTACTTTAATTTCATATCAGAATGTAAAAAATTTTTCTTCATAATTTTACATTTTATTTCATAATTTTACATTTTTTTATTCATAATTTTACATGTTATTTAATAATTTAAATTTTTTTTAAATCCAATCATTTTATTAGATAGACCTAATGTCGAGGATCGTCCGATTAGAACATTATGACGTTAACCTGCTAGTTGCCGAGTGGATTATTATAAGTTATAATATAATAAAGTATTTTAAAAATTTAACTTTTAAGTAAAAAAAAAAATTTTATATCATAATTTTACATTTTTTTTTTCTTCGCAATTTTACATGTTATTTCATAATTTAACATTTTATTTAATGATTTTGCATTTTATTGCATAATTGTACACTTTTTTTCTTCATAACTTTACCTTTTTCTCTTCATAATTGTACACGTTATTTCATCATTTAACATTTTTCGAAATCCAGTCATTTTATGAGCCAGAAGCGGTGTGTAGGATGGTTCACCTGACTGTGTTTGGCGTGTCACAGGATGGCGGCGTGCGACTACAGGCTGGTGCTGTGTGACCTCCAGCGCCTCCTGGTGGCCGTCAGCATCCACGCCTGCAGCTCGTCCGGAGCGCAGTACTTCCGCATCATCGAGGACCTGCTGACGCTGCTCGGACACCTGCAGGCCAGCCGCGCGCAGCGCACGCGCGGTAAGACACGCCCACGCCCATATATGGTCATGAGCACGCCTGGTTTTCAATTGTAGAGGCACAAAAATGTGGGCTTATACGCGCATATAATTTCGAATTAAATATTATAATTAGGGCTTAATATTATAATTGTAATTTTGTAGATTTTAAATCGTTGAAATGACCATGTACTGTTGATAGCACAGAATAACTTAGTTTGTTTGCAGTATTGTTATAATATAAATGTTTTCTTTGATTACTTAAAGTACGGCTAGTTTAAATATCCCGTGTTTACGCAAATATAATCGACAGAGCTGGGCGTGGCCCTTCAGCTGCGCGTGCTGCAGGCCGCCATCGACTTCATCCGGACCACGGCCAATCAGGAGCCTCCGAAAGGCTCCGCCTCTCCGCACCACGCCTTGCAGCCCAAGCGCCAGAGCATCGCAGGTGTGTGTGTTTGTGTGTTGAGGTGTGTGTGTGTGTCTCTCTGTCTGTCTGTGTGTGTGTGTGTGTTGAGGTGTGTGTGTGTGTTGAGGTGTGTGTGTGTGCGCGTGTGTGTGTGTGTGTTGAGGTGTTTTGTGTGTCTCAAGGTTCAGTGGGGCAGAAAGACGCCATCTTGCCCCGCCGCCACCGCCACTCCTACAGCCTGATCCCCTCGCCCTCCCCGTTCACCTTTCTGTCCCAGGACTCCAGTGCAGGTAGAGGCGGGGCCTACCGGGGACACGCCCTCGCTTGTGGCACGCCCTCGCTTGCCACACATCCATCTGACGAGCGATGGATGCGACTATAACACACTCGCCTCCACGGAGAAACTAACTCTGATTTTTTTAAGAAAATAAACAAATTTTATTTAATTATTTAATAATTTAGCTCTCCGAGTCCAGCAGCTCCACGGAGAAACTAAAATACGAAGAATAAAAATTCAAATTCAAATTTTATTTGCCACATACACGAATAAATTAAATTTATCGTCCGACATATAAACATACAAATAATCATACAAATACAATAAGATAAGAGATAAAAGCTATAAATTACAATAAAAATAGAGATAGTATAGTATAAAAGAATAGAAGATAAAATATGAATAAAATATTGAAGAGAAAAATACAATAGGGGAGAAAAATACAAGAAATAATATATTAAAGATATTAAACTTACACGCTAAGACATAAGAGACTTTTTAAGAAAATGTAAGCAAATAATAACATTATATGTAATATATATAGAATAGAACCTGTATGCATACCGTATTTACGCAAATATAAGCGAAAATAAAAATGTCAACCAAAAAAAAAATACAATTTTGTTCTTTATTCTGGTTTTAGTTTTGCGTGCCGGACTCGTTTTTCAGAACAAAGAGAAAGAAAGCAGTTTAAACAGAAAGAAAGTAAATGACACGGATGACAAGTGAAAGCAATACGATAAGAGTTAAAAGCAATGAAATACAATAAAAATAGAGATAAGCTGAAATATGAATAAAATATAGAAGATAAAAATACAATAGGGGAGATAAATCCAAAAACCAAGATAAATGTGGAAGATAAAATATGAATAGAAATGTTAAAGATATTAAACGAACACGCTATGACACAAGAGACTTTTTAAGAAAGCAAGACATTTTTTCTTATTTTCTTTTTCAAGAAGACTTTTAAGAAGAAAATAAGACAATTTAAAAAAAGAAAATAACACAATTTGTTTGGGTAGCGCACCGAGCCCAGCAGCTATACAATAAACCTAGTACAAAATATAAAGTGATGAAAAGGAAGAATACATTCAATACAAATAAAATCAACAATATTAAATAAAATCATAAAAAAGGCACTGGTGGAGGCGGGGCCGACCCGAGGACACGCCCTCACTTGTGACACGCTGCCATGCATCCATCTGACGAGCGATGGATGCGACGATAACACACTCGGCTTCACAGAGAAACTAACTAAATTAAAAAAAAACTGACTCTTTTTTTCCTCATTTTTTGAACACACATAATGGACATTTTTTTTTTTTTAATTTTTTTAACCCAAATAATGGACTTTTTTTACTGACTGTGTTTCCCTATTTTTTAAACACAGATAACGGAATTTTTTCTTTTTTTTTCCTGAACTGACTCTTTTTTCCTAATTTTTGAACACAGATAATGGACATTTTTCTTTTCTTTAACTGACTCTTAATCTCTATTTTTTTAAACACAGATAATGGACATTTTTCTTTTTTTTTAACAGACTCTTTTTCCCTAATTTTTGAACACAAAAAAATTATAAAAAAAAACGTAATTTTTGTTTTTATCTGACTCTTTTCTCCTAATTTTTTAACACAGATAAATAATGGCCATTTTTCTTTTTTTTTTTAACTAACTCTTTGTCCCCCTCATTTTTGAACACAGATAAATAATGGACATTTTTCTTTTTTTTTAACTAACTGTTTCCTTAATTTTTGAACACAAAACATGTACATTTTTCTTTTTTCTTTTAAATGACTCTTTTCCCTCATTTTTGAACACAAATAATTGACTTTTTTTTTTACGGACTGTTTCCCCCTCATTTTTGAACACAGACAAATAATTAACATTTTTCTTTTTTATTGAACACAATTAATGAACATTTTCCCTTTTTAAAGACTATCGCATAGCGACTTTGCGTTGGTCTGGAACTAAGAAATGCACATATAAATAAACTAGAACTTGAACTAACGTGACTAACTGTGTGTGTGTGTGTGTGTGTGTGCGCAGGTGGGCGGCGCTTCACTCTGGCTCAGTCGGACTCTCTGCTGAGTCGCATGCGTTCTGTAGCGGGTGACGAGCTGACGCTGATGATGCGGCGCCGCATGAGTCACGACAACCCAATCAGAGCGGCCGAGAGCGAACTGATGCAGCGCCTGCAGAGACTAGTGGTCCTCACCATCAACAGACTCATCCACCAGCAGAGTCAGTCACACACACCACACACACCTCAGAGAGAGAGAGAGAGAGAGAGAGAGAGAGAGAGAGAGAGAGACAGTGAGAGAGAGAGATTGCAAAAGTCAACTCAGTTTTCACGTTCATACTAGTGTTTTAATTTCGTGTTAAAATTTTTATTCCCATTTTTTATTTAGTTTTAATCAGCTGTTTGTTTTGTTTTAGTCTAAATTTAGTTGCCTAAATACTGCACCATTTTAGTCGACTAATAGACAGTATAGATTTAATGTTTAGATTTAACGACAACACAGGTGCTTTACTAAAGTTGCTCTGTCTAAGAAATCTGAATACGTTGTTAATTATGAACATATAAAATATAAACAACAATCTTACTTGTTTGGACTTGTTTCTCCACAGCTTATTCTTAGGAGCTTTTTTCTCAATCCAAATAAATGTTTTCGCATAAAGGAAACCTCAACAGAGAGGAAATTAAACACAGTAAAGTCAAATTAATTATAATTGCGTCACTATTTCAAGTAACAAATGTTTGCACGGTGAAAGAGAAACACGACGTTTCAGGTGTGTTGTACGTCTCCACACAATGTACAGATGGTTTTTTTTTTTAAGGCGGCGGCGTCGAATGTAAAACGAATCCATATAAGGCCAGCTGCTCCTGATTGGCTCTCTTTGCGTTTGCACCCGCCTTTCCCCACAAGCTCGGATTATGATTGGACGTCGTCACGACAGGCATTTTTGCTTCGTTTTTATTCGTTGAGGAAAAAATTGCCGTTAACGAAGACGATGACGAAAATATTTTCGCCAACGAAATTGACCCAGATGCTAATTTGTGTGTGCGCAGACGCAGACGCAGACGTGGACCTCTCGCAGCTGCTGAGCTTCTCGGAGTCTCCGGACACGGCGGCGTGTGAGCAGCAGGGCGTGGCCCGCAGGAGTCTGCGCAGAGACGTGCTGACGCTGATGATGGACGCCATCCGGACCGGCCTGGTGATGTCACAGCATGATATTCTATTATATCTAGGGTGGCCATATTTCCAAAAAAGAGGAGAAGGGGCGTGGCCTCGAGACTAATGCGTACAGGCTTCTCGGAGGTCATGTGCTTTAATGCTGCAAAACTAACTTCTGTAATAAAAACATTAAATCTGTAAAACCTTACATCTGTAACCGAATAACAGTCCCAGACTCTCTTTTCAATTAAATAAATAATATATAATGAAAAATAATTTGATTAAGTCATTACTAATATGAAATGGTGTTCTACAAATCAGCTCTTCTGTTATATATATATATATATATATATATATATATATATATATATATATACAATATATATATATATATCTATAATAACAACAACCATAATATCTATCTATTATTAGTGAGTGAAATAGTAGTGGGAAGTTCTTATATGACAGATAATTTAATAATATCGAAAGTTTCAAATGTATGAGCTCATTTTCATTACCTGAGCATTACGTTGTTTATTAATATATTAACTATAACGTTTCAGGTAATAAATTATTATTTTTGTGTCTGACCTAACAAGCATCAGCCATTTCAACTCTCTCTCTCTCTCTCTCTCTCTCTCTAAGCCCCGCCCTCCTCACAGACAGTTACAACAACCAATCAAACTAACGATGACTTTGTATATCACCCAATCAAAAGTGGAAAATGTGACGTCTTCATAAAATGCGCGTGAGGTGATTCGCATGAGATGCTGCTTTAAAAATAAATAAATAAATAAATAAATATATATATATATATGCGCCCGATTCAATTCTCAAATAATTTAAAGCACGGTTGGCGAACGTGAAATGGTCCTTTGAAGAAGCGTGAAACCCGGACATTTTCGTGAATTTATAAAACCCTTCGGACGCTTCGGACACGAGGTAAAAAGAGGACAAGGCCGGGGAAAAGTAGACACGTGCTCACCCTAATTATTTCCTAATTACACCGTAATTGCGCGAATATAACTGATTCAAATTTTTGACGCTCAGAAACTCTCAAATGAGAATCTTTCTACATTTAAAATATTTTTTCTTTCGTTAAATAATGCTTCCTTAATATTTAAATAATCTTTAAATAATGGTTTAAATTAATATATGAGCATATAAGCTTTTATTGGCTCAATAACAGAAATAAAGTCACGCCACGGCACTTAACAGTGGCTAAATAACACTGGAAGAAGTCAAATTAAACGAAATACTGTCATTCATATTTAGACAGACAGACAGACAGACTCAATTATTCCCACTAAGGGACTTTTGTGTTTTTTACAGTAGCAGAAAACAGTTTCAAAATACGTCCGCTAAAAAATTCATTGAAATTTTAGTTTTTGTTTCTGTTTAAACTGTTTTCTTTCTCTTTGTTTCTGCTGCTGTTAAAAAAAAAAAACATACAAAAATTTCCCTTAATGGGAATACAGTTTTTCTCAAGACATGTTTTTCGAATGCAGGTCTCTTTTTCTCAAAACTCGGAACACAACGCGCAATTTTAAAATCCAAATAAAATTTTCAAATTCAAATTTTAGTGGTCGCATTCATATTATACGTGGTACGACATGTAGTGAAATGTGTTTTGATCGTTCCAGCATTTTACCATTGGGTTGGGTGAGATACAACAAAATGTGCAAAGGGAAATGCAATAAAATGGAGATAAAAAACAGAAATACAGTAGATATGTGAATAAAATGTGAATGAAAATACAAAATGATCAAGATACAAATACGATCAAATTGGATCCTGTGCTTTAGCAGACAATTCACACACCTGCAGCTAATCGCCCTCATCAAACTCATGAGAATCTTTTTTTTTTATTTTACAACTGTACAGATTTTAATGGACATTTTTCTTTTTTTTTTTTTTTACTGACTATTTTTCCCTAATTTTTGAACACAGATAATTGACATTTTTCTTTGTTTTTTTTTTTTTTACTGACCAAATTTTTTAACACAAATTAAACAAATTAGGGGAAAGTGTCAGACAAATAACAGACAATTTGTTTTTTTTAACTGACTCTTTTTCTTTTTGTTGTTTGTTTAAAAAGCAACAGATTTTTGCATAACTTTTAACTTTACATATTTACGAATCATCCCTTTCCACGTCAATTTTGGTGATTGTATCTGATAATTAGAATCGTTTTTAAGGCGTTTTGTAATTATGCATTTATCGTCAAAACAACCATTTTAACAAAAGTATTTTAGGATTAAATTTAAATTTTAGATTTGTTACTTAAAAGTTTTCAACTATTTGATCTTTCTTGACTCGTGTGTGTGTGTGTGTGTGTGTGTGCAGGGCAGCTCAGGCCGCGGCAGCGCCCCCCGGCAGCAGTGGAGGCGGATCCTGTGGGCGTGTCGCGACACCTTCCGAGTTCAGATTGGCCGCCTGCTGGTGCACATGCTCTGTCCGGCCGAGGCGCTGGAGGAGCGCAGGGGAGCGCTGGAGCTGCTGCAGGAGCAGAACTGTGCCGACATCCTGAGGGAGTGTCTCAGCCCCGGCCTGGAGGTGACCACACCCACTACTCACTCACTACTCACCCACTACTCACTCACTACTCACCCACTACTCACTCACTACTCACCCACTACTCGCTCACTACTCACCCACTACTCGCCCACTACTCACCCACTACTCACTCACTACTCGCCCACTACTCGCCCACTACTCGCCCACTACTCACCCACTACTCACTCACTACTCACCCACTACTCGCTCACTACTCGCCCACTACTCACCCACTACTCACTCACTACTCACCCACTGCTCACTCTCTACTCACTCACTACTCGCCCACTACTCACCCACTACTCACCCACTACTCACTCTCTACTCGCCCACTACTCGCTCACTACTCGCCCACTACTCGCCCACTACTCACTCACTACTCACCCACTGCTCACCCACTGCTCACTCTCTACTCACTCACTACTCGCCCACTACTCACTCTCTACTCACTCACTACTCACCCACTACTCACTCACTACTCACCCACTACTCACCCACTACTCACTCTCTACTCACTCACTACTCGCCCACTACTCACCCACTACTCACTCATTCTCAGCCACTACTCACTCACTACTCGCCCACTACTCACTCACTACTCACCCACTATTCACTCACTACTCACTCACTACTCACCCACTACTCACACACTACTCACACACTACTCACTCATTCTCACCCACTACTCACTCACTACTCTCTCACTACTCTCTCACTACTCACCCACTACTCACTCACTACTCACCCACTATTCACTCACTACTCACCCACTACTCACTCACTACTCACCCACTACTCACTCACTACTCGCCCACTACTCACCCACTACTCACCCACTACTCACTCACTACTCACCCACTACTCGCTCACTACTCGCCCACTACTCACCCACTACTCACTCACTACTCACCCACTACTCACTCACTACTCGCCCACTACTCACTCCTTCTCACCCACTACTCACCCACTACTCACTCACTACTCACCCACTATTCACTCACTATTCACTCACTACTCACTCACTACTCACCCACTACTCACCCACTAATCACCCACTACTCACCCACTTCTCACTCATTCTCACCCACTACTCACTCACTACTCACCCACTACTCACTCACTACTCACTCACTCACTACTCACCCACTACTCACCCACTACTCGCTCACTACTCACTCACTACTCACTCACTACTCACCCACTGCTCACTCACTGCTCACTCACTACTCACCCACTACTCACTCACTACTCTTTTTTTACTAATTTACAAATTTTGTTAGTTAATTTATTTTAACTTAATTTATTTTTGAGGTTTTTTTTCTTAATATAGAAAGGAAGTTTACCACCTCGGTGTCTCAAAATGACTGGACACAACGGATAAAACAAAGCAAAAACGAAAAAGTGAAAAAAAACTAAGACTGTGATTAATGGCGTTAAAAATAATTGACGCAAACTAACATTATAAATGAATCGCGTGTGTTAACGCGTTAACTTTGATAGTCCTAGATTAAACTAAATACAATAATTTTTATTTAGATAGATAGACTTTATTAATCCCACTTGCGAAATGTTTGTTTTTTACAGCAGCAGAAACAAAGAAAAAGAAAAAGGTTTTGTTTCTAAACGAAAGAGAATAAAACTGCGACTGTGATTAACGGCGTTAAAAATAATCGAGCAAGTTAACATTTATAAATGAACCGCAAGCGTTAACGCGTTAACTTTGATAGCCCTAGATTAAACTAAATACAATCATTCTCTCTCTCTCTCTCTCTCTCTCTCTCTCTCTCTCTCTCTCTCTCTCTCTCTCTCTCTCTCTCTCTGTCTCTCTCTCTCTTTCTGTCTCTCTCTCTCTCTTTGTCTCTCTTGCTCTGTTTCTCTATCTCTCTCTCTCTCTTTCTGTCTCTCTCTCTCTTTGTCTCTCTCTCTGTCTCTCTCTCTCTCTTTCTGTCTCTCTCTCTGTCTCTCTCTCTGTCTCTCTCTCTCTCTCTTTCTGTCTCTCTCTCTCTCTGTCTCTCTCTCTCTCTCAGCACGGGCCTCAGTTGGCGTTGTACCTGTACGAGCTGCAGCACGAGCACCGAGCGACACTGACTCCGCCCCAGCAGCAGACAGCCGCCGCCCTCAGCACCGCCCTCAAGCTGTGTGGCCAGCGCTGTATCCCGCCCACTGCCCCGGCCCCGCCCGACCTGCTCAGAGCCGTCTCAGAGGTGTGTGTGTGTGTGTGTGTTTCTCGCGCAGTCAGTGTGTGTTCCCCTCCGTGATTGGTTGACTAGCAATCCAGGGGGTGTGTCCTGCAGTCCGGCCGTTATTTGCCGGGATTGGCTCCAGCTCCACATGACCCAGAAAACTCTCTCTCTCTCTTTTTCCCTCTGCCTCTCTTTTTTCTCTCCCTCTCTCTTTGTCTCTCTCTTTCTTTTTGCCTCTGTCTATCTTTCTCTCCCCCTCTCTGTCTCCCTCTCTCTTTCTTTTTCTCTTCCTCTGCCCCCCTCTTTGTCTCGTCTCCCTGTCTATTTATTCCTCTGTCTCTCTTTCTTTCTCTCCCTCTCTCATTATCTCTCTCTCTTTCTATGTCTCTTCTTCTGCCCCCCTCTCACGCTCTCTTTGTCTGTCTGTCTCTCTCTTTTTGCCTCTGCCTGTCTTTCTCTCCCTCTCTCTTTCTGTTTCCTCTGTTTCTCTCTTTCTCTTTCTCTCACTCTTTGTCTCTCTTTCCATGTCTCTTTTTCTGTCTCTCAGTCTCTCTCTCTCTCTCTCTCCTCTCCTCTCTCTCTCTCTCTCTCTTTCTGTGTCTCACTCTCTTGTTGTCTCTCTCTCTCTCTTTCTATTTCTATGTTTCTATATTTTGTCATTCTGTCTGTCGTCTGTCTCTCTCTCTCTTTCTCTCCCTCTCTCTTTCTTTTTCTCTTTCTCTACCCCCCTCTCTTTGTCTGTCTCTCTTTTTGCCTCTGCCTGTCTTTCTTTCTCTCCCTCTCTCTCTCTCTCTCTCTCTCTCTTTGTCATTCGGTCTCTCGTCTGTCTGTCTTTCTTTCCGTCTGTCTGTCTCTTTCTCTCTCTCTCTTTGTCTCTCTGTCTCTATTTCTGTTTCTCTCTCTCTTTCTATTTCTATGTTTCTATATTTTGTCCATTCTGTCTGTTGTCTGTCTGTCTCTCTCTCCTTTCTCTCTCTCTTCCCCTGCCGCCTCTCTTCACACTTCTTCGCGTGATCTTCCCCATATCCACATATTGTGTCCAGGAGCAGCAGAAGTACGAGTGTGAGGCGAGGAGCAGCCGGGCGGCCTGGGAGAAGAAGCTGCTGAGCTCCCAGAAGAGGTGAGTGGCTGCTGGGGTGGGGCGGGGGCGTGGCCTGGCGTGACCCGGGGGCGTGTCAGTCTGCTGCAGAGGCTGGAGGTCAAGTCCAAGGACATCTCCAGGATGGCAGTGGACATCACGCAGAGCGTCTCTCTGCAGCAGGGCCAGGAGCGCAAGAAGGTGATGCAGCACATCCGCAGCCTGTACAAGACCGACCTGAGCGCCAGTCGACGCTGGCAGGAGCTGGTGCAGCAGCTGACCCACGAGCGGTCAGTCACGTTACCGTGTTTTTAAATCGCCGGTAAAGACCGTTCACACAAGTGCAAGGAGGCAGAAACCAGCGTTAGAGTTGAACACATGTTTATTTCACCGTTCGATGCATCACTAAGGAACAGTCAGGAAACACGGACCTTTATACCCTAATGTTACGTCATGTGTCGCGTTACTATCGCGTTACTAAAGACTGTTCACACAAGCACAACCATTCCGGCATTTTACCAGTAAAGACTGTTCACACAAGCAAGGCCTCTCTGCCATTTTCAAAGTTTTCAAAATCAAACTTTGGTGCAGGTGAGGTTCGGTTCCGGGCGTCTACCTTGCGCAGCCTTCCTATTATTCATTGAACATATTTTTATTAGTTTTAAATATGCTTTAATGAAGAGATGTGTTTTTATTCTAGATTCAAACTGACTAACTGAATCTGATTCGCGGATCGTGCTAGGCAGAGTGTTCCATGATTTTGCCGACTAGATAGCGATGTTCCCCCCGTGAAGTTTCTACAGGCTTTTTGGTATTACAAACGTACAGCTGATAAGAAGTGTGTGTGTGTGTGTGTGTGTGTGTGACAGGGCGGTGTGGCACGACCCGTCGTCTTACCCCTCGTCCTGGCAGCTGGACCCGACCGAGGGGCCGAACCGGGAGCGGCGACGCCTCCAGCGCTGTTACCTCACCATCCCCAACAAGTACCTGCTGAAGGACCGACAGCAGCCGGACGGTCAGCGCACACACACACACACACATACACAGTCGTCTAACAGTCGTCTTCCTGCCTCAGACACCGTCAAGCCGCCGCTGTCCTTCCTGTTCGAGGACAAGACGCACTCTTCCTCGTCTATAGTGAAGGACAAAGCCACCAGCGAACCCATCAGGTAGCCACTGACCAATCACACGTCAGCTTCCTCTCTCACTGATCCACCAATCACACGTCAGCTTCCTCTCTCACTGATAGACCAATCACACGTCAGCTTCATCTCTGACTGATCGGCCAATCACACGTCAGCTTCATCTCTGACTGATCGGCCAATCACCAGCTCTCTCTCCCCATCAATCAATCACTCAGTGGGGTGTGGTCTGGATGTGATCAGTCAGCTCTCTCTCTCTCTCTCTCTCTCTCTCTCTCCTGCAGATTCACGCGGCGCTGTGTGAGTGTGGCGCCCTCTAGAGAGACTCCAGGAGAGCTGCTGCTGGGTGAGAGCCCGAGCCTCACAGGTGGGCGTGTGTGGGTGTGGCTAACGCCCGTGTGTGTGTTTGTGTGCGCAGGGAAGTCGGGCATGTACTTCGTGGAGGACAGTGCGGGCGACGCCCACGACAGTCAGGTCAGGTGGCGCTCGTCAGGCGTGGGCTTGGCGCTCGTGTCTCTGACGCCGTTGTTCCGCAGACGCCTCAGGGCGAGACTGAGCCCGCCTCCTTCTCCTGGACCTATGAGGAGATCAAGGAGGTGCACAAGCGCTGGTGGCAGCTGAGGGACAGCGGCGTGGAGATCTTCCTGACCAACGGCCGCACCCTCCTGCTGGCCTTCCACTCCACTAAGGTGCGGTGTGGGCGTGGCCCTACGTCAAATCTCATAGGATGTACAGGGAAATGGCTCCGCCCACTGGACATTAACTGTTAACGTGCGCTTAAAATAAACATCGTGATTAAGTACGTAAAATTAATGGCTTGCGTTAACGCGTTAATTTTGACAGCCCTAAAAAAAAGAAAAAAGCTTTTCTTTCTCGATCTTCTGACTTTCGGAAAACATTTCTGGCTGCAATCTTCAATCTAACCTGTGACTCGATCATCAGTGGAAGGATTTATCAATCCGCAAGTGATTGAAATTACCGAAGCGGAACGAATTCCTCAAGTTCCACAAACTCGTGAGACACGTGGATAACTTGTACGTCGAAATTTTCTATCAAAAGACTGATCCAAGTCATGTTTTTGCAATCAAATGTTAGATCTGACAAGGTTCCGTAGTGTGGAATTTGAAGAGCCTAATGTTTAGAACTATAGGACGCTGCTTTCGATTAGAGTTATCAATACGACTGAACACAATTAGGAGGAGTTGGGACTCTATTGGGGAGTTGTGGTCCAGTGGTAGGGGACATGGACTTGTGTCCGAAAGGTTGCAGGTTCGAATCCCCCCTACTACGGGTTCTGCAACTAAGTGTCCTTGGGCAAGACA
>CM051500.1:27713686-27726315 GCA_028031935.1 Paedocypris micromegethes
TTTGTGTGTGTTCACTTCACTGTGTGTGTGTGCACTTTCACGGATGGGTTAAATGCAGAGCACAAATTCAGTATGGTCCCTAGTGGCCATATTGCCGTCACCTCACTTCAATTATCAATATGTAAAACGGACATTTTACCAAAATTGAACCAGACTGCACAGCATAAATACATGTTTTCTACACAGTTTTAATCATTTACTCACATGATAATCTCAGACACACCTGAAACTCTAGAGGCTCAAATTCCTAAATTACCGTAAAACCTCTAATAGAATGGCAGATTGATCTAATTTTCTACTCTTCGGTCAAATTGGCGCTCTATTAGAGGTGGCGTCCTATTAGAGGTTTCATGGTGTTTTCTTTTTAAAATTTGCTTCGCTAGTTGGGCTTTTATGAGCGCAATAAGTGTAAAAATCAAACGTCAATTTTGTTTCACGTGATTTAGTGTTGGAGATATTAAACATGTTACTACTAAGTATTGTCTATCGTGTCTTAACAAAAGGGACACGTGTTAGCTAAACATTGCGTTCATAATTTCCCGTAAATTATACACTGAAATACTTACTTTTGCAAAGACTTGAACTTACGTACTATTGTCCGACATTTCCGCTATAACTGCAAAGTGTGATTCGACGATCAGCCACTAGAGGGCCACTCTAAGACCACGACAACATGGTTGATCAATTTTAGCGCGTCAGGGGTTAACACAGCGGGCGGGATAATTCCGTGACGGTCCGTACACAGACGTGGACATCAGGACTCAGGAGGTTAAAGTTAAAAACGGCATTATTAGTTGTGCGTGTGCAAACAACTTTCGGTTTCAAACGCACAGCGTAAAATGAAAACAACGATATGATGAGCCCGGGAGTAAAAAAAAAAATAAGTTTTATTACGCCTGTTGTGGTACCTACCTACACCCGGTCTGGTCTCGCAGTTCCGTGACGACGTCTACCACAACATCCTGTCCTCGGAGCTGCCCAACATCCTGGAGTACGGCAACATCAGCGCCCTGACGCACCTGTGGAGCGCCGCCCAGATCACCACCTTCGAGTACCTGACGCACCTGAACAAGCACGCCGGCCGCTCCTTCAACGACCTGATGCAGTACCCCGTCTTCCCCTTCATCCTGCGCGACTACACCAGCGACACGCTAGACCTGCACGACGCCGCCGTCTACCGGTGCGTGTCCCGCCGCCTCCTCAGCCAATCGGGTCGTCTTGAGGCGTGGCCCTTTTTCAGTTTTGAGGGGCTGCTACCAATGCTTGAGGCTGTCACGCTAAAGCTATCATGCTAACTAGACTAGCTGAAAAGTTGACTCTTAGATACGTTTGCTGTCTTGTGTTGCAGTAGGAAAGAAAGAACGAATGATCATGCTAAAGCTATCACGCTAACTAGCCTAGCTTAAATAGTTGTCTCTCAGATACGTTTGCTGTCTTAGGTTACAGTAGGAAAGAAAGAACGCACAAAAGAAAGAACGAATGATCATGCTAAAGCTATCGTGCTAACTAGCCTAGCTGAAAAGTTGACTCTTAGGGTTAGGGTTAGGGGTTAGGTTAGGGTTAGGTACACTTAGATACGTTTGCTGTCTTGTGTTATAGTAGGAAAGAAAGAATTGAACGGTCATGCTAAAGCTATCACGCTAACTAGCCTAGCTGAAACGATTGTCTTCTGTGACGCAGGAACCTCAACAAGCCCATCGCTGTACAGTCTAAGGAGAAGGAGGACCGCTACGTGGACAACTACAGGGTAGAGCGCACACACACGCACACACACACAGCTGACCTCTGCTGACCTCTGCGTGTAGTATCTAGAGGAGGAGTACAGGAAGGGCAAGCGTGAGGACGACCCCATGCCCCCCGTCCAGCCCTACCACTACGGCTCGCACTACTCCAACAGCGGCACCGTGCTCCACTTCCTGGTCCGACTGCCGCCCTTCACCAAGATGTTCCTCGCCTATCAAGGTCAGACAAATTTACAGTAAATTACCGTGTAGCTGTACTTTAAACCCACTTTTACCGTATATCTCCCAACGCCGTATATATCTCTTACGGTATTTACATGAATATAAGCACCTCCCCCTTATTTGTCATGCCAAATTTACAGTAAATTACCATACGTATAACCGTACTTTAAACCGACTTTTACCGTATATCTCCCAATAACGTATATATATCTCTTAAGTCATTTACATGAATATAAGCATTATTAGTCCCCTCATTAGTCATGCCAAATGTTTAAAAAAAACACTTTAAATTACTGTTTGTCTTCCTCCTCCTCCTCCTCCTCCTCTTCTTCTTCTTCTTGTTCTTCCTCTCCCTCTTCCTTTTCCTCCTTCTCTACCTATTCTTCTTTCACCTCTTCCTCCTCTTCTCCTTGATCCTCTTCCTCCTCTTCTATCTCCTCTTCCTCTTCCTCCTCCTCTTCTTTCTCTTCTTCTTCCACCTTCTCCTCTTCCTCTTTCTATTCTTCTTCCTACTCCTCCTCATTTTCTTCTTCTTCCTCTTTTTCTCCTCTTCTTCGTCTTCTTCCTCCTATTTTTTCCTCCTCTTCTTCTTCTTCTTTCTCCTGTTCCTCATCTTTTTCCTCTTCCATCTCCTCCTCCTCTTTCTGTTCCTCCTCTTCTTCTTCTTCTTCCTCTTCTTTTTCTTCTTCCTCCTATTCTTTCTCTCTTTCTTCCACCTTCTCCTCTTTCTATTCTACTTTCTACTCCTCCTCTTCAACTTCCTCTTCTTTCTCCTCTTCTTCGTCTTCTTCCTCCTCCTCTTCTTATTCCTCCTCCCCTTCTTCCTATTCATTTTCCTCTTTCTCCTCTTCCTCTTTCTATTCCTCTTTTCTTCTTCCTCTTCTTTTCCCTCTTCCTGTTCCTTCTCCTCTTCTTCTTCTACCTCATCTTTTTCCTCTTCCTGTTCCTCCCTCAGACCAGAGCTTTGACATTCCCGACCGGACCTTCCATTCCATGAACACCACGTGGCGACTGTCGTCGTACGAGTCCATGACGGACGTGAAGGAGCTGGTGCCCGAGTTCTTCTATCTCCCCGAGTTCCTGGTCAACAGAGAAGGTGCGTGAAGCCTCCTGGACCTCCTGACTCTCTCGCTCCTGACGCCCTCGACAACTCTTCCGCTCCAGGTTTTGACTTTGGCGTGCGTCAGAACAGCGAGCGGGTCAACCACGTCAACCTGCCGCCGTGGGCCCGCAACGACCCGCGCCTCTTCATCCTCATCCACCGCCAGGCGCTGGAGTCTGAGCAGGTGTCGCAGATGCTCAGCCACTGGATAGACCTGGTGTTCGGCCTCAAGCAGAAGGGCAGAGCCGCCGTGCAGGCTATCAACGTCTTCCACCCCGCGGTACTCACCACAGCATCACCACAGCATAACCACATCAGCATCACCACATCATCATCACCTCAGCATCACCACATCATCACCACATCATCATCACCACAGCATCACCACATCATCATCACCACATCATCATCACCGCATCATCACCACAGCATCACCACATCAGCATCACCACAGCATCATCACCTCAGCATCACCTCAGCATCACCACATCATCATCACCACATCATTACCACATCATCACCACAGCATCACCACAGAATCACCTCAGCATCACCACAGCATCATCACCACAGCATCACCACATCATCACCACATCATCATCACCACATCATCATCACCACAGCATCATCACCACAGCATCACCACAGCATCATCACCACAGCATTACCACATCATCACCACAGCATCATCATCACCACATCATCACCACAGCATCATCACCACAGCATTACCACATCATCATCACAGCATCATCACCACAGCATCACCACATCATCACCACATCATCATCACCACCACAGCATCACCACATCATCATCACCACAGCATCATCACCACAGCATTACCACATCATCACCACAGCATCATCATCACCACATCATCACCACAGCATCACCACCACAGCATCACCACATAATCATCACAGCAGCATCACCACATCATTCACAGCATCATCACCAAAGCATCATCACCACCACAGCATCACCACAACATCACAGCATCATCACCACAACATCATCACCACAGCATCACCACATCATCATCATCACCACCACATCATTACCACATCATCACCACAGCATCACCACCACAGCATCATCACCGCATCATCACCACAGCATCACCACATCATCACCACGTCATCACCACATCATCATCACCACATCATCATCACCGCATCATCACCACAGCATCATCACCACAGCATCACCACCACAGCATCACCACAGCATCATCACCACATCATCACCACAGCATCACCACATCAGCATCACCACATCATTCACAGCATCATCACCAAAGCATCATCACCACAACATCATCACCACAGCATCACCACATCATCATCATCACCACATCATTACCACCACAGCATCACCACAGCATCACCACCGCATCACCACCGCATCATCACCACATCATCACCACAGCATCACCACAGCATCACAGCATCATCACAGCATCATCACAGCATCATCACCACAGCATCACCACATCATCATCACCACAGCATCACCACATCATCATCACCACATCATTACCACATCATCACCACAGCATCACCACAGAATCACCTCAGCATCACCACAGCATCATCACCACAGCATCACCACATCATCACCACAGCATCATCATCACCACAGCATCATCACCACAGCATCACCGCATCATCACCACATCACGACATCATCATCATCACCACATCATCACCACAGCATCACCACATCATCATCATCACCACATCATCACCACATCATCACCACATCATCTACAGTCACACTAATGCTTTCTCAATGTGTCTAAAGTCTAAAGACTCCAGTAAAAGTCCTTCTTCTCTTCTCTGAAAAATATTCTTCCTCTTCTTCTCTTCTCTAAAAATCTTCTTTTCTCTAAAAATTTTTCTTTTTCTTCTTCTCCTCTAATATTCTTCTTCTTCTTCTCTTCTTTAAAAAAATCTTCTTCTTCTGTTATCTAAAGTTCTTCATCTCCAAGAATTCTTCTTTTTCTTTTCTAAAAATTCTTTGTCTTTTTCTTCTTCTTAAAAAGAAGAGAAAGACGCGACTTGTTGCGCACAACCACAACGTAACAAGTAAAGAGACTGATACTCGGATCACTTTTGTAGTCAAGTAGAGAGTAAACGTACCTTATATGTTTGATACTCAGTACAAGTCAGAAGTTTAAACTACTTGAGTACCCTTTCCGAAATTTTGTACATTTTGAAAATATTCTAAATATTTTTTTACTTATTCGTTTTTTTGGCAACTTTGTACTTGTACAATCAACAAAGTACAAGTTCTACGCTCTGTTTCAATGTCTAAAGAATTTTTTTCAGTTTCTTTACGTGTTCGTCATACTTTGTGTTACAACAATTGTACAATCGTTCAACAATTGTATTATACACATTGTAGTATACATATTGTATATTTTCAAAATTTGCAAAATGTACTTTACACCTCTGGTACAAGTACAAAGTAGCCAAAAGTACTTTACACCACTGCAGTCAATTAATCAAGACACATTTTGACCTTGAGCTGGAAATTTACCGTCAGTCAGTTTTTACAAGACGGTAAACTTTGTTTGGAATATGAATCCAATTGAATACTGCAAACAAATTAGACGTAATTATGCATCAATGGCTAATTGATAATGACGATGATGAAATGACGGTGTCTGTGGTGAAACGCCAGACGTACTTCGGGATGGACGTGTCGGCGGTGGAGGACCCGGTGCAGCGCCGCGCCCTGGAGACCATGATCAAGACCTACGGCCAGACGCCGCGCCAGCTCTTCAGCTCCGCCCACGCCAGCCGCGCCCCCGCCACTCCCACCAGACTAGTGTCTGAGGCCGAGCTGCCCGCCGCCGTGGGAATCCTAGTGCAGCTGGCCTTCAGAGAGAGTAGAGAGCCGCCCAGAGAGCCTACTCACCCGGTACACACACACACACACACACAAGTTCAAGTTCTGAGCATCTGTAAGGCGCTTCTCACAGTTCTAAGTGTCTTAAAGCGCACGTGTGAATGTGTAAGAGGATTGTTGCTTTTTGTTCATTTGATCGTCTGGTTGTTGGTGTTTAAGTAAACTTTTGGCTGTGATTATCACTGTGACTATGACAAAGAGCAGTGAGCAAGCACATATGCCACAGTGGCCAGGTAAAAAATATCTTTAACGAGGAACAAACGCAGTGGGGAAAGAGGCGGCTCCATTTCTCCACTAAAAACAGCGTCATCAGGTCTACAGAGCTCCAGGAGGCATCATAGAGAAGATCAACCCCAAGCTCCTAGGAGATTCCGCTCGTACGACACTCGCCGCTCAGGAGAGGAGTGAAACACAGAGAAAACAAAGCAATTCGAAAAAACATGAAGTACCATAGTTACAGATTTTGACAGTTTTGGGAGGTGCAGGTGTGATTCGGTTCCGAGCACTAACTAGGCAGCCTTTCTATACGATATATTAATTTTTTCTGTAAGTTGTTATAACAGGTCAAAATATGCTTCATTGAAGAGACGCGTCTTCAGTCTAGACTGAAGTCTTGAATTGGACTAGGCAGAGCATCCCATAGTTTGGGTGCTAAGTATGCAAAGGATCTTCCTCCCTGGTAGATTTTAGAGTAGGGCTGCAACGATTAATCGACATTGTCGATAACGTCGACAATAAAAAATTATCGACAAATATTTGTTGTTGAAAAATCGTTTGGTGTCATGTGACCTAATGTAAGCGCCTGCAATATTGTGATTTGACCGCTACGGCGCAGTGGCGCTAAGTGTACTGCAGCGCTCCCGAATCCCGATAAACTACGCAGCGGCAGAAAAAACAGCGCAAATAATGACGGAGTGCAAACGAATCCGAATTAATAAGCTGGCCAGAATTATAATAATAATAATAATAATAATAATACATTCAATTTTATTTTTGTGGCGCTTTCGAGACCCTCAAGGACACCTTAAAGAAGTGTTTTGAGAGCGCAGCAGTCGTGTAGGCCCGTAGTTAGGTGATGAGCTCACTGAGATATAGAGGAGAGATATTGAATTTTAATATGAATTTTAAACTGAATGCGATATTTAACAGGTAACCAGTTTAGCGACATTAACACTGGACTATATTGGCTATGCATTTTTGTTCTGGTGAGTAATCTAGCAGCTGCATTCTGAACTAACTGAAGTTTATCTATTAGTTTGGCAGGAGAACCTCCCAGAAGACCATTACAGTAATCTAACCGTGATGTCATAAACGCATGTATCAGTTTTTCTGCATCCGGTCGGGAGAGCATGTGACGCAGCTTTGAGATATTCCTGAGGTGAAAAAAGGCAGTTTTACAGACGTTGTGCACGTGACTTTCAAAAGAGAGTTTGCTATCTAAAATGACACCTAAGCTTTTCACTTTAGGTGAGGATGAGATTTCAAGCCCGTTAAGATTCATACTGTATTCGGGTGTGTCAGACTTTAAGTTTGAGTCCCCTAGAGGAAGCATATAAAGTGCGAATAGGATTGGGCAGAGCACTAAGCCTTGTGGAACTCCATATTTAACACTGAATCTGGGTGATGATTCAAAGCCTGATTGAAATTTGTCAAATCTATCGTTCTGTTTCAGAAATTTAAATAGTTGTCCTGAAATAACTTTGGTCTCTCTGTCTCTCTCTCTCTCTCTCTCTGACTCTGTCTGTGTGTCTCTCTCTCTCTAGAGTCCTCTGCCGTGGGTGAGGGGTCTGAGGTGGGGTGAGTATGTGGGTTCTCCCAGTGCTCCGGACCCAGTGGTGTGCTTCAGTCAGCCTCACGGCGAGCGCTTCGGCTCTCTGCTGGCACTGCCCACCCGCGCCATCTGCGGCCTCTCGCCCAACTTCTGCCTCATGATGATCTACAGCAAAGAGCAAGGTGAGCCCTGGCCACGCCCCTGCCCCCCCCCCTCTGACCCCGCCCTGTGTGCGCAGGCGTGAGGAGCATGCACAGCACTGACATCCAGTGGTCGGCCATCTTGAGCTGGAGCTACAGCGACAACACGCTGAGACTGAAGAGCAAACAGAGCGAGCCGCCCCTCAACTTCATCCAGTGCTCGCCCCTGCACCAGGTCAGAGGTCGCCACACCCCCAACCCCCGCCCGAATGATGTCACTGCAACACGCTTTCTCTCTCTCTGTCTCTCTCTCTTTCTTTCTCTGTGTCTCTCGTCTCGCTCCTTTTATCTCCATGTTTCTCTTTCTCTGTCTCTCTCTCTCTCTCTCACTCCTTCTGTTTTTCTCTGTCTATCTCTCTGTCTCTTTTTCTCTGTCTATCTGTCTCTCGCTCGCTCTCACTCAATTTCTCTCTCTCTGTCTGTCTTTCTCTCTATCTGTCTCTCACTCTCATTTAATCTCTCTCTCTCTCTCTCTATCTTTCTCGGTCTCTGTTCGTCTCTCTCTCTCTCTCTCTCTCTCATACACACTTTTTATTTTTTTCTCTCTCTCTTTCTTTCTCGGTGTCTCTCTGTCTCGCTTCTTTTCTCTCCATGTTTCTCTGTCACTCCTCCTGTTTCTCTCTTTCTATCTGTCTGTCTCTTTTTCTTTGTCTATCTGTCTCTCTCTCTTTGTGTTTCTCTGTCACTCCTTCTGTTTCTCTCTTTCTATCTGTCTGTCTCTTTTTCTCTGTCTATCTGTCTCTCTCTCTGTTTCTGTGTGTGTCTCTCTCTCTCTGTCTCTCTCGCTCTCAATCTCTCTCTGTCTTGTCTTTTTCTCTCTCTCTTTCACTCTCTGTCTCTCTCTCTCTCTCTCCCTCTGTCTTTTCCTCTCCCTCTCTTTCACTCTCTGTCTCTCTCTCTCTCTCTCTGTCTCTCTCTCACTCTCTCTGTGTCTCTTTCAATATCTCTCTCTCTCTCTCTCTTTCTCTCTCTCGCTCGCCCGTAGGTGACTAGCTGTGCCTGGGTGCCGGACAGTTGTCAGCTCTTCACAGGAAGCACCTGCGGCGTCATCACCGCCTACAGCAACCGCTTCACCAACACCGTGGTAAAACACACACACACACACACACACACACACACACACACACACACACACACGCTGTTAGTCATTGCCCAGTTACCCTAGAAACACATTTCCTGCAACCCATTAGTGAATCTTTCTCTCTCTCTGTCTCTCTTTCTCTGTCTCTTTCTCTCTCTCTCACACATGATGTTTCACACTAGTACTAGTGACTAGTTAAGTGGGTTGAGATGAGTCTCAGACGGTTAGTGATGGTGAGGAAGAGGCGGAGCTTGATGGTGTGTGTGTGTTTCAGCCGATGGAGATGGAGGTGGAGAGTCAGGTTCATCTGCTTGGTCACACGGCGGCGGTGACGGGACTGTTTGTCTGTAAACCCTACAGCGTCCTCATCAGCGTCAGCCGCGACGGCACCTGCATCCTGTGGGATCTCAACCGGTCAGAACACGCCCTTCTAAAACACGCCCTCAGAACACGCCCTCACACCCCCTCAAAACATGCCTTCAGAACACACCACCGGAACACGCCCGCACCCCCCTTAAGACACGCCCTCACACCCCCTAAGAACATGTCCTCACACGTCCCAAGAACACGCCCCAATACCTCCTTAAAACACGTCCTCACCCCCCTCTGAACACACTCTCAGTTCAGGCCCCCAAACACGCCCCACACCCCCTTAAAACACGCCCCAGAACACGCCCTCACACCCCTCAGAACACACACCAGAACACACCCTCACATCTCCTCTGACCACGACCTCAGAACATGTTCTCACACAACACCAGAACATGTCCTCACCACCCTCTGAACACACTCTCAGTTCATGCCCCCAAACATACCCCACACCCTGTTAACACACACCCCAGAACACACCCTCACACCCCCTTAAAACACGCCCTCACCCACACTCTCAGGACATGCCCTCTTAAAACACACCCGAGAACACGCTCTTACACCCCCTAAGAACATGTCCTCACACGCCCCCACACCCCCATAAAACACGCCCTCAGAACACACCCTGACACTTTCAGAACATGTGTGTTGTGTGTTTGCAGGTTGTGTTACGTTCAGAGTCTGTCGGGTCACAAAAGTCCAGTGAACGCCGTCTCAGCGAGTGAGACCAGCGGAGACATCGCCACCGTCTGCCACTCAGGCATGTCGTCTCTCTCCCTCTCTGTCTCTCTCTCTCTCTCACTCTCTCTCTCTCTCTCATTCTCTCTCTCTGTCTGTCTCTGTCTCTCTCTCTCTCTAACTCTTTCTAACTCTCTCTGGTCGATATTGCACCTGAAAGTTGCATGTGTGATTAGCAGATGTGTGAATTTAGGGGTTGCCTGTGGGAAGAAGCAATTCCTGTTTGTTGAGTCTGTTTGTTCTGGTTTTGATGGACCTGTACCTCCTGCCGGAGAGCATCAGGTCAAACAGTAGGATGGCAGGGTGGGTGGAGTCGCTGGTGATGTGTCTGATAGATGTCCTCCAGAGATGTGAGAGGGCAGCCAATGATCCTCAGCGCAGTCATCACCTCTGGAGCCCCTGTCGCTCTTTTTCAGTGCAGTGGGAAAACCACACTGTGATACAGTAGGTTATTGGCCTGACACCACACCGACAGTTTCAGGACTTCACCTCTGTAGTCAGACTCGTCGATCCCCAGAGATCAGCCCCACCACAGTAGTGTCGTCCGCAAACTTCACTATGGTGTTACTGGTGTGGGCTGGTCTGCAGTCTGCTGTGTAGAGGGTGCCTGTGCTCAGGTGGAGGAGAAACAGAGTCCTAGTTTAACTGTCTGTGGGCTGTTTGTGTAGAAGTCTTTGATCCAGGAACAGGTGAGTGAATGGAGTCCTAGGTCCGACAGTTTGCTGACCAGAATGTCCAGGATTATTGTATTGAAGGCCGAGCTAAAGTCCACGAAGAGAACCCTGACGTAGGTGTCCCTGTGTTCCTGGTGGCTCAGCGCAGTGTGTAAGGTGATGGATATGGCATTCTCAGTGGATCTATTTGCTTTGTAAGCGAACTGGTGAGGGTTGGAGGAGGGAGGAAGGCAGTCCTTGATGTGTGCTGAGATCTGCACTTGGTGATGCACTTGGTGCAACTGCATGGTCATTTCAGGCAGGTTGTGGACGTTTTTTTGGGAATGGGAACGATGGTGGATGACTTCAGACAGGCAGGGATGACAGCTTGGGATAGGGACAGGTTGAAGATTCTAGTGGAGACCTGGGAGAGCTGGTCCAGCACAGGCTTTAAGTACCTTCTCAGGAACGCCATCAGGTCCAACTGCCTTCCTGGTGCTAACTCCTCTGAACATCCGTGCCACATCCTGTTCCTGCACAGTCAGTGGTTTGGAGCTGGGCGCAGATTGAGGTAGATGTTTGAGGTTAGGTTTGTGGAGTGTGCCTCTGTGCTGGTCCGCCCTCTGTAGTTGGTCAGTTTTTGCAGTCCTTGCCACATCTGTCGAGGGTTTTTGCTGGAGAGGTGGTCCTCTATTTACCTTCCATAGTCCAGCTTAGCCTTCCTGATTCTACTCCTCTGATTCGCTCTGGCAGCCCCGTACAGTTCTTGGTCACCTGACCTGAAGGCAGAGTTACGACTTTTTAGTAGTGACCGAACCTCTCTGGTCATCCATGGTTTTGGATTTGGAAAGACCTGGGTGCATTTCTCAGCCGTAACTGTTCTCATGGAGAAGGCGATGTATTCTATCTGCGAGACCCTCCTGTTCGAAGATACTCCAATCAGTGTGCGCGAAGCAGTCTCTGAGCTGGAGAAGTGCATCCTCGGGTCAGGTTGTGATGGTCTTTACTCGTAGGGTTGTACTTCTTCTCAGAGGTGTGTAGGCTGCTGTTAGGAGCAGATGGAAATGGTCTGACTGTCCGAGATGTGGAAGCTGAGTTAACAATGTCTAACAAGCTCTCTTTCTCTCGCCCGCTCAAACGCAGTGTCTCTGGCTGACTCTGTGTGTGTGTGTGTGTGTGTTTAGTGGGAGGCGGCAGTGACCTGCGACTGTGGAGTATTAACGGCGATCTGATTGGTCACGTTCACTGTCGTGAGATCATCTGCTCCGTGTCTTTCTCCAATCAGCCGGAGGGAGTTTCCGTCAACGTGATCGCAGGAGGTCTGGAGAACGGCGTGGTCCGGTGAGCACACACACACACACACACACACACACACTGGCCTTCACACACTCTCTGTCTCTCAGTTTGTGGAGCACGTGGGATCTGAAGCCCGTCAGAGAAATCACCTTCCCCAAGTCCAACAAACCCATCATCAGGTGCCACCCTACTATTCTCTCTCTCTATCTCTCTCTCTCTCTCTGTCTCTCTCTCTCTCTATCTCTGTCTCTCTCTCTCTGTCTCTCTCACTCTCTCTGTCTCTCTCTCACTCTCTCTCTCTCTCTCATCACCTGCGTGTGTGTGTGTGTTCAGTCTGACGTTCTCCTGTGACGGGCACCACCTCTACACGGCTAACAGCGAGGGCACAGTGATGGCCTGGTGTCGGCGTGACCAGCAGCGCATGAAGCTGCCCATGTTCTACTCCTTCCTCAGCAGCTACGCCGCAGGGTGACGCCCCTGCGCAGGAAGAGGAGGAGTCAGCATGCTCCCAGCCTTGCCCCGTCCAGAGCCCCCCCCCC